>CM065591.1:15312217-15758151 GCA_033119425.1 Bufotes viridis | reverse complement strand
AATGACAACCAATATTCTTTATTATGGCATTCGTTAGTGGCTATGGACACCTTTTACTCATTTTAGGCTAAAAATATTTTTTTCATCTGGTCTTTATTAAAAATGTTCATCTGTTTCTGAGATACAAGGGTTAAAACTCAGTCTGCAAGCTGGCACAGTCTGTTTTCTTTGGATCCCTTCATCTGACGGCTCATGTGTAGGTCTTATCTCTGGTCTCCTGACCTCATAAACGCTTCTTTAAGCCGTATTATCAGTTTGATGAGGATTGAACTGTAATGAGTGTTTATGAGGTGGGGAGATCAAAGACGAGAGCTACACATGAGACTTCAGATGATGGGATTCAAAGAAAACAGCAAGTCAGACTTATTTTTAACCCTCTTATCTCAGAAACGGCTGAACAGTTTTAATAAAAAAATGTATTAGCCTAAAATGAGTAAAAGGTGTCCATAGCCGCTAACGACTGCCGTAATATGGAATATCGGTGGTCAATAAAGGGTTAAAATTTGACACCGTTTTTATCATTGTAGTGACAGAACAACTGCAGCCATTCTATTGCCTCTGCTTGGATTTAAAACCAGGAAAAAATATATATTTTTAGCCCACAATGTGTAAAATCGTTAAAGCCTTTTGCTAGGATATGCCATAAATGTCCGATAGTTGCAGATTCCTCCTGTGGGGCCCCCCACATTGAAGGATAGCACTCCGCACATGCGGGGGGCATCCTCTCCATTCACCGCTATGGGACTTGTAAAAACGTCTATTTTCAGAAGTCCCGTAGCAGTGAATGGGGAGCAGGCCCCCTTTGGAACTCCCATAACGATGAATGACAGGCGGCTACGCATGCTCGGCTCCTCTCCCGTCACTGGAGACAGGAGATGGTCCCAGAGGTGAGACCACCTGCTATCTGTCATGGAAGGTATACCCTAGGGATATATAGCATTAGTGACCCACATGGGAATACCCCTTTAAGGGGTTAAATTCGGCAGGGTGGTGTATTTCTGACGGTGACTCTCTCTCCCTCTTCTGTCCGGCAGTTCCTGTTCCACCGGCCGTTACGACTCCTGAATGTGCTGGTGGTGCTGGAGGGCAGCCTGGTGATGTATCAGCTGTACTCCCTGCTCCGCGCCGAGAAGTGGAACCACACCCTCTCCATGGCGCTCATCCTCTTCTGCAACTACTACGTCTTGTTCAAGCTCCTACGGGACAGGATAGTATTGGGAAAAGCTTATTCCCACCCCCTCAACAGCTACGGACTGAAACCCCACTGACGCCACGCCAATTGTCCGCGCGCCATTGGACAGACTGGGGGGGGGGAAAAGCGCAAAAGAAGAGAAGAACGAAGGGGAGGAAAAAAAAAATCTGAAAAAATATTTTCGTACACTTCTATTTTTTTCTGCCAATGTTTATAAATATTTAAGATATTTTATATTTTGTATACAATTTTTTTTTTTTTTCTTTTGTGTTCACTTTGTCGGGAAAGAGAGCGTTCACCGGGAAACCAAAAAAAATAAATAAAAGTGCAGGAATTCTCTATAGATGCGCATGTCCCAAAGAGGGCGTTACCACTCCCATGTATTATGTGAGAAAGGGGCATCAAACTGAGGTGTTCTTAGCGCCCCCCGGAGGCACTCCCAGTGTTCAGCAGATTCCAGCGCCTGTGTTATCGCAGAGCTTAATAGTATTGAAAAGAAAATAATAATAATAATAAAAAAAAAGTTCATTTTCATAATTGTGTTGTATTTTCTCTGACGGCTGACAGAAGAGTCGTGAATTACAAGCAAACATTCGTACAAGGCAGAGAGGGTTCCCCGACTTAGAGGGATTGTCCACTTTCCATTGCTAGAACACAAGCCCCAAGCGCCCACTCATCATGTGTCTGTCGCAGGTCCTGCTCTCTGGCGGTGGTCCCTGGCGCCGGTTTCCTGGGTGTATTACCCTCAGTTCACACTTGAGCGTTTTACAGTGCGTTTGAACACGCTGTAAAACGCATAACCGATGCAAACCAATGCTTCCCTATGGGACTGGTTCACATTTTCGCGTTTTACAGCGCGTTCGAACGCATAAACAAGTACTTGAGCTTTTTTTGGGGCGTTTGTCACGCGTTTTGGCCCATAGACTTCAATGGGAACACGCAACGCTTGTATTTTGCGCGTTTTTGACACTGAAAACGCGCGTTCGAACGCGCGTTTATGAATTTGCAACATGCTGGAAAGGCCAAACCCCAGGTGCTAGGCACAGTTTGGAGAGAAGCCAACACTGCAGTCAATCACACAAACGCGCGTTTACTATTGCCAAAAACGCGCGTCTCAGAAACGCTCAGGTCTGAACCCAGCGTTAGTGATATTATTTGTTGTAGCTCACCTCACCCTGCAGTACTGCAAGGGTTAATTCCCTAATCTGCTAATTAATCCTCCTATATGTGCTGTTTGTCCATTCTTTGCCTGAGCAATCTGTTTCACTAGCTTCCTAGATCCTGAAAAGTTGCCATAATCTGCCTGTGTGCCAACCTCTGTCTGATTCCTGGATTCCGACCCTCTGCTGCCTGACCTGACCTTTGGACTGTTTAACGGATTTGCACTATAGGGTTTGCCTGATCCCTCGGTGCTCCATACTGGTGTTTCTAACCCCTGTGGGTCAGAAACTACTCGAAGAGGTAGCAACCTGGTGAGTCTCCTGCACCGAAGTCCAGATCCTTGTATAGATGGTGAAAAGCCGGGAGCCGCCAGGATAGAACCGTTACTTGGCACAGTGGTTCCACACCCACTGTCTGTAACATCCTTAGTGCCAGTTGTGTCCTCGTTACGCGCTTTTCAAACATTCAGCAGCATCTGAAGTGTCACGCCCGATTTTTCAGGAAGGCGGAGGCTGCTCGCTTCGCCTGGCATGTCAAGGGTTTGTTTAGTGAGTGCAATTGTGTCCTGTGTCAATAGGGCATTTAGAAGATCCATGTCTGGGACACCCTCTTAGTTTCTAGAAAGGACGCTACAGGCCCATGGTAAGTGACAGGAAGAGGAAGCAATGGGGGGGTGCAAAGATGGGGCCGGCCTGACCCCAACATCCACCAAGGTGAAACCCGAAACAACCATGTCCCATTTAACTTTGTATTTTTATCTTGTGAAATGTTCTGATCCACGAGAGACCAAGATGTCAGTCAGTCTCCGTGACGGAAGAATAATAGGCTGCTGAAGGGGTTAATCTGGGATAAAAGAGGGGGCGCTATTCAGGGAGAAGCTCCACATCACATGGACAATTCACTGATTGCAACAAAAAGCGTGTAATACTTCATTTCTCCTGTGGTGGCGCTGCAGGATGATCAAACACTTGCAGCTAGATTCCTCCTTAGCTGATCGTGGAAGGTCACATCCTGTGATGTGCTGGTTTGTAAATTTTTGGGGGGCAGGACGGCCTCTATAAATGGGCAGGCTGTTTTCCTCATTGTGTTGTCTGAGAATGGGGAGACAGGACGTTGGCGGCAGCCTTTATAAAGCCTTAAAGGGGTCCTCTCACTTCAGTAAGTGGCATTTATCAGGTAGAGAAAGTTAATACAAGCCACTTACTAATGTATTGTGATTGTCCATATTTCTTCCTTTGTTGGCTGGATCCATCACATTATACACGGCTCGTTTCCATGGTTACGACCACCCTGAAATTCATCAGTGGTGGTCGTGCTTGCACATTATAGGAAAAAGCGTCAGCCTCTGTTGGCCGGGGCCGTGGGAGCGCACATAGGCTGGTGCTTTTTCTATTATGTGCAAGCACGACCACCACTGATGGATTGCAGGGTGGTCGTAACCATGGGAATAGAAAAATGAATCCAGCCAGCAAAGGAAGCAATATGGATAATAACGATACATTAGTAAGTGCCTTGTAGTAACTTTCTCTATATGATAAATGCCATTTACTGAAGTGAGAGGACCCCTTTAAATTAAAATCCGTTGGTGATACATTTTATGTTGTGGGTATACTCTGTGACCTGTGCAGGGAGGGGGAGTAGATAAGCTGTGGCTCCACCTTTTTCAAATCGTGAATTCTGTGATCTATATGTATACCTTTCTGATTATAACTCTTGATATTGCGAATAAATAGGGCTAAGTTGAAGTTTATATTACAGGTGATCAGTTAGGCCAATCACAGCGGCCTCGTAAAGGTAGGACCCCGCGGTGCATGATTGTACCGTGCCATCGATCGCCACGGGCGGGAGTGCCTTGGCTGCATGCAGCCAGCCACATCATGAGGTCGTACCTGAAAAGTGTTGGGACTCGCTATAATCATGCTTTTCACTGCGATCCTGAGACATGCATTTCTGGTCGGTGCCCACTAGGTGGCGATATTGTAAAGGACAAATTATGAGGTTTCGGTTGAGGCTTATAAAGGAAGGTGGTGGCAGCATTGTGATGGATCTGGCACACGACGGTCACCAATGTCATTTTGCCAGAAAAAAAAAATAGTGCAGCCTGCAGCATTTAACGCCCGTCATAACTTTGGCCTTAAACATCTTCTATAGGATCACAACTGTTTGTATCCACCACAGACATATCATGTGCAGACCCCACGACACGGAGAAACGGCGAATAATTACTGGCTGCGGACTATGATCCATCACAAAAAGCTTCTGTGTATGAGAAGAGCAGTCCTCTGCCTTGAGGTCCCGTGATCTACAACAGTCCGATCAGTTTTGTCATGTGGCAACAACAAATGAGTCTCATCATTCGCCGCTCATATTTTCGCAAACCGACAGCTGCGTGCTTCTTTCCCATAGAGAATGGATGGAGCAGCAGCGCACATGACCGGCCTGCAAATTACACCCCTGATCTAGGAATGGTGTTTTCAGTGTACTGATCCTGACTTGCATCCAGTATTATACTCCAGAGCTGCACTCATTATTCTGCTGGTGCAGTCTCTGTACATACATTACATTACTTATCCTGTACTGATCCTGAGTTACATTCTGTATTATACTCCTGAGCTGCACTCACTATTCTGCTGGTGGAGTCACTGTGTACATACATTACATTACTTATCCTGTACTGATCCTGAGTTACATCCAGTATTATACTCCAGAGCTGCACTCATTATTCTGCTGGAGGAGTCACTGTGTACATACATTACTTAGGCCCCATTCACACATCCGTAAATGGGTCCGCAATTCCGTGGAACAGTTGTGGACCCATTAATTCTCTATGGGGTCGGACGTGAAGTGGAGAGCACACTACGTGCTCTCCGCTTCCACATTTGCAGAGCGCGGCCCCGAACTTCCGGTCCGCGGCTCCGCAAAAGATAGAACATGTCCTATTAGAATAGGCATTTCTATGGGGGGTACCGGCCGTGGTGTGTTGCGGATCCGCAACAAACCACGGATGTGTGAATGGACCCTACTGTTCTGATCCTGAGTTACATCCTGTATTATACTCCAGAGCTGCACTCACTATTCTGCTGGTGGAGTCACTGTACATACATTACATTACTGATCCTGAGTTACATCCTACATTATACTCCAGAGCTGCACTCACTATTCTGCTGGTGGGGTCACTGTGTACATACATTACTTATCCTGTACTGATCCTGAGTTATATCCTGTATTATACTCCAGAGCTGCACTCACTATTCTGCTGGTGGGGTCACTGTGTACATACATTACTTATCCTGTACTGGTCCTGAGTTACATCCAGTATTATACTCCAGAGCTGCACTCACCATTCTGCTGGTGGAGTCCCTGTGTACATACATACATTACTTTTCCTGTACTGATCCTGAGTTACATCCTGTATTATACTCCAGAGCTGCACTCACCATTCTGCTGGTGGAGTCCCTTTGTACATACATACATTACTTTTCCTGTACTGATCCTGAGTTACATCCTGTATTATACTCCAGAGCTGCACTCACTATTCTGCTGGTGCATACAAACACAGAAATGCAACAGCACTCTGCAACCAGCACTCTGCCCTGCCTCTATGCTAGAAGCTATCAGAGGTTGTTAGTGTACATTTTGATCAAAAAGTAATAAGCCACTCACCATGTCAAGGCCGCCTCTATGAGTGGTCCTAATTAGAGTTGAGCGAACTTCTATTTTTAGTTCGGCGTCCAAAGTTCGGGTTCGGGTTATCGTAGCATCCCGTTATGGATTCCACCAGCACGGACCATAACGGCATTTGGAATCCATAAGGGGCTGCTTCATTGAACCCGAACCTTGGACAACCCTAAGGACTTGGGGTGACATCACCGTCATGTGATCAGTGCAGGGGGCGTGGCCCAGTACTGGATCACCTCTTACCCAATCCAGTGCTGAGCCACGCCCCCTGCACTGATCACATGACGGTGACGTCACCCCAGGTCCTTAGTGTTGTCCAAGGTTCGGGTTCATTGAAGAATCCCCTTATGGATTCCAAATGCCGCTATGGTCCGTGGTGGTGGAATCCATAACGGGATGCTTCGATAACTCGAACTTTGGACGCCGAACTAAAAATAGAAGTTCGCTCAACTCTAGTCCTAATGCTAAATCCGAGCTGATATGGGTCACAACAGCCACATAGAATCCAGGGAGTGCGGGCCCAGCATGCATGCTGGGATCAACCATGCTTATTAACCCTTTCTCGTGCCATAACAGCCTCCATTAGATCCAGAGATGCAAGTACCAACATGCATGCTGAGCCCACTATATACTCATCCTGCAGCCAGATGGTTACTAGCGGGTACAATGAATGCAAGTTCAGTTTATATACTTGAGCCTCATGCACACAACCGTTGTTTGATTCCGTGTCCGTTGCGCCATTTTTCGTGATTTTCTGCGGACCTATTGGTTTTCAATGGGTCCGTGGAAAACTCGGCAAATGCAACGTTTGTCTTCCGCGTCTGTGGTCCATGATTCCAGTCCGTCACAAAAATATAACCTGTCCTATTCTTGTCCGCGAAAAATGGTTTGCGGACCCATTCAAGTCAATGGGACCTTGAAAAATTGTGGATGGCCATCTGTGTTTCATCTGCGTTCCGTGTCCGTATTTTTTTGCGGATCCCTTGGCAGGCATTTGGCAAATTGTCAGCCTGTCATTTGGTAATTTCTTTTGGGTCATGTCCGCTAAAAAAACCGTAAGACACACGGAAACACAACGGAAGCAAAAACAGATCACGGATCAAAAAAATACTGTCGTGTGCATGAGGCCTTACTCTGATTAAAACCAGCCTCTAAGGCAGACAAACTAGTCAGGTGTGCACGACTGAGAAGGAGGCCGCAACACCTCCAACATATACTAAACAGAAACACAAGGGGGGTCAGTCAGCATGTCCCTGTATGCAGGTGCACGTAGCCACGGCAAAATATAAATACAAACACAGAAATGCAACAGCACTCTGCAACCAGCACTCTGCAACCAGCACTCTGCAACCAGCACTCTGCAACCAGCACTCTGCAACCAGCACTCTGCCCTGCCTCTATGCTCTATGCTGGGCCCGCACTCCTTTGATTTTATGTGGCTATCATGGCCCATATCAGGTAGGATTTAGCGTTAGGACTAGAGATGAGCGAACATTTAAAAAAAGTCTGTTGTTCGGGGTTCGGGTGGTGGTAAGTCGCGCATCCCGTTATGGATTCCACTATAGCGCATATGGAATCCATAAGGGGCGGCTGCCACCAACCCGAACTGTTGCACAGCCGAAGGACCTGGGGTGACGTCACTGTCATGTGATCAGTGCAGGGGGCGTGGCTCAGCACGGGATTTGATCTAAAAACGTTGTTGTAATACTGTATGGCGTTCCCGCTCCGTGCAGTATTAGAATGTATTGGCTCCGATGAAACTTGTGAGACTTTACGTAATAATAACTTCTGAAAATAATTATTTCTGAAAAAAAAAGTCGAGTTGGGTGCCAAGGTTTTTTTTACAGTAATAATTCCCAAAATTATTACACGAAACCTCGGCGTATCGGAGCCAATACATTCTAATACAGGATACAAAAATTTGGTGTTGAAACCGTCTGTAATAGCACTAAAAATCAATAATTAGTGGCTGTAAACATTACAGGTTTGCACCTCTAGAAGAATGAGAAGACTGTCCACTAGGTGGCGCACCAGACAATGGATGAATCCTACACATTCCCAATCATAGGAGTCACTGGAGCGTCAGCCTGGTAAACGGAAGCAAAACTGCAGCACACAGAGAAATTGTGGACGCCCTTCTTCAAAAACGTGGCCGACGTGAAAACGGACATATCAGATGACATCTAATGTCAGCAGTTTTGTCCCTATGACACTGGCTGACCTGTTTTATGTGCGCTTGCAGCTGAAGGCATCTGTGTTGGTTCCATGTTCATATGTGCCCGCGTTACTTCACTCAGTTGGATCTGCAACCTACCATGCCATTCTGTCTCCTGTAGGTGGCTCTGCGGGGTCCCGTCCTGTCCCTAAACTGACCTATAGTGTGCGGACAGCAGTGATGTCATTGTGCCTGCGTGGAGCTGCCATCTACAGGAGGGTAGTATTACTGCATCAGTGGAGCACCATTTAAAGTGTATGGGGGGCAGGGGGCTATTAATGTGCACGGTGGGGGCACTATTTCTATGGGGCCACTGTTGGATACTGGTAAAGGCAACAACAGGATGGGAAGTTTCTGTACAAGATGGAAAAGTGAGGAACCAAAGATAATTCGGTAGCAAAATCAGCAGAGATGAATCATGGCGGTCTGGGTTGGATGAAGAGAAAAGAAAAATGCACATCCAAGATGGCACCAGGTGCACTATGGGAAGAAGACGGCCTGATCTGAGGAATCACATTACATCATGTGGATGGCCAGGTGTGTCCCCGTCACTTACCTGGGGAAGAGATGGCACCAGGTGCACTATGGGAAGACGACGGCCTGATCTGAGGAATCACATTACATCATGTGGATGGCCGGGTGTGTGTGCGTCACTTACCCGGGTAAGAGATGGCACCAGGTGCACTATGGTAGGAAGACAGCCTGTTCTGAGGAATCACATTACATCACGTGGATGGCCAGGTGTGTGTGCGTCACTTACTTGGGAAAGAGATGGCACCAGGTGCACTATGGGAAGAAGACGGCCTGATCTGAGGAATCACATTACATCATGTGGATGGCCAGGTGTGTCCCCGTCACTTACCTGGGGATGAGATGGCACCAGGTGCACTATGGGAAGAAGACGGCCTGATCTAAGGATTTACATTACCTCATGTGGATGGCCGGGTGTGTGTGCGTCACTTACCCGGGTAAGAGATGGCACCAGGTGCACTATGGGAAGAAGACAGCCTGTTCTGAGGAATCACATTACATCACGTGGATGGCCAGGTGTGTGTGCGTCACTTACTTGGGAAAGAGATGGCACCAGGTGCACTATGGGAAGACGACGGCCTGATCTGAGGAATCACATTACATCACGTGGATGGCCAGGTGTGTGTGCGTCACTTACCTGGGAAAGAGATGGCACCAGGTGCACTATTGGAAGACGACGGCCTGATCTGAGGAATCACATTACATCATGTGGATGGCCGGGTGTGTGCGTCACTTACCTGGGGAAGAGATGGCACCAGGTGCACTATGGGAAGACGACGGCCTGATCTGAGGAATCACATTACATCATGTGGATGGCTGGGTGCGTCACTAACTTGGGGAAGAGATGGCACCAGGTGCACAAGCCGGTGCAGGCAGTGTGATGCTCTGGTCAATGTTCTGCTAGAGGCCTTGGCTCATGTGGATGTGACACATACCACCTTCATGGCACTGGTGCCCCCTACAGGCCCTGTTTCAGAAGGATAACACTCTGGCCACTGGAGTGAGGACCATGACAAAGAGATCAAGAGGAGGTCTCCAAATTCCCGGACCTCAATCTGACCATCATGTGTGGGACGTGCTGGAGAAACAAGTCCGATCCATGGAGTCCATGCCAAGCAATTTACAGGATCTGCTGCCGGATACCAGAGAGATTTTGCGGAGTCCAGGCCTCTAGGGCACGCGGGTTACGTGCCATTTCACACTATTTATTCTATCTCCGTTGTGAAATCACGGGGGGTTAGGAATTACGCTGTGCCCTGTATGGTGTGAGAGCTTCCAGGCCAGGAGAACATGGAGGAGTTCTGGATCCTGGAAGATAAGGAGATCACATCAGGAGTCCCTGAAATTTTTCACATTCTTTCTTCTTGTTACACCAACCACCTGGCGGGATTTATGGCGGCCGGATGCCACTTCTCACTCCATTAGAGGTGGGTCATGACTTTTACAAGGTTCTACACACAAGGAGCTGCGCCATATTGTTATAGGAAAACCACAACTACTCCCCCCACCTTCTCGCCCCCAAAAACAAAGCGAATAATTTCTTATTATTTCACAGGGGTGACACATAGCTCCAATCCTCCTGTACAGGCAAATTATGACCTTTCAGCTTCCAGCAGTCACCACCAGGGGGAGCTAATCGGTTATACTGCATAGTCATAAACCGTGAGAAACCACTTCCATCCTCTTTCTGGAGCACCCAGCCGTCACTGGCAGCTCACGCTCGCCTCCTGCAGGTGCACAAGTTGCAGAACTTAATGACCACTGTGATCTACGCTCATTAACAAAACAAAAAAAAAAAGATAGAAATGTCGGATTGATGCTTCAAAAACTCCTCCTGCAGATATGTAAAGGATTAGACGCTGGTCTTGCTACAAGAGGGCGTAAAAGTGCTCCCCCTGCTGCCCTATGGCCTCATGCACACGACCGTTTTTTTATGCTGTCCGCAAAAAGGGGTTCCGTTGTTCAGTGATCCGTGTCCGTTTTTGTCTTCCGTTGTGTTTCCGTGTGTCTTCCGTTTTTTTTAGCGGACACGACCCAAAAGATTTTACCAAAAGACAGGCTGACAATTTTTGCCAAGTGCCTGCCAAGGGATCCGCAAAAAAAACGGACGCGGAACGCGGATGACACACGGATGGCCATCCGCATATTTTCACGGTCCCATTGACTTGAATGGGTCCGTAAACCGCTTTTCACGGACGAGAATAGGACAGGTTATATTTTTTTGACGGACTGGAATCATGGACCACGGACGCGGAGGACAAACGGTGCATTTTCCGAGTTTTCCACGGACCTATTGAAAACCAATGGGTCCGCAGAAAATCACGAAAAACGGAGCAACGGACACGGAATCAAACAACGGTCGTGTGCATGAGGCCTATAAATAAGGTTCTCAGAGGCTACTTTTGGGCAGTGTACATCCAGGTGAGAGATCTTTGACTGGAAGACATTTTGCACAGTTGCCTGACTTTGAGAGGGATCGGGTCATTGGACTGAAAGAAGCAGGATGGACGTTTGTATGAATTGCCTGCCATGTAGGCCGTTCTCACCTCGCTGATAGGTGGTGGGAGCAGTGGTTACAGGAGGGCACACATGGTGACCAGACTCTGGCCGGCCCGGACAGACACCAGTAGAGAAGATTGTTGATCCGCCAACAAGTACGAGCAGCTTCACAGTTTTGTTGTCCACCATCCAGACACAGGTGGGCCCTTCATTTCACACCATTTTCAGGCCCCTAGCAGGAGGAAATTTGGTGTCACCCATTACATAACCTGCCATTGACAGTCAGCCTGTGATGATCGGGGGAGCCATCGTATATGACAGTCGGGTTGGACTACGGAGGCCTCATGGTGAGCGCTTCAGTCCTGTCTCTGCTGTGGAGAGATACACTGCCCCCCCCCCGGTATGGTGTGATGATCGGGGAACCATTGTATATGACAGTCGGTCACCCCCAGTAGTGATATGAGGAACACTAACACGTCAGAGATATGTGCAGGACGTCCTGCCGCCACATGTGCTCCTCTCATGGCAGGATAATACTCGCCCGCACACAGAAGGCTTCCCAGGAATGTCTCCAGATTCCAACACTTCCTTGGCACCCGGTCACCAGATTTATCTCCAATCCAGCATTTATGGGACCAGCTGGGACGTCAGCTTCACCAACCTACGAGTGCAGGATCCACAGGCTCAGCTACAACATTTGTGGGCAAATGTGCCGCAGGATGGCAGGAACCTGTATACCTCCATGCCCAGCCGTATCTCATCTCGTATCACCCCCGGACGAAGGATCACCAAAACGCAGGTCGGGGTTGGCACTATCCTGGACGGAGATACAGTAGGGTATTTGTATGATATTCTTTGATACTATTGTAGCCAGTATTTGCACTTGCACTTTTTTCTGGCCTATTTGATGATCATTGTTATTTGGTATCGCCCTCGTGTCCCCTCCAGTGATGTACTTTGAACCTCCCTCTGTATTGTTTAATAAAGGATTGTGATGATATTTATGCGGACTGGCAATTTTTTGTAGGTTTATTTGTATAAATGCTTGTTGCCAAAAGCAACTTTTCACAATCTTTCAGGTGGTTTCGTTGCTGTTTTTTAAGCACATAGTGATACTTGTCTCTGATATGGTGACCATAAACACTAGTTGGCAGCTATTCTTGGTTAGTGCATATCTTGTATGCGGGCCACAGGCCGCATCTCCTCTTGTATGCGGGCCACAGGCCGCATCTCCTCTTGTATGCGGGCCACAGGCCGCATCTCCTCTTGTATGCGGGCCACAGGCCGTATCTCTCTCCTCTTGTATCCGGGCCACAGGCCGTATCTCTCTCCTCTTGTATCCGGGCCACAGGCCGTATCTCTCTCCTCTTGTATCCGGGCCACAGGCCGTATCTCATCTTGTATCCAGGCTAGAGGCCTATCTCCTCTTGTATCTAAGCTACAGACAGTATATCTCATCTTGTATCCAGGCTACTGCCCGTATCTCATCTTGTATCCAGGCTAAAGGCCGTATCTCCTCTTGTATCAAGGCTACAGACAGTATATCTCATCTTGTATCCAGGCTACTGACCGTATCTCATCTTGTATCCAGGCTACAGGCCGTATCTCATCTTGTATCCAGGCTACAGGCCGTACCTCATCTTGTATCCAGGCTACAGGCCGTACCTCATCTTGTACCAAGGCTAGAGGCCGTATCTCATCTTGTACCGAGGCTAGAGGCCGTATCTCATCTTGTACCGAGGCTAGAGGCCGTATCTCATCTTGTACCGAGGCTAGAGGCCGTATCTCATCTTGTACCGAGGCTAGAGGCCGTATCTCATCTTTTGTCCAGGCTACAGGCCGTATCTCATCTTGTGTCCAGGCTACAGGCCGTATCTCATCTTGTGTCCAGGCTACAGGCCGTATCTCATCTTATGTCCAGGCTACAGGCCGTATCTCATCTTATGTCCAGGATAGAGGCCGTATCTCATCTTATGTCCAGGATAGAGGCCGTATCTCATCTTGTATCCAGGCTATGGGCCGTATCTCATCTTGTATCCAGGCTACAGACCGTATCTCATCTTGTATCCAGGCTACGGGCCGTATCTCATCTTATGTCCAGGATAGAGGCCGTATCTCATCTTGTACCGAGGCTAGAGGCCGTATCTCATCTTGTACCGATGCACACAGCAGGGTCCTAGAGCCTCCTTATAGATTGCAGTTTTCCCTAATCAACTCCATCTCCTCTAATATTTTAGGCTCTGACCTATGGCTGAAGAAAGGGATGAATACGCGTCACTTGCAGAAAGTCCAGCACAATCTTGACGCACACAGCGATACCGCTCCGGACTTCTCTACTCGCTCCACCAAGATCTCTACATCCGGAAAAGAGGACTCAGCCCAGAATAGTGAAGCCTCGCAGGATTATCTGAAAGCGCATACACAGTTTATTGGACTCACAAACATGGATAAAATCCAGCACATAGGAAGATAAAACACTGCAGCAAACTGCCCGAGGCGTATTCATCCATTTCTTGTTTGCATTGAGCGGCTCAGATCCGCTTTTCACTCGATACTCGACTTTTCTTGAGCAGGACCTGCAGCGCTCAGTGTGAACAGACGACCTACGGTTTTATTCTTCGCACGTCCATCATCGTCACATTCACACACAGCGACCACCAGGTGCAGGATTTTTTTTTGTCAGTGAGTGTGTAGCGAGCAGTGATGGCACCGGCCACGTGAGCTCCGTATCACGGATTTGGACCTAGTCACTTGAATGGGTCTGAAATCCACAAGATACGGAGTGGTGCAGAGTGGAAGCCCACAGAAGCACTACAGAGCACTGTCGTGGGATTTCGGACCGTGCCTCCGCACCACAAAAAAAAAAAAATAGAACGTCCTTTTCTTTTTTGCAGTGCGGATTATCTATTTAAGTTCGCAACTCATTTAAGCGAATGGGTCCGCGTACATAAACAGCAGGCAAGGGCCCGGTGCCCGTACATTGCAGACCGCAATGGGCCGTTCGCGTGCATGAGCCCTAACAGCTCACTTGTGTTTTCGTTTTCCGGCATAGAGCTTTTTCTGAATGGTTACCATGGCAGCCAGGACGCTAAAGTCCTGGTTGCCATGGTAAAGTGTAGTGGGGAGCGGGGAGCAGTATACTTACCGCCCGTGCGGCTCCCGGTGTGCTCCAGAGTGACGTCAGGGCGCCCCACGCGCATGGATCACGTGATCACATGGGGCGCTCGGACGTCATTCTGAAGCACACCGGGAGCCGCACGGGCGGTAAGTATACCGCTCCCCCGCTCCCCACTACTACTATGGCAACCAGGACTTTAAGGCCTCTTTCACACGGGCGTCATGTTTGACGCCCAGATAAGAGGCGGGTGCGTTGCGGGAATATGCGCAATTTTTCCGCGCGTGTGCAAATGTTTGTAATGCGTTTTGCATGCGCGTATGAAAAATCGCCATGTTTGGTACCCAGACCCGAAGCCGGACTTCATCATTCGGGTATTCTGGAGAATTTATTATTTTACCTTATAACATGGTTATAAGGGGAAATAATAGCATTCTTAAAAAAGAATGCTGTGTAAAATGAAGATTAAGGGGTTAAAAATAATAAAAGTTAACTTACCTTAGCCACTTGATGGCGTAGTTGCGATCTCTCCTCTTTCCCAGCATCATCTAAGAACTAAAGGACCTGTGATGACGTCACATCACCAGGGTAAGATGGACCATGTGATTGGACCATGTGATGTGACGTCATCACAGGTCCTTTAGCTGGTAGCTGAAGCTGGAAAAGAGAGGACAGATCACAACTACGCGATCAAGTGGCTAGGGTAAGTTATGTTTTTTTATTTTTAACCCCTTAATCCTCATTTTACACAGCATTCTTTATTAAGAATGCTATTATTTTTCCTTATAACCATGTTATAAGGGAAAATAATAAAGATCTGGTCCCCGTCTCCTAGCAACCATGCGGGAAAATCGCACTGTATCTGCACTTGGTTGCGGATGCTTGCGATTTTCCCGCATCCCCATTCAATTCTATGGGGCCTGCGTTGAATGAAAAACGCACAATATAGAGCATGCTGCGATTTTCACGCAACGCAAAAGTGATGCGTGAAAATCACCGCTCATGTGCACAGCCCCATAGAAATGAATAGGTCCGGATTCAGTGCGGGTGCAATGCGTCCTCCTCACGCATTGCACCCGCGCGGAAAACTAGCCCGTGTGAAAGGGGCCTAATGGCGTCCTGGCTGCCATGGTAACCTCAAAGCATTTCGAAGACTGATCAGGATCCTGATCAGTCTTCAAATGCTTTCAGGCGACTTGCGTTCTGACTGATCCAGTGGGACGGAATTGCCTGCCGGATCCTCAGAACGCAAGTGTGAAAGAGGCCTTAGTACGATTAATAATGATCAGTTTCACAAAAGTTCTGAGCTCACCGTCGCCCCCTGCTGAGTAATGCATTTTGTAGGCGCTGCCAAAGAGCGGGGGAAGGGAAGCGACAACCGCTGAACACATTTCTGGTTTTATAAAGTTGTCACTTCTCAAGCTCTGCCACCATTTTACATGTGGGGTTTGGATCTGGGACCTGTCACCGGACGCAACGTAATTCACATCGATACAATGAATCCATTTTTCAAAATAAGTTTATTCCAGTATAATTAACTGTAAAAAATACAGAAAATATATTTTGACAATTGCATTGATATGAAATCCGCACGACGCGCAGGATCGGGGGCGGTGCTTATGAAGAGTGAGAAGGCGTTGGAGTAACAACCCCCCCCGATCCCTGCACCTGACAGCAGACAACATCTGAATGCAATCCAAAGGCATGAAAAATAAAATTCCAGTTTACAATTCAGTAAAGAAAAATATAAAGAAAAAAAACAAAAAAAAAAAAAAAGCAGCGTTTACAGAACGACGGCGAATCTTCACCAGGAATGTTACAAAATACTGATGGCCTCTTGTGACGCCGAGCGGCGGCGGGAACGTGTGTCCAGTCACCAGAGCGTGGCAGAGGCACGGGAGTGTGTGCCAGGGGCTCCTACCTACTGGAAGGAGTACTACGACTGGCATCCTGCTGAAAAGGACATCAAGAGGAGCGAATGGTCAAACAGCTGACATACAGGTCCAGCCTCTCTTATACCTAAATGTCCTTTCCTATATTTTTAGCAAAAAAAAAAAAAACGCTAACTCGAAATCATTTAAAAGGTGACCTTTAAAATTCAAGGCTGGCTTCACTTCTTAAAGGGACACACTTCTACTTAAGTAGTCCACCAGGTCTGCACTGCCGCTGCATATGGCGTCCACTGGTGACCCTTTATTTCAGCTGCCATGGATAATGGAGAGCCCCTTTAAAGCGTACCTCGCGTTAAAACACACAATCCCAACCCCCGCTGTGAGGAATGGCGGTGTAGCCTGCAGATTTTCATTGTCTTCCAACTCCCTGCTTTCTGAGTGGGTGGACTCTAAAAGGTGTAATGAGTGCTGAGCCGATCGGATGTCCACCCCCCCCTCCTCATCATGCTGCATCCCCCTCCTCCTCCTCATCATCATGCTGCATCCCCCTCCTCCTCCTTATCATGCTTGCATCCCCCTCCCCCTCCTCCTCATCATCATGCTTGCATCCCCCTCCTCCTCATCATGCTTGCATCCCCCTCCTCCTCCTCATCATCATGCTTGCATCCCCCTCCTCCTCCTCAGCATGCTTGCATCCCCCTCCTCCTCCTCAGCATGCTTGCATCCCCCTCCTCCTCCTCAGCATGCTTGCATCCCCCTCCTCCTCCTCCTCAGCATGCTTGCATCCCTCTCCTCCTCCATGTCCTGTTTTACCCCAGATGGATTTTTTTAGTGACTGGGGAGCCTCCCGATCATTTACACGGGAGGATACGTGACAATGCTTCGCTGCGCGGTAACGGTAGGTACGCTTTAGGGTTGCCTATGTGACCTTTATGTAATATTACAGTAAAAGAACAGAATTACGGTACACAAGCAACGCAGGAACGGCTGACAAAACGAGCACCGGCTAAAAACGGCCAAACACAACATCTAAAAACAGGAATAAAACCGGAAACAACTTTACATTAATTACACAATTAGGTTTCTGTGACACCTACAGGAGGCGGTAATCCGCCACTGACGCTTCTATGCCCGGGCCGCTATCCTGCGCCCTCAATATGTTGGGTCAGTCTGAGCAATATGGCCGCTGCCTCCTCTGGGGGGGGTGGACGTCTTGGCTCTATGGTTTTACTATCCTGGATTTTTACCACACATCTCCCCCTTCTTTCCGGCACGTTTTAGACCTTTGCCCTTTTAAAAAGAGACCTTTAGAACGGCTTTTATTTCCAGTTATTCGATTTTATGTTTTTTTTTTACATTTTTTTGTCCTGTTAAATATATTATAAAAAAATATGGCGAGAAGACGCGGAGGCATGCAGCTGTGGTCTCAGAGGGACGTTCAAGTATTTACAATTCCCGTAATTCTAGTCCGTTTTCCATAGATTAACGCAGACGGAGGATGAGCAGGACCGGGCCGTCGCCAGTTAGGAATAAATTACTCTAGTCACACCCAGAGCTGCAGCGTTCTGCCACTTCTCGTTTCTACCCCCTGCTTGTTCAGTCTCTGTCGCCGTGCTGCTGCATGGTGGCGAATGCATGTGCGTGAGTAGGTCAATGAGCTTGAGTAGAACGCTGCAGATTTGGACGCGGCTGAAGCAGTAGACGCAACGTACGCCGTAAGTAAGACTTTTTTTTTTTGGTTTCTGATTTGCAGCGGTATAAAATAAAAACCATTCAGCGGCTGCGCCATCGCTGACGTGATCAAGATCGGAGTGGGGTCAGTCTCGTAAGGGGCGCCTTAGCAGTGCCTTTTTTTTTCATGTAAAAATAAAGTATAAAGCAATTGTAGCCTGCCCTGACATCTAGTGGCCAAACAGGCGATACTGCAGCCGGTCCATAAGGAAGTCTTAGTGCCTCACATAAGACGCAGAAAAGCGTAAGAAGAGAGCAGACACAGGGTAAAGTGGGGGAGGGGTTATCTAGTGAGGTCACAGTAAGGAGGTGGGGTGGATTAGTGATGTCACCAGATTTAAAGCTGTGGAGGACGAGGCTCAGGTCCATCTGAGACTGCCATCGGGAAATAAAGTATAATACAAAATAAATTAATATGAAAAGGAGTGAACTGAAGAAAAAAAAAAATATGAAAAAATTAGCTAAACTTAAATTTGGCGATTGTGTGCCTGGAACGCGGCAGAAGGAGTCGTTACCAAAGGGCTGAAGATGCAGGCGGTGTCTGGAGGACGCAACTAATGGCGGCGGTTTCGATCTTCTACAGATGTAGCAGAGCCAAATCTGTCTCAAAGAATGGTGCTTTTCTGGAGACGAGCCGCTGACTGACCTTCTCTACAAAAACTTTACTTCAACCTGTTTGTCTTTGGCCGTGTCCCCCCGTCATTCCTCCTGGAACTGTGTGAATAACCAGACAACTGGGTGCGACCATCTCCTTGTCTCCCGACACACACTGACATTATCCAATCGGACACTGTCCGGTCGCGTCGTGTTGACAAAGGCAATGGCAGCACTCAATTCATTGTGTGTTTCCAGGAGGAATAACAGAGGAACCACACAGGCCCTCTTTCAGACCTAGTAAACCATGATTGTGCTCTGTGAACAGATCAACCTGTGTGACACATACAACACACTCGGCTCTGCTACATCTGCAGCACATTAAATCACCTCCGCTGTGAGACAGGGCAGCCCTCTTCTTGGAGACATCAATGAAGATGGCCCCGGAGCAGGGATATACACATATATATATTACACAGGGGGGACATATGGCGCTGCTGCCACTGACCGCCATGCTGGATGGCAAATAATCTGCAGGGTGACGCAGCGGGAGCGGGGATATGTTTATAACCCGACGAAACACCAGCGGACACAAATCACTCACTGCTGCAGGGTCCACGCGTGCCGTAGGGGAAGGCACCCAGAAGCTGCTGTACGTTACATATACAATACACATCTCTATAGTCACATGCATTGGTCCCGGGAGGCGCACACCGAGTGTGAGCGACAATCGTTTTGTGTCGCGTAAAGTCTCATGAAAAGGAAAATAAAAAAATAAAAGCAAAAAAACTGTTGCTTATGGAATATACATTGATCTGTCCAAGGCAGGAAAGTCAGCAGTCCTTCCGGATGTCGGCGTAAACCACGGTTTCGGATTTGTTGATCTGGCAGCCGGCCTTTCCCGAGTGATCCAGCTGAGCGTATATTACTGGCCCCTAAGGAAAGAGAAGAAGTCAGGGTTAATTCGGTCCTGAGGCGCTCTGCCTGCTCCCCGCCACCGGACTGGCTGAGGCGCTCTGCCCGCTCCCCGCCACCGGAATGGCTGAGGCGCTCTGCCCGCTCCCCGCCACCGGACTGGCTGAGGCGCTCTGCCCGCTCCCCGCCACCGGACTGGCTGAGGCGCTCTGCCCGCTCCCCGTCACCGGACTGGCTGAGGCGCTCTGCCCGCTCCCCGTCACCGGACTGGCTGAGGCGCTCTGCCCGCTCCCCGTCACCGGACTGGCTGAGGCGCTCTGCCCGCTCCCCGTCACCGGACTGGCTGAGGCGCTCTGCCCCTGTACATGACTCCTACCAAGGTTTCCTATGTTAGATGCCCGGCTCGACCGGTGACAGACCCCACCCCTTTCCGATGCAGGAACAGTGTCATGTGACATTTTGGCTCCACCCATAGTGTGATTTTGAACATGTCTGACAGAACTGATGCAGTATGAACACTTGCGATCATCGGGGACCTCCTTCAAGGAAGTCATCATTGCGATGAGTAATGGGCGACGTTCTCCTTACAATATGTGGATGACGTAAAACGGATTCCTTTGTTAAAGTACCATTTAAAAAAAAAAAGTTTTTTTTCATAATTTCTTGTTTCCAAGTCTCCTAACTGGTGTAGCTGGGGGCAGTCTGTCTCCTTCCCCCTCTGGCAGCTTACAATATGCTCCCTTTGTACTATCCCTGCAGGATAAGGGTAGGACCCCGCAGTGCGGAGGGCCACATCCTTAGTCTTCTGAACTATACTGCGGCTCCGCTCCGTCCCTCACATTTCTATTGGCTGTTCTGCACTGAGCAGAGGATCACTGTGCACAGACCTGGCTGAGCATGCATGTGTACCATTGCTTACCTCATTTTGGTGGATGTGCACAGTGCCACTGGCTGTCAGAACTTAAAGGGTCTTCTGGGTCCAACATATTAATGACCTATCCCCGCACCCCACCAATCAGCTGTTGGGCCCCTTTCACACAAGTGAGTTTTCCGCGCGGGTGCAATGTGTGAGGAGGACGCATTGCACCCGCACTGAATCCTGACCCATTTATTTCAATGGGTCTGTGAACATGAGCGTTATTTTTCACGCATCACTTCTGCATTGCGTGAAAAATCGCAGCATGTTCTATATTCCGCGTTTTTCATAGAAGTGAATGGGGCTGCGTGAAAAACGCATCGCATCCGCAAGCAAGTGCGGATGCGATGCGTTTTTCACTGATGGTTGCTAAGTGATGTTTGTAAACCTTCAGTTTTTTATCACGCGCGTGAAAAACGCATCAAAACGCATTGCACCCGTGCGGAAAAAACTGAACAACTGCAATCTCAGGCAAAACTGACTGAACTTCCTTGCAAAATCGCGAGTATTTAACTGAAAGCATCCTGAGCCAATCCGTCACACTCGTGTGAAGGAGGCCTTACTTAGGGGCAGCCGCAAGTTCCAGGAATAAACACTGCACTGATCAGCGCCGAACACTGACCCTGGGTTCACACTTGCGCGTATGTGATACGCGCGTATTACAACGCGTTGTTGGAAATGGGAAACGCGTGTCGTACGCGCGTTCGTGTGATTGATTACTCTGGTGTCAATCACAATACGCGCGACAATACACCCCAAAGAAGCGCCTGTACTTCTTTGGGCGTAGGGCATTTTACAGTGCGTTCGTACGCACCGTAAAACGCTCAGGTGAGAACCATGTCCATAGGGAAACATGGGTTTTCGCCTGTTAAGCGTTTTACAGCGCGTAGGAACGTGCTGTAAAACGCTCAGGTGTGAACCCAGCGTCAAGTGGCTGTTTTTGAGCTGCAGTACCAGAGAGCGGCCACTATACGGCGCTGTGCTGTTCTGACTCCGTACACCGTTTACTTCCATGACCTCAGCTGATTGGTGGGGTGCCGGGGGTCGGACCCCCAGTGGTCGCCTCCTGCAGTCCTGGCACTTTCATTTCCATAGTTTTTAGAGTCCACAATTGTGACCGTCCAAATTAACCCCTTCCCAACATCCACCATACATCATGTACAGTGGATGTTGGGGCTTTAAAGATGGCGCCCACTCAGGAGCTGAGCGGCAGTGGGTGACTGCTGGTGTACACAGAAGACGTCTGCCAGCAGAGTCCATGATTGGAGATCATTTGGATGAAACTTTTAACCCCTCAGATACCATGTTCAACTGTGACCACAGCATCTGAGTGGTCCTTTACCAGGAGTGGGATGCCACTGGACGCTGAATGCACGGCCTGCACCCCCTCCCACCGCGGTCTATGGAACAAGCAATGACCAGATGTTCAAGTCTCACAATTTTTTTTTTTTATAAATAAAAAACATTCAAATCATTTCCTTTCACCATTATAAAAATACGTAAAGATAAACAATTTAAGGGCTTTTCCAAGAGTAGAATATCGATGACTTGAGCTAATAGACTGGTGGGGGTCCGACTCCCGGCACCACAGGGCTGCGGTGAACGCTGCGGCCTCCGCACAGCGCCATACATTGTATAGTGGCTGTGCGTGGTATCGCAGCCCTGGGCCATTCACCTGAATTGGACTGGGCCACGTGACCAATAAAGGTGATGTCACTGGGCGAGGGAGAGGCCGCAGATCTCGTCGGGTGGAGTCAGACTCCCACCTATGAAATCAGACCCTCCTCTCTGCCCCACCCTTCATATTAGTCCGCAATGGGAGAAATGGCAAGCTAAGCCTCTCCCCTTTTATCAAGGCCATGCCCCCCAGCGGGTGTATAGCCTGAATGGATTAGGAGGCTATGCACAGAAGGCTGTAAGACTCCTGCAGCTCAGCGGCCACCGGGTTGTGTGGGGTTTACAAACATGGCTCCTTTACATCCTCATAACAGCTCCACCTCTGTCCGCAGGACAGGTGCGGTATTGCAGCGCAGTCTTACTCACTGGAGCTAAGCTGCAATACCACACTCAACCTATGCATGGAGCTGGCGCTGTTCTTCCAATTCTGCACAACCCCTTTAAGCATCTCCTGCTAGGTTTAGTGTCCCTTTAAGACAATCCCAGTCACCTCAGCGTAGAGGGCGACATGTTCAGCCCCTCCACACACAGGATGATCAATCCCCTCCATACGCTGGGCTCACACTGGCTACAGACTGGCGCCCCCGTTTCTCTGGACTGCTGGATCGGCTTGATAGACTGACTGATATCTCTGCATCTGAGGGCTCCGATCAGAATACGTTTTTTTTTTTGGGGCGGCTCAGCTTCTGCGGTGACGATGCCGGTGACATGGCGGAGGAGCGGCTCGAGGTGTCGGAGACAGTGTTGCACCCCACACGTTTTATTAAATAGGCCGCACAAGTCGCAGGAATTACAGAGGTGTCGGCCTGCTGGGAGGAAATTTAACCCAAGAAGTGACAGAACTACTGTAAAGGGAAGACCTTAAAGGGAATGTGTCATCTAAAAATGACCTGTTTAAAAAAATGTTTCATTTTGGCAATTCCCCATGTCATTCTGTATATTTAAAATAAAAATAAAAAAATCCTGCAGTTTTTGCATTGGCCACGAGGCCTAATGATAAGCGCCACTTCTTAGTCACTTTTCAACAGTCAGCTCATTATCTTGGCCATGATTACAATGACAGATATCACCTGTGTATATAGATAACACAGGATGCACCAATAGGTGAAGTCACGGCTTATCTGCTCCCTCCTGACGTCTGCACAGGTCACAGAGCCAGGAGATCTCCTCATATGGGTTAGAGTCCATTCACACGTCCGCATCCGTTCCGGACCCATTCATTCTCTATGGGGCCGGGTGTGAAGCGGAGAGCACACTATGTGCTCTCCGCCTCGCATTTGGGGAGCATGGCCCCGAACTTCTATCTTTTGCAGTGCTGCAGACTGGAAAATGGCCTATTAATAGGCAGTTCTACGGGGGGTGACGGCCGGGTGTGTTGCCGATCCGCAAAACACCACGGACGTGTGAATAGACCCTTATATGGGTTATGGGATGCTGAACATCCCCATAAAACAGAAAATAAAAACAAATTAGAAAAATGGAAAATGTGTCATTATGGTTTTTAACTCTCAGAAAAATTATAGTGGACACATTCCCTCTGGCTGGCTTTTGGAGGCTTTTTATGGCTGCATTTTACTCATTTTGGGCTACAAATTATTTTAAATAAAGACCAACCGGAAAAAAAAAAAACGTTCTGCCGTTTTTTATTACACAATGGTTAAAAAAAAAAACAAAGCATAAAAATAAAAATCAGTCTGTTTGCAGGTTGCCATGGTGTTTTCTTTGAATCCTGTCATCTGACAGCTCATGTGCAGCTCTGATCTCCTGACCGCATAAACACTTATTTAAGCCATATTCTTAACAGGTTGATAAGAATTGGGCTAGAATAAGTGTTTATGAGGTCACGAGCTCAGAGATAAGACTTCACATGAGCCGTCAGCTGATGGGATTCAAAGAAAACCACAAAGTGACAGCTTGCAAACTGACTTTTTTTTTTTACTCTTGTATCTCCGAAACAGTCCAACCGAAAAAATTATTTGTAGCATGAAATGAGTAAAATGCAATCATAATACCTCCGAAGGCGTCCACAGCCTAAATAAGTCCAGAATTCTGCGCAGATGAATTTCTTAATATATCTTTACAGCGGCCGAAAGGCGGCCAGATAAAAAGCTCCAAATTTCTGGAACAGTCACAGAGTTGTATCCTAAAACGCTGTCTACCTGCAGTCACCACAAGGGGGAGCTCATTGCATACATATCATCGAGTTCCATGTATAAACAGTATGCAGTAAGCTCCCTCTAGTGGTGGAAGCAGGTAGCCAAGCATTTACCATTTCCCTCGGTGCAGGGGATTTGGATCTCTGACCACTGGAAAGACAGATTAAGAAATTAATCAACTTAGAATTTTTCACCTTAGGACATATGAAGGACTGTCCACCTCCTTGGTTACAAATAAGGACTGGGCAGGTCCACGTATATTATCTTCAATTTACCGTTCCATGGAGACCCACCCCCACATCAGATGCTCTCTGCTAGGTATCTGCAAAGGCAAATGGCTGTGTCCAAGGTGGACAATCCCTTTAAGAAGCAAAACAGCAAACAATTCACAAAGCGGAAGCAAAATGAAGCTACACTGCAAGACACACGGCGCTAAGCATTTACCTGCACGGTTCCAGAGGGGGCGCTGGTTACCAAAGCCTCAGTATCAGAGGGAGACCTGCGTGGCGGCTGCTTAACGGGGGACATCAAGCTTTCTGTCTGGCCGCCGTCGCCGCTGCTAACAAGCGATTTCAACGGGTGCAAATGAAGCCGGACAATAAAAGATGGCAGAACGACGGGAACGATGATGGAGACAAGCAGAGGTGGAAAATAAAAAATAAAGAGGCAGAAACGATAGAAAAAGGAGGGGAGGAAAAACACAAGTAAAACAAATGATGAAATAATGAGGAACGTCTAATGAAAAAACAAAAACAAAACACAAACAAAATCACAAAAATGGCATCTAACAGGACTGGGGGGAGGGGGGCGGTATACAACACGAGAAAGCACTGCAACACTGGATGTAGAGGAGGATGTAAGCGCTACACAGCACGGAGTGGTCCCTAAATGGTGCACCTGACAGGACGAGGGCCCCCGGTGAAGGCTATAATGCAGCAGACACGTATCATCCGGTCCTACATGCTCTAGTCACACCCAGAGCTGCATTCACAGCGCTGCCAATCCGATGGTGATTGACACGACTGCTGAACGTAGATACACTGCGGTCTGGTTGCAAGGGCAACCGGCAGAATTTCGAAAAGCAGCTCTGGGTGTAACTGGAGTATAGAAAAGACGGACGGTGTCTTGCAGGTAGTGAGTATTGCATGCCTGTGAAATGTCATATCACACAGAAAACCCAATTAAAGGGAAGGCCCAAGAGTAAAAAAAAACATGGCTGCATTATTCCAAAAAGAGCGACACGGGCTGCGTGTGGTACTGCCGCTTAACCACAGTATCTTTAAGACAGCTGAGCGGTTTCCGGAAGAAGGCGGCCATTTTTTATTTTTTAATAAGTGGACACATTGTAATACTTCGTTACTCCTGTGGTGGCGCTGCAGGGAAATTAAACACTTCCTGCCTGGTTGCGGCTGATCGCTGGCGGTCCAAACAAGGGGACCCATTGTGATCGGCCAAGGAGGAGAACCCCCCCTTTAAATGAAAAAATAAATTGGGTTTATGATCGACTACACTCGGCCTCCCAGGAGCTTGCTGATGGGCTCCACGGCAGATTTCCTAGAACAGGGGTAGGCAATCTCCGGCTCTCCAGCTGTTGCGAAACTACAACTCCCAGCATGCATACTTGTTCTGCTCTTCTCAGAACTCCCATGGAAAGGGAAGGAGCATGTTGGGAATTGTAGTTCCACATCAGATGGAGTGCTGAAGGCTGCCCACAGGGAGGGGGATCTGCAAGGGACAGTAGGTAAGGGAATAGCCAAGTGCGATAGGACAGTTTTCACATTTCGGATTTTCCATGGCGAGATCACTACCCCTTTCCATACCTTTCACAAGGGAGCCCTAAAAAGTCTTTATGTCAATGTGAATTATGGTCAGAAAGGAATCGGCATCATATGCAGCATCTGAGCGGACTGTGTGACACATGAGCAGCGGACGGGGCCGCTCACTGCTGGGGTCTCCCCCAAAAGAAATGGTTAATGCTGATCGCTACCTAATCTTAGCATGAGATCTCCTTCAGAGAGACATCCTCCACAGTTCGTTTCTGGCGCTCTAGATGCACATTAGGAAGCAGATGTCCTATCGGTGGAAGGATCAGACAGAAGCGCAGCACACCGGAGACAGGAAGCAGTTAACGGTTAGGCAAACACAGAGGGTATACAGAGGAGCAGCCTCGGGAGCGGTTACCATGAGAGAAATGCAGCAGATGAGTCAAACACCCCAGTAATAATCCATCGTCTACATCATATACGGGCTCTGTAAGGGAGAGCAAGAGACTGGCATTGTGTGGGGGTGAAGGCGCAGGAGGGTCCCGGACTCATGCACAATCCAAAGGAACCAACATTTCAGATTCAATTAGTGGTTTATGAAGAAAAAGAAGAAGGAGAGACCCCAAAACCCAGAGCCATGCAAGAAGACCCCAAGATTAGTACGTGCGATTACCACCACAGCATCTGTTCATGCAGATCTATGAACTGGCTACGATGTAGACTGAAGGAATCCTGCCCGCCCATAGGGGGCATCGGTGCACCCCTCCTTCAACAGAAAGAAGATGCCCCAACGCCACCTAGAGGAGGCAACTGTTATTCAATATACGACTCCAAAAGGTCTTCGAGGGGGTTTTCTCAGGCAGATAACCCCCTACTCCATTTTAATTTGGATCAGGGCTGGAAATGTTAAAAATCCAAACTGTGATAGTCGTGCTGCGGCCACAACGGATCAGACGCTCATTAGAAGCGATGTCCTGATGGGGCCTAGCGAGCTTCATGTCGCCGTGTAGCGCTAGTCTTATGTGGCGGCAATTCAGGGGAATTGAGGAGTTGTATGGCGATGTACAGAGAAAGGGCCTCCAGAAGGAGGAAAATGATTTGTAACTGTCAGATGCCTAAAAACTCCATTTAATGTATTTCAAGAGTAAAAAAAAGATAAAATAATTTAAAGACTATAGACACCTTCAGGGCGATTTTTAAAAAATATTGCATTTACTCATTTTGTCTTTATTAAATAATGTCAGCAGTATTTGTAATTCATGGGTCTATTTGCAGATTGTCGCTGACGCTCTTATCTCTGATCTCCTGACCTCATAAACGCTGATCAGTCTGATAAGAATGGAGCCATAATGAGTGTTTAGGAGGTCAGGAGCTCAGAGATAAGAGCTACACATGACCCGTGACAAACTCAGGGGGGACAGTCTGCAAATAGACCGATTTTTAACCACACTGCTGACGTTTTTTTTAATAAAGACCAATTGTAAAATATTATTTTTAGCCCAAAATCAGAAAATGCAAACGTAAAAAAAATTGCCCTGAAGGTGGCCATAGCCTTTAACTTCCTCATAGTTCATTTATCAAAAAACTGCAAGGATGACCGAGACCCCCTCTCCTCCACGTGTCGGTGACACAACGAAGGGGGCCGACAGCCCGGCTCAGTACGTTAGCTAAGACAGGCGCCCTTCTTTCACGCCACCAAACAGGAGGTCTCTGCTGCGTCGGATCAGATGTGGAAGTGTCGGGACCAGGAGAGGGTCTCAAACAGGGACATCCACAATATGAAGAAGTTTAATATTTTTTCACATTTGAAATACAATGCACTGATTTTTCTTCCATCGTTTTTTTTGCTAGGTGATCTCTAGGGTGTGCCATCTCATTGCCGACTGCCGGGGAGGGGGGGGGGCAATAAATGGAAATAAAGGGGCTGCAGTGCCATGTGGATCCTTGCCCAGCATTGTGCCTGGAGCGGGGCAGCTCTCTCTGCAGCACCTGGATGGGAGCGGCTCTCTGCTCCCAAGATCAGCAGGTGCTGACATATCCTAGCTCTGCTAATCTAACTTTCTTTCACGTGCCTCCCTCTCCACCATCTACGTCAGTTCCTGGAAAACCACACCAACAACTGAACAGGCAGATGTGACACCGCAAAAGTATCGTGCAAACCACTTCTGCAAATATCACAAATCACTGCCAGAGGGAAAGGCTCAGTTTTACCCCTGACGGAGGACACTTTAGAGAGGGTCTGTGCCCCAGTCACATCACAGTGTACACGGTAGGGACAGCTGGTGTCACAATATCACCACCACAAAGCACACGCCTATATATCTCATCGAATGCTTACCTCGCATTATACAGAGACGCCTGTTCTTCTCTGTAGCATGCATCACATACTCCATCTCTAAGCATGGAGCAGCTATGGTCCGTGACGCGGGCCGCTCTAGTCACACTACATCATACAGCGCCGTTTCCCTTACTGGAAACCACGAGCAGCCCGCGGCACAGACGTGGCCGGTCCATACTGCCATTAAAAGGACAGATCATGCAGTTATTTAGAAAAATGCATCTCTGTATAACCGGAGGCGCGCTAAAGGAATACATCCACATGACGCACCACAAAGGTCACAGACGGGGACTCACCCGGTGTAGTTCTTTCTAGACCTTTTCTTTTTGGTGATCACCACTGCAAAGATGATGATGGCGATGAGGAGAAGGCCTCCAATGGCTGCACAAATTATACCCACCAAGAAGGGGACATTGGACGCTGGGAGATTATCTGGAAAACAAGAGTCACATCCTTGAAGAAAGAAGGGCTGGTGAGGATGAACAGGCAGTAACCAGCACAATACTCCGACAGACCTGGTACCAGAGGGGTTAATGGCTCCCCAGTTTGATTACAATTCGAAGGGGATTCATTTTATTACAGATATTTATAGAGGTCAGAGCTTAATTTTTCTGACACATTGCTCCAAACCCTCTGCTTCCCATCACACAAGCAGGAGAACTTACACTCACCCTTCTCCACAACCCGCAGCTTTATCTGCTTTGGGGTGCTAGAGATATCCGGGGGATTCATGACCGAGCAGCTGTAGGTCCCGTTGTCCTTAAAGGTAATCTTATCCAACTTGATAGACACGTCCCTGTTATTGATGTCTCCGGCCCACGTGACCCGATCCTTAAAGCGTGGCATTGTTCCGGGGTACTGCTTCCCGCCAATATAATGGAAAATCTGAAAAATTGCAAGAAACGGGGGACGGGTATATCAGAACTGAACCAGACATCCTCCTCCATCCACTTGCTTTGTACTTATTGCTTCCAGTTAACTATTAGTTTTCCAGTCCTTTAAAATTTAAAAGCCGCAACCTTTATGTATGTAAGATATGCAAAGGGATATTTCCCAAGAACGAGACCCATCGCGCCAGCGCCACCTATCGGAAGTGGCAATATCCGACTTTCCAACAAGCCTGGGGATCTGACAAGGTAAAATAGCCAACTCCGATATCCATTCGCAGACCGCGGTTTCAGGTACTTTTTCTCCTTCCTGGGAGATACCTCTTTGCATATCTGTTTCATATCTGGTTCAGCACCCCGCCTAATCTGCATGTAAAATAGAAAACCTCAAATAGAATTTCTCCAGGTTCATCATTTTTGGAAACAAAGCTAAATAGCCCACCATATATCTACCTCTGTCTTCTACTCCAGTCACATCCAGAGCGGCAATAGGAACTTCACAGCTTTCCTGTTGGCTCTAAGGCCTCTTTCACAGCGTCACGTTTGACGCCTAGATAATAGGCGGGTGCATTGCGGGAAAATGCGCGATTTTTCCGCGTGAGTGCAAAGCGTTTTAATGCGTTTTGCACGCGCATGGGAAAAATTGCCATGTTTGGTACCCAGACCCGAATTTCATCACTGAAGTCCGGTTTCGGGTTGAGTATTCTGGAGAATTTATTATTTTCCCTTATAACATGGTTATAAGGGAAAATAATAGCATTCTCACTACAGAATGCTTTGTAAAATGTGGATTAAGGGGTTAAAAATAAAAAAATTAACTCACCTTATCCATTTGATCGCGTAGTTGCGATCTGTCCTCTCTTCTTCATTCATTAGCTGTCGGCTAAAGGACATGTAAAGACGTCACTGAGCTCATCACATGGTCCATCTTACCATGGTGATGGACCATGTGAGGTGACGTCTCCACAGGTCCTTTAGCCGGCAGCTAATGCTTGAAGAAGACTACGCGATCAAGTGGATAAGGCGAGTACATTTTTTATATTTTTAACCCCTTAATCCACATTTTACTAAGCATTCTGTAGTGAGAATGCCATTATTTTCCCATATAACCATGTTATAAGGGAAAATAATAAAGATCTGGTCCCGTCTCTTAGCAACCATGTGGGAAAATCGCACTGTATCCGCACTTGATTGCGGATGCTTGCGATTTTCCCGCAGCCCCATTCACTTCTATGGGGCCTGCGTTGCGTGAAAAACGCACAATATAGAGCATGCTGCAATTTTTTCACGCAATGCAGAAGTGATGCGGGAAAATCATCGCTCATGTGCACAGCCCCATAGAAATGAATGGGTCCGATTCAGTGCGGGTGCAATGCGTCCTCCTCACGCATTGCACCCGCGCGAAAATCATCGCTCATGTGCACAGCCCCATAGAAATGAATGGGTCCAGATTCAGTGCGGGTGCAATGCGTTCACATCACAAATTGCACCCGCGCGGAAAACTCGCCCGTGTGAAAGGGGCCAAAGGCTGTGAGAACTACAGGCTCCAGCGGGAGAAGCATCTGCATAGGCCGAGCCCCAAGAACGTCCTCTTACCACCAGTCCTGCGGCACTAGAGCCTTCTTCTAGGTAGGTCCACGTGATGGAGGTCGTGCTGCTCGTCACGTCTGTAGACTTAAAGGTGCAGGGCAATTTTGCGTATGTGCCGTTCTCGACGAATAACTCGTTCGGTCCGTAGATTTCCAGAGCGCCGGCATAATGCACTGAGGAGGGGACACGAGGGATATTAGGAAAAGCAAAGACACAAGTGTCATTTTATAAAACTTCTAGACAGTCAATGTGACCCGCACGTGCCCCAGGGTCCTAAAGAGCGTGTGGTCATTTAGGATCTAACTCCTGAACTGGGGCCCCGCAGCGCCGCTCCACCTACTGAGGCTCTGCACCCAACTCCTGAACTGGGGCCCCGCAGCGCCGCTCCACCTACTGAGGCTCCACACCCAACTCCTGAACTGGGGCCCCGCAGCGCCGCTCCACCTACTGAGGCTCCGCACCCAACTCCTAAACAGTTTTTTTTTTTCCCCATGTCGGTTTTGTTTTTTTGCGGCCCTTATGCGCAACCATTCACTTCAACGGTGCCACAAAGAACCCAGAAATGACTCCATGTGTCCGCATGGCCAATCTGCAAAAAACTAGAAAGTTCCCCATTATTGTCCACATTACAGACAAGGATTAGACCGTTTTATTAGGGGCCGACCCTTCTGTTACGCAGAATGCACATGGCCGGTAACCGTGTTTTGCAGATCCGCCCCTTGGGGCTCATGCACACGACCGTGAATTGCAGATCCACAAAATACGGATACTGGCAGTGTGCATTCCACATTTTGCGGAACGAAAGGGCCGGCCCATAATAGTCTAATTTTTTGTGGACCGGCCTTGCAGACATATGGACACGGAATGCACACCGAGTCATTTCCGTTCTTTTGCATCGCCACTGAAGTGAATGGTTCTGCATACAGGCCGCAAAAAAAATAAAAAAAAATAAACGCTTGTGTGCACGAGCCCTTATGATAAGTTCTTTCTGGTATTGCAGCTCAATGCCATTGATGTTAGAGACCAGCAGATGACCCCTCTCGGTCCATTAACGCAAGCCCACCCCAGCAGGGGTCGCAGGGCGCTGTGAGGGGGTGCTGCACCCACTAAGCAGATTATAATGCCTCTGTACAGTGAGTGGGAACCTTTACGTTTTGGCTCTCAGATGTTGTGTCACTTACGACACATCCCCCTCCAGCCCAGGATGAAGGCAGAGACCTTCACAAACAGTCTGCTTCCTGGACACCGCACACGCGGCCGGCACTAAACCGCCCCCCAGCTGTACACTAATCCTTCAAGGAGCAGATCTATCCAGCGTGGGAGCGCAGGCCGGCTGCAGCCCTGTCAGGAGAGAACTCGTGCGTGGGTCCGGCCACACCAGCGATGCAGAACGTGACATATTGCACAGTCCGACCAGGAACCTGCTGCAGATCTGTCACGTACGCAGCTTCCTAAGGCCTCACAGTCGTGGGTCTAATGAGCCCCTATTGACGGTATAGATGGCACAGTGACGAGATGAAATTCTCTGGAAAAAGCTAAACTGCGCCGATCGGAGCCAAAGTACCGAGCGAGGTGACAACTGGTCAGAGCACTCAGCAGTGGTTGTCAGTTATCCAGCTCATTCAGGCCTCATGCACATGCTGCGAATTCACTTGAATGGGGTCAGCGATCTGCATCGGACGGTCCGGACCCCAAACTACTAGTGCATGTACTATTTTGTGGTGTGGATGCACGGACAGAAAACCCACAGAATCACTTCGTAGTGCTCCCGTGGGTTTCCGATCCGCGTCATCCAGATTCAAGTGAATGGGTACGCATCCGTGTCACGGGGTGCACGAGGCCGATGCCCGTATATAGCGAACCTGCCTCATGTGCATGAGGCCTTAGAAACTGCCGAGACAGGATATCACTTTGATTGGTTGGCATGTGACCTCTGGGGCCCCTGCTTATCTCTGGGAATGAGGGGCCCCGCAGTGCCAGCTTCCCGTGCCGCAGAGTCCCAAGACATCTGGCTACAACTGGAACAGCAGCCGGGACAATGCTGCGAGAGGAAAACTTATAAACGGGATGTGGCTGTGGCCCCTTCAATCTCAGCACTGGTGGGGGCCCGCAGCGATGGCATATGCCATTTTAAACTGATTTAAAGGGGCACTAAAACCGATTAGTGACCTGAACCCTGCATTTTCCTGCTCTCTGGTTGCAGCCAGCAGTGTCAATGAGCCGTCCACATTTTTTTGGCGGACCCGTTGACGTCAATGGGTGCGCAGTCCAAATTTTTAAGACATATTCTATCTTTTTGAAAAATGGACATATGGATGATCCAAGTGCTTTCCACATCTGTATGTCCTTAATGCAAAAAAAAATAATAAAAAATGCGTCCTTCAAATTGCTGCAAAATGCCGACCACTGAGCCGCCAACATCAATGACTCTGCAAAGCAATGCAGGCCGCAAAACGCATAGTCAGGTGCAAAAATACAAAGTGATGACTAGAAAGACGACCGTAACGCTAAGGGCGTATTCCACCAGTCATTTTATCCCTTTTTTCACCGATTTCCACAATTGCTGCAAACCCACAGCAGTAATAAAGCACCCGACTGTGGACGCAATTATGAAGATCACAGCAGGAAACGCGCTAAATCATCACAGCAACAAAAAAATAAAAAAAAAAGTTCGGAGGTCAAAGAAGCAAAAAAATAAAAATAAAAAAAGACAATTTCCATCAGGGCCGTGCAGTGGGTGAGACTCTAGCCCGCCGGAGCGAGAAAAGATACACACACTATACTACAGCGATTACATGATCGGATTCCGTGGATTGTGGCCCTGACCACGGAGCCCGCAGACCGGTCACACGACGGCCATTGTACTGGGCAGGGCTGTGGAGTCGGAGTCGGAGTCGGAGTCGAGGAGTCGGAGTCGGAGGCAATTTTGGGTACCTGGAGTCGGAGTCGGCAAAAAATGGACCGACTCCGACTCCTACTAGATTTAAATTGGAATAAAAAAAAATTGGAATAAAAAAAAAGCAAGTTTAAATGTCCCAATTCAGATAAAGTTATAATTAATTACTTCTCTACTGTAAGAATAAAGGCCAATGCATGCAGTGCGTCACGTTACCGCTAAACAAAGACGTTAAGTGACCGTGAAGAAGCATGCTTTTCATATGCTTTACTATGCAGTTAAAGGGACACTGACAGGCTGATATATCTGCTGGTATTCATCAGAGGATTAGGAATACAACTAGACGACTGTTACCCCCAGTTGAGGTTTACTTGTGTTTAAAAACGTTTTAATCAATATGCAAATTCTCTACCTTTGTGCCCAAGGGGGCAGGCGCACATGTAGAGTACTGGCAGCACTAGACAGGACTAGGTAGCGAGGAGGAAGAGAGAAAGCTGGCACAGCCTCAGCATAGCCAGACAAGGCTGCTGCCAGCACTCTACACGTGCGCCTGCGCAGGAATTCAGCGCTCGGCTAGCCTGAAAAAAAGGCCAGTGCAGTGAATAATAACGAGGGAACAGCGCTGGGAAGCTGTACTCGGGCGCGGCTGGGCACAAAGCAGCAGGAGACGCTGCCCCATTGGCACAAAGATAGTGAATTTGCATACAGATTAAAATGTTTCTTAAACACAAGTACAGCTTAACTGGGGGTAACATTAGTATAGTTTTATTCCTAATTCTCTGATGAATACCAGTATATATATATCTTTAGCTGGAAAATCAGCCTGTCAGTGTCCCTTTAAGGAGCGGCAATACTTACACTTTCCATTGTCTTGTGGTCTGCTGTTACAGGGAACCCATGGTTATCCTCGCCTCTCACTGATAACTGATTAAGGACTGGAGTCACTTGTATAAGTGAAGGGAATGGATAGTCAATAGTTCAAGACTGAAGCTGTAAACCATTTGAAAAACTGCTATCATTCAGCTAAGGCTATAAAACATGTAAACTCAGACTGTTAGCTTAAATTTTAAACATGACTATGGGATTCTACTAGGAAAATCATGTTTTAAAATAAAGGCCCCTTCCCCTGCCCCTTCCTGGATCCTCCCACTGCTCTATCTTCAGCAGAAGATCAGCACACAAAGGAGAAGGCAGCAGCTTCTGCTCAACTACCTCTCTGTGCTAGAGGAGATTAGAAGAACTTGGTGGAACAGCTTCGTATTTGCATATTAAATACAGAGGAGTCGGAGTCGAGGAGTCGGAGTCGGAAGTTTCAAAATCTGAGGAGTCGGAGTCGGAGTCGGACAATTTATCTACCGACTCCACAGCCCTGGTACTGGGGCAGCGAGGAGCTGGAGAATTTGGTCAGAAACCTATATCCTTTTCCGTTGAGCACCTTGGAATCTGCGAGTCGTGTAATTCTGGGACGACTGGAGTATACGGCGGCCCCACAAAGCACCCGGAGTGATGTACGGAGAACGCATACCACTGTCACCATGTCCTCGGGGTCTCCTGGAATACAACTCGGGGTGAGCAGACCGTCTCATCCGGTCATGGGCTTCCATCTTGCACAGAAACCCAGCAGCGGACGATCCCCCCTGAGAATGGGGCACGAGGCTGCCATCTGCTGGATGTGCTTATACCAGATAGCCCCTTATCAGCAAGGGCCCGAAGATGGGGGGGCGTGGTGCTCTGATTATAAAAGGGCGTCACTACAGGGGACACATACAGAGCTAGAGAAAGGTCTGCATTAATGATTTTGTATTTTTATCTGTTAAAAAATTCTTTGATTGCAGCCCCCTGAATATAATGCAGCAGCATAGAGCAGGGAACATGTAATATATGATATTTAATACTTATTAAAGGGGCTCTCTGCTATGGGACGCTTATGGCACATGGTTAGGATATGTATTTCTATCCGTCGTCCTCCCCTGTGCCTGATCAGCAGGGTCAAAGGTGCGATCGCCAAACCTCGTTTCCCAAGGAGAAGCAGAGCGCTCGGACACTATGCATTCAGCGCGGGGTCACGATTTCCGGAGATGTACCCCAGATGACGCCGGGTTCTCACGGCAGCCTCCATGATGCCAGGGCCGCTCTCGCCATCCTTGCCGATTGGCAGGGTCACAGCTTTACTCCCCCTGGAGAACCGAGCGGTCATGACTACCTGCATGACTGTCCTCATTAGCGGGGGCCAAAAAACATGGCGTCAGCGTCTTGGAAACGGGAACTGCAGCTATAAAAGGTTCCTGGACGCTGGGGTTTTTGGAGGACGGGGCAGATCCCCCTTTTTTGCAACCAGATGTGAATGACAGAGATGCAGCACCTGGAGGCTCCTGTGGGGGCGCTGTAGAGAAACTGCACACGGCATCACAGCAGACGGTTGGGGGTCCTGGTAGCGATCAGTTTACCGTCGTGACCATCCTAATAAAGAGGGACTCTCCAAATCTGACAACCCCTTTAACTGCTGATGCAAAAGATAAACGCTTTTGTGAGGTTTTACCCCAGAAACCAGGGCCCTTTAAGAAATGCGGTCTGCTATTGACTGGCTAGGTCTGAACGCAGGCGACTCCCGCTGTAACTCATCATCAGCATTCAACACATTATTATAATGAAAAACTGAATAAAACATAAGAAAGGAAAAAAATAAAAAGAAGTCTATGAGTAACTCGGCCTCTCCAGCTTAGTCAGCGCCATCAGTGCGGTGAATCAGAGGATGTGATGGGCAGCGGGCCTCATATACATTACCGGACTGTAAGAATCACCACACACGACCCTGTACCCTGCGGGGTCAACGCTTTGCGTTTCCTGTGGGATTAGAAACGCACGCGCCTGTGTCTGGGTGGACGGCTACTGAAGGTGAACGCGGTGATGTGCCGTATACACGCGGGCTGCTGCCGGCCTCAATGGCGACGCAAGCGTGAACGGCGGGCACCGACGCAAGTCAGCGATGGGACTTCAGTGCTACGCATTTACCTTGTGGATGAACGCTTACAGTAAAGGCGGGTTTCTGCGTGGAGGCGACATCTAAAACGTGATCAGATGAAGGAAGACAACATGAAACATGAGAGTGGGCCATGCTGGGAGTTGTAGTTTCACAATAACTGGAAAGTTACAGCTCAGAGATCACTGCAGAACCATTTCCGCTCTGCGGATAAGCGCCTGCTGTACGCGGCGTCCGTCCCATTAGCTGTTTGGGGGTCAATTACCAGAGTCAGATGGCTGAGACGAGCGCTAATCCGATAATTACCGCACCAGATAAGACGCCGTCCATGACTCTTCCTGCACATCGCCCGAGCCTGGACTAGAACAGTCACCGCCGCAGGAATTTCGCCAAAACCTGACAACTCATTGTAAATCTGCAAGTCACAGATCGGCCTGACAGCACGCGGCATTGCGGACAGCGCTGGTCAGACACGGCAGAAGCAGCACTTGTCCGGCCCGACTTCTTCTCTAGTGCCCTCCCAGTCAGTGCACAACAAATAGTCCAACCCGTAGAGATGCTAAGCGAGGGGAGGAGAGCTGCCAAAATACTAAGATACAGCCTTGTAAAAAAATTTAAAAAAAATGCAAATCTAACAGGTGTAGAGCACGTCAGCTGGATCAACCCTATTAAAATGGCCATACTGCCTAGTAAGATTGATTGTGCTGATTAAAATGAAAATCGGTTGTGCCGTTTCCAAGAAAAAAATAAAGACTTGTATTCTTTATGCAAATAAAGGTACATCGAGGGGCAGCGCCTACCCCACAACTGCACCTCAATGCTCCAGTGCTGGCCACACCCCTCATTTGCATAACAAATACAGTTGTTGTTTTTCCCCCCTCGGGAACCCCGCAACTGATTTCCAGATGACGGGTATCATTTTAATCACCAGGATTGACCCAACCAGGCAGTACATAGGTTTGATAGGGTTGATCCTGCTGACATGTACCCTTTAATGGAATATTAGGTAATATGAACCAAGTCCCTACAACTACCAGAGCTGCTACAAGCTTTTCTACAGTTTACATCAATAGTAAAGCACATGCGCAGTAACAAGCTTAGCTCCTCAGTCCACATGACAACTCTTCCTGTCCGTGGTTGCAGCCACAGACACCTCTATGTGCCGTGCATGGCTGCCTATTCTGAGGGTGCTGCTGCTGGGGATGTGACCGTCCAGACCATCCGGATGTCCCCGGCTTATAGTCTAGGTGACAGGGACAGTGTCAGTCCTAGGACAGATTAGTGCCATTTTGGAAGGTGGCGACGATGTTGTAGAAGAAGGCGGCCATTGTATTGTAGCATCGGGCGGTAATATTATGGTAACAGAGCGGTCAGGTGAAGATAAAGCGCGGTTCACAGCGCTATAATTATATATGACAGTCCTGTTTACCCATAAACTCCAATCCTTTGCACATAAGCGGGGATTATATACCGCCATCAGTAGTGATGACCGAAACACAGCACCCCCTAATGTCAAATCCAACGGTGAAACCATAAGAGCCCGGTGAGGAGCGTCCATAATCATGGGGAACACGAGGCACCAAAATCAGAGAGCGACCCCAGGAGAGGGGACACCGAGCCGACGGCACAAGGAACAGGAAATAAACCTGCGCCTCATGGAAGGGGGAAACGTAATCAGCGACAAAGTACAATGTCCTACAGAGCGGGCAGGGCGGCGGGCACAGGGCACACTATACAGGGCGCTGATGTGAATGTAAGAGCCACACATGAATGAGGTGCGAGAAAGGGTCATCATCGGACACGTCCGTTACCTCCTTGGTATACTGGCTCTATAGCGGTTTAGTCCGGGTACTGCTGGACCGTACATGCAGGGCTGTGGAGTCGGAGTCGGAGTCGGAGTCGAGGAGTCGGAGCCAATTTTGGGTACCTGGAGTCGGAGTCGGAGTCGGCAAAAAATGGACCGACTCCGACTCCTACTAGATTTAAATTGGAATAAAAAAAAATTGAAATAAAAAAAAAGCAAGTTTAAATGTCCTAATTCAGATAAAGTTATAATTAATTACTTCTCTACTGTAAGAATAAAGGCCAATGCATGCAGTGCGTCACTTTACCGCTAAACAAAGACGTTAAGTGACTGTGAAGAAGCTTTTCATATGCTTTACTAAGCAGTTAAAGGGACACTGACAGGCTGATATATCTGCTGGTATTCATCAGAGGATTAGGAATACAACTAGACGACTGTTACCCCCAGTTGAGGTTTACTTGTGTTTAAAAACGTTTTAATCAATATGCAAATTCTCTACCTTTGTGCCCAAGGGGCAGGCGCACATGTAGAGTACTGGCAGCACTAGACAGGACTAGGTAGCGAGGAGGAAGAGAGAAAGCTGGCACAGCCTCAGCATAGCCAGACGAGGCTGCTGCCAGCACTCTACACGTGCGCCTGCGCAGGAATTCAGCGTTCGGCTAGCCTAAAAAAAAGGCCAGTGCAGTGAATAATAACGAGGGGAACAGCACTGGGAAGCTGTACTCGGGCGCGGCTGGGCACAAAGCCGCAGGAGTCGCTGCCCCATTGGGCACAAAGATAGTGAATTTGCATACAGATTAAAATGTTTCTTAAACACAAGTACAGCTTAACTGGGGGTAACATTAGTATAGTTTTATTCCTAATTCTCTCATGAATACCAGTATATATATATCTTTAGCTGGAAAATCAGCCTGTCAGTGTCCCTTTAAGGAGCGGCAATACTTACACTTTCCATTGTCCTGTGGTCTGCTGTTACAGGAACCCATGGTTATCCTCGCCTCTCACTGATAACTGATTAAGGACTGGAGACACTTGTATAAGTGAAGGGAATGGATAGTCAATAGTTCAAGACTGAAGCTGTAAACCATCGGAGAAACTGCTATCATTCAGCTAAGGCTATAAAACATGTAAACTCAGATTGTTAGCTTAAATTTTAAACATGACTATGGGATTCTACTAGGAAAACCATGTTTTAAAATAAATGCCCCTTCCTGGATCCTCCCACTGCTCTATCTTCAGCAGAAGATCAGCACACAAAAGAGAAGGCAGCAGCTTCTGCTCAACTACCTCTCTGTGCTAGAGGAGATTAGAAGAACTTGGTGGAACAGCTTCGTATTTGCATATTAAATACAGAGGAGTCGGAGTCGAGGAGTCGGAGTCGGAAGTTTCAAAATCTGAGGAGTCGGATTCGGAGTCGGAGTCGGACAATTTATCTACCGACTCCACAGCCCTGCGTACATGGGCACGGCGCTTGGTGATTTTGGACTGGCACTTTAGCACAGGTTCTTTCCACCTGGTATCATATAGTGGGCAACCCCAAGGGGTCATATTATTTTTGTGTCTGCTTAGGACATCCACCGTATATACGTACGGTACAAAAAAAAATATGGTGCCCGCTCCTGAGCGCAGTGGCGCCATACCCGCCAGGTTTCTGCTTTTTTTTTTTTTAGATAAATCCATGACCACAGATGTGAGGAAGCTTCCCCGAATAGCGATCCTTCCTTGTGTTAGCCTCAGTCCCCCTAAAGAGGTTGTCTCCTCTGAGACATTGGTGGCATATCACTAGGAGGGTCTCAGAGATGGGACCTGCACCAATCTCCAGAACAAGACCCCCGGAGCAAACGGAGAGCAGTCACGCATGCGCGGCCGCCCTCCACTCATTTCTATGGGACCGCCGAGCGCTGCGCTCTCCGTCACTTTCTGGACCGATCGTATATACTAGCGATACGCCATGAAACTCCTTGAAGTATTATTTATAGTATTAGAATGAAAAAACAGGTCAGTTTTACCGCATAGGGAGTTCCGTAATTATGCGCACCATATTCCCGGATCTCCCCACGAGAGGCTGGGGGAGCAGGGATGTTCCTGAGGCGCTCGGCTTCGTCACCGCTGTGGAGGCTTTTACCGAGAGTAAAAAGCAGCAACCACAATGATCAGCAAGCGCCGCGCACTAACATCCATTAGTCATAAAGCAGGAGGCAGTCAGCACTCAGCACCAGCGCTGAGCAGAGGAAGAAGCCGCAGCGCTCCCAGGGCCACGCTCCTTACAGACACTGGCTACTGTTCTCAGGCCTGTCATTTCTCAATGGTAAGAGTCACTGGGAGCACTGGAGAATCCCTGCCCCCACCGCAGGAACCTGTGCGTCCAGATATGACCGTTATCAGCTGCCGACTCTGGGGTTAGTGGCCCTTTAAGGGAAGCCATCGTTCACACACGACCCAGGATGAAAACGCAGCTCTGCTGGGATACGGCGCTGCTTTCTGCATATAACCCATTATCGTAATGCAAGCGGAGGGTTAAAAAATGATGAAGAATTAGAACAGGCATCCTCAAATTGGGCGGCCCTGAGGTTGTTGCAAAACTACAACTCCCAGCATGCCCTAATAGCCTACCGGTATCAGCCTACAGCAGGGTATTGTGGGAGTTGTAGTTTTACAACAGCTGGAGGGCCGCAGGTTGAGGATGCCCGAATTAGAACAACGTATAAAGCAAGCGGTGTCACACTCCACGGCACAACGATTGAAGAGCGCCTGTCAGCAGGATCAACCTCATGAACCCGATGCGTGCTGTCTGGTAGGGTCGATCCTGCGGATTACAATGAAACCAGTCTTGTGAAATTCGGTTTCTTCTTTATTCAGATCACTCATTCCATGCATCGGGGAGTGTCGGAAAGCAGTGAATTGAATCCATTACAAGACAGTTATTGTGATCAGCAGGATCAACCCTACCTAGCAGTATGCCTGGTTTGACAGGGTCTCATGCTCTTGGAGTAATGAAAATATGAGCCGAAACGGTCCGAGTGGATTCATCTTGATCCCACCAGACACTGCAAGAGCAAGTCTGTCCTGGGGGTGACCTGTGTGACCCGAGGCGTCTGAAGGGACCAGACAGCGGGCGCGGAGCGTCTGGGCTGGGGTCTGTGTTTAGGAACTGGAGGTCTTAATGAATTTTGGGATTAAAGGGGTTTTCCGACTGTTTAATACTGATGACCTATGCTGAGGAAAGGTCACCGGTATCAGATCAGTGGGGGGTCCGACGCCTGACAACTCCACCAATCAGTTGTTTGAAGGGGCTGCTGCTCTCCGGAGACCACCCCAGCCTCATCATAGCTGACAGAGCACAGCACCCACCGGTGGATAGTGGCTGTGCTTGGTATTGCAGCTCAGCACCATTCATATGACCGTGGAACGTGATGTCACATCGCCTAAGGGGGGGCTGAAGCCTTCACACAGCGCCGCTGCCTCAAGTCAGTCCCTCACTGATCAGATACCGAGGACCTATCCTAAGAACAGGTCAGTCAACAACCCCTTTAAGTTAGGGGGGGGGGCGTAAATTTAAAGGGCATCTGTCAGCAGGTTTGTACCTATGAATTTGGCTGATCTGTTGGCAGCTGAAGGCATCTATGTTGGTCCCATGTTCCTATGTGCCTGCATTGCTGAGACAAATTATGTTTTATGATATGCAAATGAGCCTCTCGGAGCAACGGGGGCGTTACCATTACACTTAGAGGCTCTGCTCTCTCTGTACTTTGACTGACAGGGCTAGGAGTGATGGTCCTGTCAATCAAAGTGCAGAAGGCGTGACAGTTGGAGAGCAGAGTCTCTAGGTGTAACGGTAACGCCCCCGTTGCTCCGAGAGGCTCATTTGCATATATTTAAACATCATTTTTCTCAGCACTGCGGGCACATATGAAGATGGGACCAACACAAATGCCTTCAGCTGTTCACAGGTCAGCCAGTGTCATAGGTACAAAGCTGCTGACAGATGCCCTTTAGGGGTCACAGGTACAAATTTTTTTAGGGGTCTACATTAAGGAATTTATAAATTTATGGGGTATTCCGGTTAGATTAAGTTCTCCCCTATTAGATCCTACCTGTGGGACCCCCACTGACGATGAGAACTGGGGCCCCGTACTCCCTGCCTGAAATGAAAGGAGCAGCCGGGGGCCCATACACGCGGCCGCTCCATTCACTTCTATGGGTGGTGCCGAGTACAGCGCTCGCCTATCTCCGGAATTCCCTTGCATAGAGCTCCCATTCTCCTGATCGGGGGGGACCCCCAACCAATCTAATAATTATCCCCTATCTATCCTGTCGACAGGGATATAACCTGATCTCGCCGGAATTCCCCTTTAAATTGGGGCCTGGAATAATTTAGGTCTCGGGGTTGTTTCGCGGCTGATTTAACTACGTGCTCTGACCTTGGATCTATGTTCATTTTGCAGTATTTGGACGCAAGTAAAATTTTGGGGGGGGGGGGTCTTAGTTTTGCTTTATCATCTGTTTTTTTGCTTTGCAGCAATTGTAGGGGTCCCCAAGATGAAGATTATTTTCCATGGGGTCACCCAAATACTAACAAGGTTGGGTGCCCCTGTATCAGACACGCTCGTCAGCCCAGTATAACGGGTGCGGGTGACACCTGCCTAATGTGTACGTGCGGATATCATTATTATTACGTATCAGGTCGGCACAATGATATCACCCACACTGAAGAATCCCCATTACGCTGGTCATGTGACCAGATACGACCGGCGACTTTACAGTCTTACGGGCCCGTCCGGAGCAACTTACCACCCCAACCCACCCCCCCTCCGTACTCGACCGCCTCCAACACTCCCACAGATAGCGAATGGAGCGGACCCTCATCCTCGTGGGGGTCCCAATGATCAAACCCTTCTCCTCCATCCTATGGCAGGACAACCCCTTTAATCGCCGAACAATCAAAATGTCTTTTTTTTTTATATATATACACTTCAAATATTAATTCTGACTTTTGAGATCTCCATTTGCTGTCAGTGAATGGGAAGATTCACCGTTTACATCCAGGGGCTGAAAATCTATAAACTGCTCTCACCGCTGAGGGTTTGTTACAATTGTATCGCATATAAATTCACACACATTGTAACAAACTATCAGGGCTGGAAACACTGTAACAAACCTTCAGCTGCAGAAAGTTTTAGAACTATACACATGGATATGAAAAAAATAAATAAAATGTTCCAATTCACTGCCAGCAAGCAGAGCTCTTGAAACAATGTCTATTACAAGAGATGAGGCTTTGGTGATATTCGGCACCAAGTTGTCATCTAGGTGCATGCTATACACATGGGGGCCACAAGAAGGGCACCAGGGGCCACAATTATAACACACCGTACGTGACTTAAAGGGTGACAACACAGAAGCATGAAACCTGCTCAGACCTTCCCCATATAGAAACCCATTCACACTGAGGATACGTGCCAGGGACTCCAACCCTCACAAAGGTAGCCATATTCTCAGAGAGCACAGCGCCTGCCGCGCACAGCGGCGACCCCCGCCATAACAAGGCCCGCACGCCCACCACAACGGGCCACGAGCTTCACTCACCCGTACACAGCACCTCCGCCAGCAGAAGACACAGCCCGCACCAAGAAACCGACACCCGAACCGCAGCCATTACCTCAGGACGGCCACTTCACTGCCAATGCTTCAGTCCCACCCTCCTCACACAGAGCGGACTCTCCATTGGCCCGGAAACCGCCCCTCAGGTTAGCATAAACGAATCCTATTGGCTCCGAGGAGTGTTCTTCAAGCGAAGACAAAGCTGCGTTTGATTGGCTGGAAGATGGGAAGCGTTGATTGGTTCAATTTAGGCGACGTCAAGAGGGAGGGGTTACAGTGTAAGGGGGCGGGGCGATACGTGCAGTGATTTTACGACGGGATTCAGATTGACGCGTGCGGGTGCGGAAGGTCCGCGGTTCGAAGCCGGGAAGAGACCTGTTTTTTCCCTCTCTTTTTCGTTATTTTTTATTTTACCAATTTAAAATTATGACTAATTAATAAGTAGATAGAAATATTCATTTATAATAAAATATTTACAATGAAATGTCAATTCCTATGTGTTATTATTCAAGGTTCAGTTATTCAGTAATCTATCTTCTTCTATGTTGTGATGAGGCTTTGGGATTTGGGTGCAAAAATGCCTTTCCTCCTGTCCGCCTCATACACATGCATGCTCGGTTCAGCCAAGCATGCATGTTTTGAATGAAAAGAGAAAAAAGGATCGGGCATTGAAATTCAGTTTCTTTTCCCCGACATCATCTGTTTCTGCTGATCTCTATGGTGCCCTTTAGCCCAGAAAATAAATAAATATATACATAAATCGGGGGGCGTGTTTATAGGGGGTGTTACAGTAGCAGTTGCACCTAGACCGGGGTGCCTGAGGGGGCCCAAAGGTGCATGGCCGGGGGCCCTGCTCCAGATTTTGCATTAGGACCCAGAAGCTTCCAGTTGAGTCACTTTTAAGTTCTGTAGGGAATGCTGGGAGATTTCTGCTCCGAAGCTGGCAGAATTGTGAATGCAGTTCTGTAGTATGCAACGCTGTAGAAGGTAAGTACATTTCTTATTGAGTCCTACTATAAACTACATGTGATTATCAACTATATTAGGGATGGCCAACCTGTGGCCCTCAAGCTGTTGCAAAACTACAATTCTCATCATGCAGCTATTAGGGCATGCTGGAAGTAGTAGTTTTGCAACAGCTGGAGGGCTGAACTGTCCGCGTGCATCGGGTCAACATGAGAGGGGTCCTAGAGGTCAGCGGACCACCGATCAGATGATGAAAGGGGGTCAGAATGCGCTACTTTCCGTAGATTTGGAGCAAGCGGAGTGAAGGGGCGTGGCCTACCTTGATACATTTTGTAAGTTTGTACCGCTTCTCGGAATCTCCCTGATTTCCCACTTCCCTGAAACGAAGAAACACGATAACAACGCGGCTTTTGTTTTTTTCCGAAGCTGCCAAATGTTACTTTGTGTCACACAATGTCTCTAGCTGGAATACCCCTTTAAGGGTTAGACTACATATAGAAAAATAGGGGGGCAACTTAAGGGTTAAATGCAGTGACACCTGGTACTTCCCTGAGAAAGTTGGCAGGGGGGGGTGATCGGTGGCTATGTTATCTACGGGCAGGGATGATATGCTTAGCAGGCAGGTCAGACAATAGCTTGCGCAGTGTGCACTGACACTCATTTCCTCTTTTTAGAAACCTTTCACGTCCTTAGGGTCACAGGGCTGTGGATTGTAACGCGTCAGGCTTATTATTGCTTCATCCTCTTTGTATTCGTGGACTCGGGTCACTCCCAGTCATTTCCTTAGAAGTCTCAACAGAAACTCAGCAACAGACTAGAAGATAACGGACGGAGTAAATGGTGTCAGGCCACGCCCACTGGCCCTTCCTCTACTGGATGAGGTGTGAAACCACTCCAGGCATCGCCAGCTTTTACCAAAAGTCACCCTAATTTTATTCTCCTTCACCCGTCCCATAGTGATATATGGTTTTGGGAAGGTCTGCAAAAAACTAAGGTGCCCGTTCTCAGGTCTAATATCAATATGGAAAGTCTGGTCTAGGGTCAAAACTTTTTCAGAGTTCTGGTCTGGGGTCTAAAACTAGTTTAGAGTTCAGATCTGAGGTATGCTATTGACACTGGGAGTCTGGTCTAGGGTCAAAACTTATTCAGGGGTCTGGTCTGGGGTCTAAAACTAGTTTAGGTTCAGATCTGGGGTCTGATATTAACACAGGGAGTCTGGTCTAGTGTAAAAACTTATTCAGAGGTCTGATCTGGGGTCTAAAACTAGTTTAGGGTTCAGATATGGGGTCTGATATTAATATGGGGTGTCCCGTCTAGGGTCAAAACTTATTCAGAGGTCTGATCTGGGGTCTAAAACTAGTTTAAGGTTTACATCTGGGGTCTGATATTAATACGGGAAGTCTGGTCTAGGGTCAAAACTTATTCAGGGGTCTGATCTGGGATCTAAAACTAGTTTAAGGTTCAGATCTGGGGTCTGCTATTAACACAGGGAGTCTGGTCTAGGGTCAAAACTTATTCAGAGGTCTGATCTGGGGTCTAAAACTAGTTTAGGGTACAGATCTGAGGTCTGAAATTAACACATGGAGTCTGGCCTTGGGTCAAAACTTATTCAGGGGTCTGGTCTGGGGTCTAAAACTAATTTAGGGTTCAGATCTGAAGTCTGATATTAATACGGGGAGTCTGGTCTAGGGTCAAAACTTATTCAGAAGTCTGGGGTCTAAAACTAGTTTAGGGTTCAGAAAGGGGTTCTCCTGGCTTTTAGTATTGATGACATATACTCAGGATAGGTCAGCAATATCAGCTTGGCGGGGGTCCGATCAGCTGTATGAGGAGATGGCCCGAGCAGTGCGCCCGTGCTGTCTCCCTTCTCTCTTCCTGCTAGTTTAAGGTTCAGATCTGGGGTCTGCTATTAACACATGGAGTCTGGTCTAGGGTCAAAACTTATTCAGAGGTCTGATCTGGGGTCTAAAACTAGTTTAAGGTTCAGATCTGGGGTCTGAATTTCATTTAGGTGCCTGTTCTGGTATTAATACAGAGAGTCTGGTCTGGGGTGTAAACTTAATCCCTCTAGTAATGAGCTGGGTAGCTCTGTGAGTAGGTTGTCAGCCTCAGGATCTAAAATAAAATATATCCATTCACTGAAAGCAAGCAGAGATCCTGCAAATGCTGAGAAACTGAAACACAAATGATCCTAGGGAGGGGCCGAACTTTTGTTCCATTTTCATACACCCTGTTATTCAGGGTAATAGACGGGGGTCCTCATCTCTTGGCTAGAGCTTTTAGAAGGAGCGTCTATTGCTCTGGAGGACTCTACGGTCCTGTACTGAACAGACAACCCATTGATCTTAATGGATAGAGTGTAATACTTCATTTCTCCTCTAGAGGCGCTGCAGGGAAATTGAACACTGTCAGGCTGCTCTACAGAACTGATCGCTGTGGGTTCGAGCAGAGGGAGGCTTTGTGTTCAGCTCATGGTCGTGGGGCCAGTCTAGGGATTGTTCAGAGCACAGATCCCCCTTAAGTTTTATTAGCATTGTACTTTGCCTTTAAGACTCTGCAGTAAGAGTAATAAAAGTTGGCGTAACTACAAGTACAGGATGAAGAGAATCGGAGACACGACATGACTGCGCTGGCAAGACAGGACCATAATGATAGCAGGAATGCTAAGATCCTTTTTGGCGGGAGACCAGGACTCCACCTGCCCCAGGAGACATGCAGAAGAAAACAGGGCCGAGAAACCATGTGCAGAACTCTGCACCTCCATTACTGCTGCAGTGGGCGTGATGGCTGCCAGGATAGCATTTTGCTTTGCAAGAAACAGTGCCCCCATAACAGAGCTGACTATAGCGCCCATGTAAGAGTCAGCCCAGTGCCCCCATAACAGAGCTGACTATACTGCCCATGTAGAAGTCAGCCCAGTGCCCCCATAACAGAGCTGACTATAGCGCCCATGTAGAAGTCAGCCCAGTGCCCCCATAACAGAGCTGACTATAGTGCCCATGTAACAGCCAGCCCAGTGCCCCCATAACAGAGTTAACTATAGCGCCCATGTAGAAGTCAGCCCAGTGCCCCCATAACAGAGCTGACTATACTGCCCATGTAAGAGTCAGCCCAGTGCCCCCATAACAGAGCTGACTATACTGCCCATTTAGAAGTCAGTCCAGTGCCCCCATAACAGAGCTGACTATAGTGCCCATGTAGAAGTCAGCCCAGTGCCCCCATAACAGAGCTGACTATAGTGCCCATGTAACAGTAAGTCCAGTGCCCCCATAACAGAGCTGACTATAGCGCCCATGTAAGTCAGCCCAGTGCCCCCATAACAGAGCTGACTATAGCGCCCATGTAGAAGTCAGCCCAGTGCCCCCATAACAGAGCTGACTATAGTGCCCATGTAACAGTAAGTCCAGTGCCCCCATAACAGAGCTGACTATAGCGCCCATGTAGAGTCAGCCCAGTGCCCCCATAACAGAGCTGACTATAGTGCCCATGTAAGAGTCAGCCCAGTGCCCCCATAACAGAGCTGACTATAGCGCCCATGTAAGAGTCAGCCCAGTGCCCCCATAACAGAGCTGACTATAGTGCCCATGTAACAGCCAGCCCAGTGCCCCCATAACAGAGTTAACTATAGCGCCCATGTAAGAGTCAGCCCAGTGCCCCCATAACAGAGCTGACTATAGTGCCCATGTAAGAGTCAGCCCAGTGCCCCCATAACAGAGCTGACTATAGTGCCCATGTAAGAGTCAGCCCAGTGCCCCCATAACAGAGCTGACTATACTGCCCATGTAAGAGTCAGCCCAGTGCCCCCATAACAGAGCTGACTATAGTGCCCATGTAAGAGTCAGCCCAGTGCCCCCATAACAGAGCTGACTATAGTGCCCATGTAAGAGTCAGCCCAGTGCCCCCATAACAGAGCTGACTATAGTGCCCATGTAAGAGTCAGGCCAGTGCCCCCATAACAGAGCTGACTATAGTGCCCATGTAAGACTCAGCCCAGTGCCCCCATAACAGAGCTGACTATAGTGCCCATGTAAGAGTCAGCCCAGTGCCCCCATAACAGAGCTGACTATAGTGCCCATGTAACAGTCAGTCCAGTGCCCCCATAACAGAGCCGACTATAGTGCCCATGTAAGAGTCAGCCCAGTGCCCCCATAACAGAGCTGACTATAGTGCCCATGTAAGAGTCAGCCCAGTGCCCCCATAACAGAGCTGACTATAGTGCCCATGTAAGAGTCAGCCCAGTGCCCCCATAACAGAGCTGACTATAGTGCCCATGTAAGAGTCAGCCCAGTGCCCCCATAACAGAGCTGACTATAGTGCCCATGTAAGAGTCAGCCCAGTGCCCCCATAACAGAGCTGACTATAGTGCCCATGTAAGAGTCAGCCCAGTGCCCCCATAACAGAGCTGACTATAGTGCCCATGTAAGAGTCAGCCCAGTGCCCCCATAACAGAGCTGACTATAGTGCCCATGTAAGAGTCAGCCCAGTGCTCCCATAACAGAGCTGACTATAGTGCCCATGTAAGAGTCAGCCCAGTGCTCCCATAACAGAGCTGACTATACTGCCCATGTAACAGTCAGTCCAGTGCCCCCATAACAGAGCTGACTATAGTGCCCATGTAAGAGTCAGCCCAGTGCCCCCATAACAGAGCTGACTATAGTGCCCATGTAAGAGTCAGCCCAGTGCCCCCATAACAGAGCTGACTATAGTGCCCATGTAAGAGTCAGCCCAGTGCCCCATAACAGAGCTGACTATAGTGCCCATGTAAGAGTCAGCCCAGTGCCCCCATAACAGAGCTGACTATAGTGCCCATGTAAGAGTCAGCCCAGTGCCCCCATAACAGAGCTGACTATACTGCCCATGTAAGAGTCAGCCCAGTGCCCCCATAACAGAGCTGACTATACTGCCCATGTAACAGTCAGCCCAGTGCCCCCATAACAGAGCTGACTATAGTGCCCATGTAAGAGTCAGCCCAGTGCCCCCATAACAGAGCTGACTATAGTGCCCATGTAAGAGTCAGCCCAGGTGCCCCCATAACAGAGCTGACTATAGTGCCCATGTAGGAGTCGGCCCAGTGCCCCCATAACAGAGCGGACTATACTGCCTATGTAAGAGTCAGTCCAGTGCCCCCATAACAGAGCTGACTATAGTGCCCATGTAAGAGTCAGCCCAGTGCCCCCATAACAGAGTTAACTATAGCGCCCATGTAAGTGTCAGCCCAGTGCCCCCATAACAGAGCTGACTATAGTGCCCATGTAAGAGTGTCAGCCCAGTGCCCCCATAACAGAACTGAATACAGTGCCCATGTAAGAGTCAGCCCAGGTGCCCCCATAACAGAGCTGACTATAGTGCCCATGTAGGAGTCGGCCCAGTGCCCCAATAACAGAGCGGACTATACTGCCTATGTAAGAGTCAGTCCAGTGCCCCCATAACAGAGCTGACTATAGTACCCATGTAAGAGTCTGCCCAGTGCCCCCATAACAGAGTTAACTATAGCACCCATGTAAGTGTCAGCCCAGTGCCCCCCACAAGAGAGCTGACTATAGTGCCCATGTAAAAGTGTCAGCCCAGTGCCCCCATAACAGAACTGAATACAGTGCCCTACAACAGAGATGACTATGGTGCCCATGTAAAGAGTCTGCCCAGTGCCCCCATAACAGAGTTAACTATAGCACCCATGTAAGTGTCAGCCCAGTGCACCCCACAAGAGAGCTGACTATAGTGCCCATGTAAAGAGCCAGCCCAGTGCCCCCATAACAGAGCTGACTACAGTGCCTATGTAAAAGAACCTCCCCAGGGCCCCCATTATAGAGCTGACTCTGATGCACACGTAAAAGAGCCAGCCCAGTGTCCCCACAAGAGAGCTAACTATAATGCCCATGTAAAAGAACCTGCCCAGGGCCCCCATTACAGAGCTCACTCTGGTGCCCATTTAAAAGAGTCAGCCCAGTGCTTGCATACACTCCGCACACACTAACTTGCTTCACTTAACACAGTCTGGTAGCCCACTCTCTACACAGCCCTTCTCTCTCTGTGGCAAGCTGGCTGGTCTGTTCCCCCTGACTTGGCCTATGACAGGTCCTTTGAACACTTTTGGGTATCAGAGCAAGAGCACACTATGGTTAGCTGTCCCTGTTTAATGCTCCCCTCTGCTGCAGGTGTCGCTGCTCCAACCTCCATCTTGGTCCCCAGGGCAGTGCACTAATTTGCAAGCGTCACTCACCTCCACTTGCTAGCTAACTACCACGCAGTGCAGCTGATCCTCAATTAATCAGCTGTGGGGTTCTCCGTGTCTCGAGTCTGACCGATGGGTTTTCTATGTACTGCCACGAGGGGTTCTTCTACTTCTACTGAAAGACCGTGCTACACAGCATGGGGGTATTGTAGGTGTGACCTCTACACTGACCTCTGTCTCAGCCCAGATATACGGCATGCTTGGCCATTAACACTTTAAAGGCACATGTCAACCAATTCACAGTGCAGTATCTTAAAAAACAGTTCAACATGGTTGGTATTACCGCCATACGGTAACGCATAGCAACAGAATAGTAACTGTATAGGTGGCAGGAGCATTTTCCCATGACAGAGGCAGCTGCCATGCCCTCCAAAAAGTATGGGCACCACAAAAAATTTCAGTCATTGTAGAATTTTACCAGTTTTTTTTGGAAGTGGCTTTTTCAGGGGCGTGACTTATGGAAAGGGGTGTGTCTAATTACCTTCACATGCCTTATATTAATATCAGATACCAAATTAATTTCAGACCTCACACCAGATCCCTCTGAATTAATATCAGACCTCATGCCAGATCCCTAAATTAGTTTAAAACCTTATACCAGACCCCTCTAAATTAACACAAGACCCCTAGTTTCAGACCCCAGACCAGACCCCTCTAAATAAATTTTAGACCCCAGAGAAGCCCCTCCTTGAAGCTTCTGTTTGAAAACTATATATTACTGGGTGAGGGAAGCCAAAAAAAAAAAGGGTAACTCCCAGTACAACCGGCTGTGTTGACATGTCTGCATCTAACCATGGATTTTTTTTTGTGGTTTTTTTCACAAGGTCACCTACAACTTTGCACCTATTCCTGCAGTCCAGAGTGGGTACTGTTCCTTTAAGAGAGAGACCTGTTTTTCAGGCAGACAGATGTCCGTAATGATTTTGTCCATTTTTCGCTCACAGATGTTGTGTCACTTCCCTCTCCTCCTGGGAGCAGTCCAGGACGCCAGCAGAAAACAATCTGCTTCCTGGACACGGCACACAGCGCACGCGGCTGGCCGCAAACATCAACAGGATGACCGTGCTTAAAGGGGATGTCCACTAACAGACCTGCACAGTGTGAGCTTATCATTATACAGTATACATCTGATAGCAGGGGAGGCCAAGCAGACTTTCTGTAGAGGTATCAGGTATTCTTCAGTATTTTCAAAAGTACTGCTTCATGTCAGTGAATGGAAGCTCTCTTATTTACAACAATTCTCACAGCTGAGGATTCGTTACTATTGTATCCATTCTAGACAATCCTAGTTAAAGGGCACCTGCCAGAATGATTAACTCTATTAAACCAGACATACTGCCTGGTAGGGCTGATGCTGCTGATTAAAATGATACCTGTCTTGTGAAAATCGGTTGTGGCATTCTTGAGAAACAAGACATTTTATTCTCTAAGCAAATAAAGTTTTCAGTGCTCTAAGGGGCGGGGCCTAGCACCAGTGTCAGCCACGCCCCTCAGAGCACTGAAGCCCTCATTGATAAAGAGAATGAAAAGTCTTCTTTCTCGGGAACGCCACCACCGATTTTCACAAGGTAGGTATCATTTTAATCAGCAGGATCAACCCTATCAGCAGTATGTCTTGTTTAATAAGTTGGATCCTGCAGACAGGTGCACTTTAAGTGATTTTGGCCCAGTAAAAAGAAGCCATTACAAAGTCCTTGCTCCTTCAATGAACCCTTATCCCTTCCTGCTGTGACTGACAGCTGCCACCCTGTGGCCCTGAGCGGAGATTACAGTAACCCACTGGTGTTTAACCCTTGTGACAGTGGAATCAACAGCAATTGTGAAATCACAAGGTAGCTCTATGATTTGTTTTCGTGTCTGTTCCGTTTTTTTGCAGATAGGATGCGGACCCATTCATTTCAATGGGTCCGCAAAAATGCTGACAGCACACCATGTAATATCCGCATCCGTATGTCCGTTCCGTAGCCCCGCAAAAAAAAATAGAGCATATAGGATATATAGTATAGGATAGGCATTATTACAATGGATCCGCAAAAAAAAAAGGATGCCATACGGACCGCAAAACACATACGTTAGTGTGCATGTAGCCTAAGTCTGCATGTGAGACATAAAAAAAAGTATAATAAAAATCTAAAAGCAAAAAATAAATAAAAATGAAACACAATTATTTTTTGGTTTAGATTTTTAGTGAAAAATAATACGAAAAAAATCTGCCTATAAAATGTATATAAATTAAATATATTTTTATATAATTTTAATATAATTCTAACAAACAAATATAATTTTAACATAACAGTGTAAAAATAAAAAAATACACATGAAAAGCCTAAAAAAAATTAATATAAAAATAAACCTTACATGGCAACACATCTAAGAATGGTTTGAGGTAAAAATGGTGTCTTAAAGGCTAAATGTTCAGACGTTAAGGGGTTAATCACTGGTACGAGCACTGCACAATGAATGGTCAATTGTGCCCAAGGCTAAACGTGCCTCATATCTCATGGAAAATCAACCGCAATACATACTTCATGATTGCAAATCTATTCTGTGTGTGGGCAAGGACGGAGAAATGATGCAGAACGTATTAACCATTTAAAGGGCACGTCCATCCGTCTCATACAACACTGTGAAGGATATGGTTAACTAGGGTCTTACAGGCAAACCACGTGGGGCCCATGGACTGAATTGCATCTCCTCAACGCACAGTAATAGTTTGTACCTGCAGTCACCACTAGGTGGCACTCACTGCACACTGTTTCTACACAATACCTGGTGTATAAATCCCTATGTAGAGAGCTCCCCCTACTGGTGGCTGCTGACAGTTTTATAATTTACGATGAGAAGGAAATTTGGAGGTCTATACTCCCAGATCATAGAAAAGCCTCATCAACTAGACCATTCTAGGACACTAAAAAAGTAATAATCCCCCATACAACACCTTTTACTTAGCTAAATATATGATGGCATTCTGGGTGGGGGGAGACAACATTTCACCAAGGGGTTTTATGATTGCTCTGGAGGCCACTGGCATAACTGAAACTGGGTGCGAACACAACAAACCAGATCCATACACAGGGACTCGCTGTATCTTCATCAAATCCACTTCCCCTTCTTTTGCTATCTAATTTTATGCCACTGCCTGAAACGCGCTGCAGCAAAACTCTTCAGATACCGTACAGATTCCTCAAGTGATTTCACAACTCTGAAAACTGCTTCTCTTCACTCCAGTAATGTACGACCAATGACGCCAGCAGTGACAGCTACAGAGACCAGCGAGCAGATGTTCCTCATATCAGCACCACACGCCCCAATCTTTACTGCCTGCTGAAAAAGGCTGCAAAACATTACCCAGACCAAAAGAGAAGGGGAGCCATATAATGACATATTTCATAAGGAGATGGGAGTCTATAAAACACAATACCAGTTATTCCCCTCCCATCACATACGCTTCAAGACTGAGATCGAACTGCTAAAATACTGACCCCTATGTACAAGAATATAACTGCAATAATACTGCTTCTATGTACAAGAATATAACTACTATAATACTGCTCCTATGTACAAGAATATAACTACTATAATACTGCCTCCTATGTACAAGAATATAACTACTATAATACTGCTCCTATGTACAAGAATATAACTACTATAATACTGCTCCTATGTACAAGAATATAACTACTATAATACTGTTCCTATGTACAAGAATATAACTACTATAATACTGCTCCTATGTACAGGAATATAACTACTATAATACTGCTCCTATGTACAAGAATATAACTGCAATAATACTGCTTCCTATGTACAAGAATATAACTACTATAATACTGCTCCTATGTACAAGAATATAACTACTATAATACTGCCTCCTATGTACAAGAATATAACTACTATAATACTGCTCCTATGTACAAGAATATAACTACTATAATACTGTTCCTATGTACAAGAATATAACTACTATAATACTGCTCCTATGTACAGGAATATAACTACTATAATACTGCTCCTATGTACAAGAATATAACTACTATAATACTGCTCCTATCTACAAGAATATAACTACTATAATACTGATCATATGTACAAGAATATAACTATTATAATACTGCTCCTATGTACAAAAATATAACTACTATAATACTGCCTCCTATGTACAAGAATATAACTACTATAATACTGCTCCTATGTACAAGAATATAACTACTATAATACTGCTCCTATGTACAAGAATATAACTACTATAATACTGCTCCTATGGACAAGAATATAACTACTATCATACTGCTCCTATGTACAAGAATATAACTACTATAATACTGCTCCTATGGACAAGAATATAACTACTATACTGGAGGAGCTGGTGGGCTGGGAGTCCAGGAGCCACGAGAAATATGCGAGAATGTGGAAGCCATGGTTGGTGTACAGGTCAGCGAGACAGACAGATGCCCCTGAAGGCGTTTAACTGTAGATAAAGGTTGGTGTCAATAGATCTCTGAGCTAGGTCAATGGGCCCTAGGCCGGTTCGGGCAGATCATACAGATCACGCTTAATATTTCAAGGTTTTCATCAGTAGTACGAATTTGTCCACCACCCTATGGAGGTGGTATATATTGGTGTGCCAGTGACTGGGAGGGCCCCTTAAATGCCCTTCTGAATTACCCTATCTAGGGGCCTAACCCATTTTCCTGTTTTCCCCACAACTCCTCCCCTCCCCGACTTACCCCCCTCTTTATCTCCTTTTTTTTTTTTTTTTTTTATTTTTTTATTACAGTTTATGTTGTTCTTAAAAAAGATATGCACTTTGTATGCATAAAATTTCAAATGTATCCGCATTGCAAGTTGAAAACATCGCACTGTTATCTATCATATTTTCTGTACTACAAGATTATATGTGCATGTTGTCTGAGATGATCTTCTTGTATACTTTGAATGCATTTAATAAAAAGACAATTGACAAAGAATATAAGTACTATAATACTGCTCCTATGTACAGGAATATAACTACTATAATACTGCTCCTATGTACAAGAATATAACTACTATAATACTGCTCTTATGTACAAGAATATAACTACTATAATACTGCTCCTATGTACAAGAATATAACTACTATAATACTGCCCCTATGTACAAGAATATAACTACTATAATACTGCTCCTATGTAGAAGAATATAACTACTATAATACTGCTCCTATGTAGAAGAATATAACTACTATAATACTGCTTCTATATACAAGAATATAACTACTATAATACTGCCTCCTATGTAGAAGAATATAACTACTATAATACTGCTCCTATGTACAAGAATATAACTACTATAATACTGCTCCTATGTACAAGAATATAACTACTATAATACTGCTCCTATGTACAAGAATATAACTACTATAATACTGCTCCTATATACAAGAATATAACTACTATAATACTGCCTCCTATGTACAAGTATATAACTACTATAATACTGCTCCTATGTACAGGAATATAACTACTATAATACTGCTCCTATGTACAAGAATATAACTACTATAATACTGCTCCTATGTACAAGAACATAACTACTATAATACTGATCCTATGTACAAGAATATAACTACTATAATACTGCTCCTATGTATAAGAATATAACTACTATAATACTGCCTCCTATATACAAGAATATAACTACTATAATACTGCTCCTATTGTGGGGAGTCGCTCTGGTAGACAGCGGTGCGGGTGCAGTTTAGAGGCAAAACAAGGAGTCCAGATTGTGCATCAAACAGTGTTTTATTCACACTTGCACACCAGAAATGAAAACAGTCTCTTGGTGACAGTTCACACACAACAGAAATCATGTGGCAAAACCAAAAACAGGCCAACACAGGTTCAGTCACCTGGGAGGTGTAGGTGCAGGTTCGCACCACGCTGTCGGCCCAGCCGCAGGAGAATCCAGCTTCAGGTAGCCAGGAACAAAACACCTCCTTGCTGAGCTCTTTCCTCCAGGACAGAGAACTCCTCAGCCCTGTTAGCAGCTCCAGGATAATCACAGCAGACACAGCTGATGGCTGTGTTTTATACCCAGCCCAAAACTCGGACTGGACCGTGGGGAGCAGCCACCCACCCTACTCTTTAGCTGCTCCCAGTAAGAGCCGGCCCGGATCGGCTTTGCAGCCATGCTATTTAAAAGAGTCAAACAGCACTAGCTGCTGCAGACAAAAACCCGGCTCTCACCTCACCGAGGCCAGCAACCTCGGTGACACGTACCTGCCATCGCATATGACACCTTGCACCTTACCACACTATGTACAAGAATATAACTACTATAATACTGCTCCTATGTATAAGAATATAACTACTATAATACTGCTCCTATGTATAAGAATATAACTACTATAATACTGCTCCTATGTATAAGAATATAACTACTATAATACTGCTCCTATATACAAGAATATAGCTACTATAATACTGCTCCTATGTACAAGAATATAACTACTATAATACTGCCCCCTATATACAAGGATATAACTACTACAATAACTCAGAGTACCTCAGGGGTAAGTATTGGGCCCTATTCTCTTCAATATATTTATTAATGATCTTGTAGAAGGCCTGCACAGTAAATTTTCAATTTTTTCAGATGACACGGAAGAGGACAGTATACTGTATATATACCACAGAGGACAGTATACTGTATATATACTACAGAGGACAGTATACTGTATATATACTACAGAGGACAGTATACTGTATATATATACTACAGAGTTCAGTATACTCTGTATATACTACAGAAGACAGTATACTGTATATATATACTACAGAGTTCAGTATACTGTATATATACTACAGAGGACAATATACTGTATATATATACTACAGAGGACAGTATACTGTATATATATACTACAGAGGAGAGTATACTGTATATATATATACAACAGAGGACAGTATACCGCATATATATATATACTACAGAGTTCAGTATACTGTATATATACTACAGAGGACAATATACTGTATATATATACTACAGAGTTCAGTATACTGTATATATACTACAGAGGACAGTATACTGTATATATATACTACAGAGGAGAGTATACTGTATATATATATATACTACAGAGTTCAGTATACTGTATATATACTACAGAGGACAGTATACTGTATATATATACTACAGAGGAGAGTATACTGTATATATATACTACAGAGGACAGTATATGTATATATACTACAGAGTTCAGTATACTGTATATATATATACTACAGAGGACAGTATACTGTATATATATATACTACAGAGGACAGTATACTGTATATATATACTACAGAGGACAGTATACTGTATATATATATACTACAGAGGACAGTATACTGTATATATACTACAGAGGACAATATACTGTATATATATACTACAGAGGACAGTATACCGTATATATATACTACAGAGGACAGTATACTGTATATATATACTACAGAGGAGAGTATACTGTATATATACTACAGAGGACAGTATACTGTATATATATACTACAGAGGACAGTATACTGTATATATACTACAGAGGACAGTATACTGTATATATATACTACAGAGGACAGTATACTGTATATACTACAGAGGACAGTATACTGTATATATATACTACAGAGGACAGTATACTGTATATATATACTACAGAGGACAGTATACTGTATATACTACAGAGGACAGTATACTGTATATATACTACAGAGGACAGTATACTGTATATATATACTACAGAGGACAGTATACTGTATATACTACAGAGGACAGTATACTGTATATATACTACAGAGGACAGTATACTGTATATATACTACAGAGGACAGTATACTGTATATACACTACAGAGGACAGTATACTGTATATACTACATAGGACAGTATACTGTATATATATACTACAGAGGACAGTATACTGTATATATACTACAGAGGACAATATACTGTATATATATACTACAGAGGACAGTATACTGTATATATACTACAGAGGACAGTATACTGTATATACTACATAGGACAGTATACTGTATATATATACTACAGAGGACAGCATACTGTATATATATGCACTTGAATGGGGTCCGCCATCCGCCCGTTCCGCAAAACATAGAACTCCGTAGTGCTTCCGTACCGCATCTCCGGATTTGCGACCCTGTTCAAGTGAATGGGTTAGCATCCGCGATGCGGAATGCACACGGCCGGTGCCCCGTGTATTGCGGACCCGCCGATGCGGGACAACGGCCGTGTGCAAGAGGCCTAATTGTTATAGTCAGTAGTTTCATTTTTCTGACCCTCTGCTTCCCATCACACAGCCAGGAGAGCTTACACTCTTCTCCACGACCCGCAGATTTATCTTTAAAATTCCAAGGCAGCATCGTTTATGTACGTAAGATGTCAAATCTCAGACATAAGTTCTCCGGCTTCATCACCTCTGTCTACCGCTACCTGTCTTCTACTCCAGTCACATCAGAGCTGCAATATGAACTTTACAGCTTTCCAGTTGACTCCATGCCGCCACCTACAGGCTCCAGCGGGAGAAGCATCTGCATAGGCCGAGCCCCAAGAACGTCCTCTTACCACCAGTCCTGCGGCACTAGAGCCTTCTTCTAGGTATGTCCACGTGATGGAGGTCGTGCTGCTCGTCACGTCTGTAGACTTGAAGGTGCAGGGCAATTTTGCGTTTGTGCCGCTCTCGACGAATAACTCGTTCGGTCCGTAGATTTCCAGAGCGCCGGCATAATGCACTGAGGAGGGGACACGAGGGATATTAGGAAAAGCAGGCGACCTCACTAAGTATCAAAAAAACCTTGTTTGCGGTGTCCAAAGGGTTAAAAAAATTGTAAATTAAAGGTCTTTTTAACATTTAACAAAAAAAACGTAAAAAGTACTAGCAACATTTTTTTTCCTGAATTTTTTTTTTATATAATAAAAATGCCAAAAGATATAAAATGCGTTAGTCTCCCGATTACTGTATATTAGGGCTCATGCACACGACCTTATTTTGTTTCCTTGTCCGTTCCGTTTTTTTTTCGCTGATAGGACGCGGACCCATTCGTTTCAATTGGGAACGTAACAGAACTTGTATTACCGTATATTTTTGCGATGCGGACTGAATGTAGCAGATGGCGGACGCAATTCAAGTGAACGGGTCCGCAGACGGCGGGAATACGGGCCGCGCGCGCCTGCACGAGTATGATCTGTGTAGGGAGTAAAAACATCAAAACCTGATGGAGGTTTTTTTTTTTTCTTTCACATGCAATGAATTTACCCAAAATAAAAATTAATATAAATGAGTAAAAATTAAACGTTCAACTCATTCCACAAATAATAAAATAAAAAACACAGAAAAAATACAATGACTATACATTGATTGTATTTTTTTTTTTTCCTCATAGAATGAGATGAACTTTTAATTGTGCAATATATATGTGGATATTGCAAAAATTCTGATTTTCAAGAGTAAAGAGTAAAACGTTTATAGACCTTTCTTAAAAGAAAAAACTTTGTCCAAACGTTTTCTTTTTTTTTTTATTTCCCCACGTGATATACATTAGACTCAAGGTAAATATATGAGATTTTACCCATCACCCGCCCGTACAGAGCGGCCACGTGAAGCAGCAGTCCACAGCGAAAAGCTAGCACCAAAACCGCATCCGTTACCGCAGGACCACCGCTTCACAAATCTACACGCTTTCCAATGGAGAGGACTCCGCCTTACTCGAGGGTCCGCCTCTCTACTTTCCATAAAGGAATCTTATTGGCTCCCAGTGATGTCCGTCACCACCCAGAAAATAAGAGCTTATCCTGATTGGCTGGCAGGATGAGTTGTTTGTTTTTAGGGCGGGGGATGCGAAGCAGAACGGCTAATGGGGACCCCGGGGAGGAGAGCAGCTAATGTGGACCCCGGGGAGGAAAGCGGCTAATGGGGACCCCGGGGAGGAGAACGGCTAATGGGGGCCCCGGGGAGACATCCTGAGTGAGTGGTGATGTGGAGTCACCGGAAGTAGTCGCAGCTCAGTGTGGTGATGTCAGTGGAGAGTGGACAGGGCCGGCTCTTCTGTACGCCGGCTCGTTGGTCTAGGGGTATGATTCTCGCTTAGGGTGCGAGAGGTCCCGGGTTCAAATCCCGGACGAGCCCACTTTTTGTTTATTTATTTATTATGAATTATAATTATTTATAATAATATCATGAAATAAAAAAAGAATCTAAATAATTATGCTTTTATTAAGCACAAGTTGGTTTCTTATTCAAAATTTGTATTTTTTGTACTTTTCCCACCCAGAGGGTCACTGAGCCGCCCTGAGTGGAAATTAGTAAAAAGCGGCATGAAAACAGAAATGACTGGCACACAAATGGGCATCAGAGTGGGCATAAAGGACTGTTAGTTAAAGAGTTAAATGACTTTGGGCCACTGACCTCCCACTGCCAGTATACAGAGGGTGACTCCTCGCATTATATTCGCTTGGGTGCAGGCTGGCCCGAACAGGTTCTGGGCACAATCACTGGCATTAGAGTGGGCAGACGGAAAGTTTTTACTGATTTTTATAAGTATGTTGAAAGGGTTAAATGGCTTTGGGCCATACCTCCCAGCAAGGGCGTAGCTAACGGCTCATGGGCCCTGGTGCAAGAGTTCATCTTGGGCCCCCCTTCCCTCAGTGCTTTGTGTGTCTTCTTATGCGGCACAAGTGTCTTTGGGCCCCCTCAGGCTCCTGGGCCCGGTACCGACTGCTACCTCTGCACCCCCTATAGCTACGCCCATGCCTCCCAGCCGTCCACGATCGGACGGGACAGTCCCAGATTTCGGAGGCTGTCCTGCGGTCCCGGGCCGGCTGGGGTATGGTGGAGCAGAGAACCGTCCGCCGTCTACTCCCTGATCACTGTCAGCGCTCCTCCTACACAGCCGCCATGTGTGTGTGACTGCTGGGGAACGCAGGATGGGCCCGATCACCGAGGAACGGTCTAGGTGAGTATTTACTGTTTTTTCTATTTTTTATTTTTATTTATTTAACCGAATAACTGAATATTATCCTTCTCCTTAACTCTTTTATGCCCATTCGTGTAGCAGTCATTTCTGCTTTCATGCCGCTTATAATTAATTTCCCCCCAGGGTGGCTCAGTATGACTTAGGCCCCTTGCAGACGAGCGTGAGCGGATTCAGGTGCGAATGCGTTCAGTAAAACATGCGCAATTTCGCAAGCAAGTCCAGTCAGTTTTGTTTGCGATCGCGTTCAGTTGTTCAGTTTTTATCGCACGGCTGCAATGTGATTTATTGCGTTTTGCACGCGCGTGATAAATAATTGAATGTTTACAAACAACGTCTCTTAGCAGCCATCCGTGAAAATCACCTCCGCACTTGCTGTGATGTGATGGGTTTTCACGCTGCCCTATTCACTTCTATGGGGTCTGCGTTGCGTGAAAATCGCAGAATATAGAACAGGCTGCGATTTTTCATGCAACGCACAAGTGATGCGTGAAAAACATCGCTCATGTACACAGACCCATTGAAATGAATGGGTCCGGATTCCGCGCGGGCGCAATGCGTTCACATCACGCCTTGTACTTGCGCGGAATTAGTTATAGTTATTACTGGCGAAACGCTCTCCTCATAATTCATTAAAGGGAGCCTGTCACGCTGAACGTGGGTCTGAGCCGCAGGCAGCAGGTTATAGAGCAGAAGGAGCTGAGCAGATTGATATATCGTTTTATGGGGGGAAAATTCATTAAAACTTGTATTTTTTACATTTATATTTCTGCTCTTTCTGGGCTCTGCATCCAGGAGGCGGAGCTATCAGTGATTGACAGCCTGCCCTCTATGACCGTGTATACAGAGAGAACTGTCAATCACTGATAGCTCCGCCTCCTGGATTCAGAGCCCAGAATGAGCAGGAATTTAAATGTATAAAATACAAGTTTTAATGAAATTTTTTCCCCATAAAACTCTATATCAATCTGCTCAGCTCCTCCTGCTCTATAACATGCTGCCTGCAGCTTATATTGCATTTTCTTGTGACACATTCCCTTTAAGCGCTCATGGCCGCGCCGCTGCTGTTTTTACGGATCTGCAAAACACGGATATCAGCTTCATGCAGGCGGAACAGAACATTCCGCCCTCTATAGAACTGTCCTATCATTGTTCTATATTTTTGCAGAGCCGCGGAACGGACATAGTGTGCTGTCCGCCTCTTTTGCGGCTCCATTGAAGTGAATGGGTCTGCATCCAACCCGAAAAAAAAAAAGTGGACCGGATGAGGTCGTGTGCAGGAGCCCTAACAGAAAATTTAAAAAAAATGAGAATAAGAAACTGACTTCGGCGCTGTTTATTTTTTATTGACACAAAAAAGTTTTTCCAGTCGTCTGGTAATAAAGCTTAGAGGATTAGTCCATCGTATACTGTACAACGGGGGTGTAGGAATGGGCCCTCCCCAGACACAGCAGGGGCCCCTAGACTTCAATGATCTGTTCTCGCCATTGGTGAGGGTCCCTGTGGGCGGGCCATAAATAAACGCGTCATGACGGGTCGGTAAGTGGCCACAGAAATAACTAATTTACATCAAATTGTAACTGTGACTGTTGTGTCAAGGACGGGTGGGGGTGAGCAATATGCGGGTGCTCCAAAGACCCCCATGTAGAAAGGCTGTCCAGTGCTGTGGATCTAGATCAGAACGGAACGGATCCTCGTAGACGTTTTTTGACCCCATAAAATGCTGTGACCAAACCAGCCAGACTCATGTGAAGACCCCCTGATGGGCCCAAGCTCTGAAATGATAATTGGGCCGTGCAGACTCTTTGGAGGTTATTAGAGGGGGTCATTTGGTGCGAAGTGTAGAGCCGTGAAGCAGGAGCCTCTCCAGAACCGACCCGGGCCCACGGTACCCTCCTGGCCAACCCTATGGCAGCACACCCTGCATTTATTCCATTTATCCTGCAAAGTATTAACTCTGTATATTCCTGATACCAGAAACAGGAATTCTAGACATATCGGTCCTCACAGGAACTCATTCACCATTACTGATGCCACCAAAGGACACAGTAAGGAAACCACGCGGTGGCAGGAGCTGCGACTGACACAGTGGAGACATTCAGCAGTTCTGCAATCTCCCAAATATGTGACCTCTAAACAGGACTGAAAATAATCCAGTTATGTGCGGCCAAGGACTGCTGCCTCTGAGATAAGAGATATCAGCACCACGAGTGACCGCCCCCGATCTCCACTGTCTAATGCAAAACATAAACCAGGCACGCAGGAGTAATTCTACAGAAAAAGTGCAGTCACTGTGTACATACATTACTTATCCTGTACTGATCCTGAGTTACATCCTGTATTATATTCCAGAGCTGCACTCACTATTCTGCTGGTGTAGTCACTGTGTACATACATTACTACTTATCCTGTACTGATCCTGAGTTACATCCTGTATTATACTCCAGAGCTGCACTCACTATTCTGCTGGTGGAGTCACTGTGTACATACATTACATTACTTATCCTGTACTGATCCTGAGTTACATCCTGTATTATACTCCAGAGCTGCACTCACTATTCTGCTGGTGGAGTCACTGTGTACATACATTACTTATCCTGTACTGATCCTGAGTTACATCCTGTATTATACTCCAGAGCTGCACTCACTATTCTGCTGGTGGAGTCACTGTGTACATACATTACTTATCCTGTACTGATCCTGAGTTACATCCTGTATTATACTCCAGAGCTGCACTCACTATTCTGCTGGTGGAGTCACTGTGTACATACATTACTTATCCTGTACTGATCCTAAGTTACATCCTGTATTATACTCCAGAGCTGCACTCACTATTCTGCTGGTGGAGTCACTGTATACATACATTACTTATCCTGTACTGATCCTGAGTTACATCCTGTATTATACTCCAGAGCTGCACTCACTATTCTGCTGGTGGAGTCACTGTGTACATACATTACTTATCCTGTACTGATCCTGAGTTACATCCTGTATTATACTCCAGAGCTGCACTCACTATTCTGCTGGTGCAGTCACTGTGTACATACATTACTTATCCTGTACTGGTCCTGAGTTACATCCTGTATTATACTCCAGAGCTGCACTCACTATTCTGCTGGTGCAGTCACTGTGTACATACATTACTTATCCTGTACTGATCCTGAGTTACATCCTGTATTATACTCCAGAGCTGCACTCACTATTCTGCTGGTGCAGTCACTGTGTACATACATTACTTATACTGTACTGATCCTGGGTTACATCCTGTATTATACTCCAGAGCTGCAGTCACTATTCTGCTGGTGCAGTCACTGTGTACATACATTACTTATTCTGTACTGATCCTGAGTTACATCCTGTATTATACTCCAGAGCTGCACTCACTATTCTGCTGGTGCAGTCACTGTGTACATAGATTACATTGCTGATCCTGAGTTACATCCTGTATTATACTCCAGAGGACGGTGTGTAGTATGCGTCCTGTACTATTACAGTCCTATCTTGTGTGCCCTGTACTGTGACAGTCATATAGTGTGTGCCCTGTACTGCGACAGTCGTATAATATGTGACCTGTACTGCGACAGTCCTATATTGTGTGCCCTGTACTGCGACAGTCATATAGTGTGTGCCCTGTACTGTGACAGTCATATAGTGTGTGACCTGTACTGTGACAGTCGTATAGTGTGAGCCCTATACTGTGACAGTCGTATAGTGTCTGCCCTGTACTGTGACAGTCGCATAGTGTGTGCCCTGTACTGCGACAGTCGTATAATATGTGACCTGTACTGCGACAGTCGTATAATATGTGACCTGTACTGCGACAGTCGTATAATATGTGACCTGTACTGCGACAGTCCTATATTGTGTGACCTGTACTGCGACAGTCCTATATTGTGTGCCCTGTACTGTGACAGTTGTATAGTGTGTGCCATGTACTGTGACAGTCCTATAGTGTCAAAAAAGTTTAAATGGTCGGCACTGTTTACAATCGCGGCGGTGCACGTGTCAGCGGGCGGGCGGACGTCCCAGACTGCTACAGGAAATAGAAAAAACCAGCACTCGCTTGTAGTTTTTCTAATGCTGGTTTAATGTCACATATTATAAAGCATAGTGGCGCGTTTCTGCACTGTGCGTGCTTTCTTCAGACTGTACCGTCTACAGTCTTAAGAAAGCACGTACAGTGCAGAAACACGTCACTATGCTTTATAATATGTGACATTAAACCAGTAGTCCTATAGTGTGTGACCTGTACTGTGACAGTCGTATAGTGTGTGACCTGTACTGTGACAGTCGTATAGTGTGTGACCTGTAGTATATCAGTCGTATAGTGTGTGACCTGTAGTATATAAGTTGTATAGTGCGACCTGTAGTATATCAGTCGTATAGTGTGTGACCTGTAGTATATCAGTTGTATAGTGTGTGACCTGTAGTCTATCAGTTGTATAGTGTGTGACCTGTAGTATATAAGTTGTATAGTCTGTGACCTGTAATCTATCAGTTGTATAGTGTGTGACCTGTAGTATATCTGCATAGTGTGTGACCTGTAGTATATCAGTTGTATAGTGTGTGACCTGTAGTATATCAGTTGTATAGTGTGTGACCTGTAGTATATCAGTCGTATAGTGTGTGCCCTGTAGTATATCGGTCGTATAGTGTGTAACCTGTAGTATATAAGTTGTATATTATGTGCCCTGTAGTATATCAGTCATATAGTGTGTGACCAGTAGTACATCAGTTGTATAGTGTGTGACCTGTAGTATATCGGTCGTATAGTGTGTGACCTGTAGTATATAAGTTGTATAGTGTGTAACCTGTAGTATATAAGTTGTATAGTATGTGCCCTGTAGTATATCAGTCATATAGTGTGTGACCAGTAGTACATCAGTTGTATAGTGTGTGACCTGTAGTCTATCAGTCGTATAGTGTGTGCCCTGTAGTATATCAGTCGTATAGTGTGTGACCTATAGTATATCAGTCATTTAGTGTGTGACCTGTAGTATATCAGTCGTATAGTGTGTGACCTGTAGTATATAAGTTGTATAGTGTGTGACCTGTAGTATATCAGTCGTATAGTGTGTGACCTGTAGTATATCCGTCGTATAGTGTGTGACCTGTAGTATATCAGTCGTATAGTGTGTGACCTGTACTGTGACAGTCCAATAGTGTGTGACCTGTAGTATATCAGTTGTATAGTGTGTGACCTGTAGTATATCAGTTGTATAGTGTGTGACCTGTAGTCTATCAGTTGTATAGTGTGTGACCTGTAGTATATAAGTTGTATAGTGTGTGATCTGTAGTATATCAGTTGTATAGTGTGTGACCTGTAATCTATCAGTTGTATAGTGTGTGACCTGTAGTATATAAGTTGTATAGTGTGTGACCTGTAGTCTATCAGTTGTATAGTCTGTGACCTGTAATCTATCAGTTGTATAGTGTGTGACCTGTAGTATATCTGCATAGTGTGTGACCTGTAGTATATCAGTTGTATAGTGTGTGACCTGTAGTATATCAGTTGTATAGTGTGTGACCTGTAGTATATCAGTCGTATAGTGTGTGCCCTGTAGTATATCGGTCGTATAGTGTGTAACCTGTAGTATATAAGTTGTATAGTGTGTGACCTGTAGTATATCAGTCATATAGTGTGTGACCAGTAGTACATCAGTTGTATAGTGTGTGACCTGTAGTATATCGGTCGTATAGTGTGTGACCTGTAGTATATAAGTTGTATAGTGTGTAACCTGTAGTATATAAGTTGTATAGTGTGTGACCTGTAGTATATCAGTCGTATAGTGTGTGACCTGTAATATATCAGTCATATAGTGTGTGACCAGTAGTACATCAGTTGTATAGTGTGTGACCTGTAGTCTATCAGTCGTATAGTGTGTGCCCTGTAGTATATCAGTCGTATAGTGTGTGACCTGTAGTATATCAGTCATATAGTGTGTGACCTGTAGTATATCGGTCGTATAGTGTGTGACCTGTAGTATATCAGTTGTATAGTGTGTGACCTGTAGTATATCAGTCGTTTAGTGTGTGACCTGTAGTATATCAGTCGTATAGTGTGTGACCTGTAGTATATCAGTTGTATAGTGTGTGACCTGTAGTATATCAGTTGTATAGTGTGTGACCTGTAGTATATCAGTCGTATAGTGTGTGACCTATAGTATATCAGTCGTATAGTGTGTGACCTATAGTATATCAGTCGTATAGCGTGTGATCTGTAGTATATCAGTTGTATAGTGTGTGACCTGTAATCTATCAGTTGTATAGTGTGTGACCTATAGTATATCAGTCGTATAGCGTGTGATCTGTAGTATATCAGTTGTATAGTGTGTGACCTGTAGTCTATCAGTTGTATAGTGTGTGACCTGTAGTATATCAGTCGTATAGTGTGTGACCTGTAGTATATCAGTCGTATAGTGTGTGCCCTGTAGTCTATCAGTCGTATAGTGTGTGACCTGTAGTCTATCAGTTGTATAGTGTGTGACCTGTAGTATATCAGTCGTATAGTGTGTGACCTGTAGTATATCAGTCGTATAGTGTGTGACCTGTAATATATCAGTCGTATAGTGTGTGACATGTAGTATATCGGTCGTATAGTGTGTGACCTGTAGTATATCAGTCGTATAGTGTGTGACCTGTGGTATATTAGTTGTATAGTGTGTGACCTGTAGTATATCAGTCGTATAGTGTGTGACCTGTAGTATATCAGTCGTTTAGTGTGTGACCTGTAGTATATCAGTCGTATAGTGTGTGACCTGTAGTATATCAGTCGTATAGTGTGTGACCTGTAGTATATCAGTCGCATAGTGTGTGACCTATAGTATATCAGTCGTATAGTGTGTGACCTGTAGTATATCAGTTGTATAGTGTGTGACTTGTAGTATATCCGTCGTATAGTGTGTGACCTATAGTATATCAGTCGTATAGTGTGTGACCTATAGTATATCAGGCGTATAGTGTGTGACCTATAGTATATCAGTCGTATAGTGTGTGACCTGTAGTATATCAGTCATATAGTGTGTGACCTGTAGTATATCAGTTTTATAGTGTGTGACCTGTAGTATATCAGTCGTATAGTCTGTGATCTGTAGTATATCAGTCGTATAGTGTGTGACATGTAGTATATCAGTCGTATAGTGTGTGACCTGTAGTATATCCGTCGTATAGTGTGTGACCTGTAGTATATCAGTAATATAGTGTGTGACCTGTAGTATATCCGTCGTATAGTGTGTGACCTGTAGTATATCAGTCGTATAGCGTGTGATCTGTAGTATATCAGTAATATAGTGTGTGACCTGTAGTATATCAGTCGTATAGTGTGTGACCTGTAGTATATCCGTCGTATAGTGTGTGACCTGTAGTATATCAGTCGCATAGTGTGTGACCTATAGTATATCAGTCGTATAGTGTGTGACCTGTAGTATATCAGTCATATAGTGTGTGACCTGTAGTATATCAGTTGTATAGTGTGTGACCTGTAGTATATCAGTCGTATAGTCTGTGATCTGTAGTATATCAGTCGTATAGTGTGTGACCTGTAGTATATCAGTCGTATAGTGTGTGACCTTTAGTATATCGTCGTATAGTGTGTGACCTGTAGTATATCAGTCGTATAGTGTGTGACCTGTAGTATATCAGTCGCATAGTGTGTGACCTGTAGTATATCAGTCGTATAGTGTGTGACCTATAGTATATCAGTCGTATAGCGTGTGATCTGTAGTATATCAGTTTTATAGTGTGTGACCTGTAGTATATCAGTCGTATAGTGTGTGACCTGTAGTATATCAGTCGTATAGTGTGTGACCTGTAGTATATCAGTCGTATAGTGTGTGACCTGTAGTATATCAGTCGTATAGTGTGTGACCTGTAGTATATCAGTCGTATAGTGTGTGACCTGTAGTATATCAGTCGTATAGTGTGTGACCTGTAGTATATCAGTCGTATAGTGTGTGACCTGTAGTATATCAGTCGCATAGTGTGTGACCTATAGTATATCAGTCGTATAGTGTGTGACTATGTACCACGAGTCGTGTAGTTTATTCCATGGGCTTGTACTGTATGTAATAGTCATGAGATGGTGAATCATAGATTACAAGGTTGAATCAAACAAGTTGAAAAATGCAGTGATATGAAAATATATTTGTCCCCTTCCATATGACTGTTACTGGGGGCGCTGTGCTGTAACTGGGAGGCACTATGCTGTAACTGGGAGGCACTATGCTGTAACTGGTGGCACTGTGCTGTAACTGGGGGCTCTGTGCTGTAACTGGTGGCACTGTGCTGTAACTGGGGGCTCTGTGCTGTAACTGGGGGCGCTGTACTGTAACTGGTGGCACTGTGCTGTAACTGGGGGCGCTGTACTGTAACTGGTGGCACTGTGCTGGTACTGGGGCACTGCGCTGTAACTGGGAGGCACTATGCTGTAACTGGGAGGCACTATGCTGTAACTGGGGGCTCTGTGCTGTAACTGGGGGCTCTGTGCTGTAACTGGGGGCGCTGTGCTGTAACTGGGGGCGCTGTGCTGTAACTGGGAGGCACTATGCTGTAACTGGGGGCTCTGTGCTGTAACTGGTGCCACTGTGCTGTAACTGGGGGCTCTGTGCTGTAACTGGGGGCGCTGTGCTGTAACTGGGGGCGCTGTGCTGTAACTGGGGGCTCTGTGCTGTAACTGGGGGCTCTGTGCTGTAACTGGGGGCTCTGTGCTGTAACCGGGGGGCACTGTGCGATAACCGAGGGGAACTGTGCTGTAACTGGGGGCCCTGTGCTGAAACTAGGGGGCACTGTGCTGTAACTTGTGCCACTGTGCTGTAACTGGGGGCACTGTGCTGTAACTGGGGGCACAGTGCTGGTACTGGGGGCACTGTGCTGTAACTGGGGGCACTGTGCTTTAACTGGGGGCACTGTGCTTTAACTGGGGGCACTGTGCTTTAACTGGGAGGCACTGTGCTGTAACTGGGGGCTCTGTGCTGTAACTGGTGGCACTGTGTTGTAACTGGGGGCGCTGTGCTGTAACTGGTGGCACTGTGCTGTTACTGGGGGCACTGTGCTGTAACTGGGGGCACTGTGCTGTAACTGGGGGCTCTGTGCTGTAACTGGTGGCACTGTGTTGTACCTGGGGGAGCTGTGCTGTAACTGGGGGCACTGTGCTGGTAACTGGGGGCACTGTGCTGTAACTGGGGGCACTGTGCTGAACTAGGCACTGTGCTGTAACTGGGGCACTGTTGTAACTGGGGGCACTGTGTGTAACTGGGGCACTGTGCTGTAACTGGGGGCACTGTGCTGTAACTGGGGCACTGTGCTGCAACTGGGGGCACTGTGCTGTAACTGGGGCACTGTGCTGGTAACTGGGGGCACTGTGCTGTAACTGGGGCACTGTGCTGTAACTGGGGGCACTGTGCTGGTAACTGGGAGCACGGTGCTGTAACTGGGGCACTGTGCTGTAACTGGTGGCACTGTGCTGTAACTGGAGGCCTGTGCTGTACTGGGGCACTGTGCTGTAACTGGGGCACTGTGCTGTAACTGGCACGGCTACTAGCAGTTGTAACTGGTAGCACTGTGCTGTAACTGGGGGCACTGTGCTGTAACTGGGGGCACTGTGCTGTAACTGGTGGCACTGTGCTGGTACTGGGGGCACTGTGCTGTAACTGGGGGCGCTGTGCCGTAACTGGTGGCACTGTGTTGTAACTGGGGCGCTGTGCTGTAACTGGGGCACTGTGCTGGTACTGGGGGCACTGTGCTGTAACTGGGGCACAGTGCTGGTACTGGGGGCAGGGTGCTGTAACTGGGGGCTCTGTGCTGTAACTGGTGGCACTGTGTTGTAACTGGTGGCTCTGTGTTGTAACTGGGGGCACTGTGCTGTAACTGGGGGCACTGTGCTGTAACTGGGGGCGCAGTACTGTAACTGGTGGCACTGTGGTGGTACTGGGGCACTGTGCTGTAACTGGGGGCGCTGTGCTGTAACTGGGGGCACTGTGTTGTAACTGGGGGCTCTGTGCTGTAACTGGGGGCGCTGTGCTGTAACTGGTGGCACTGTGCTGGTACTGAGGGCACTGTGCTGTAACTGGGGGCACAGTGCTGGTACTGGGGGTAGGGTGCTATAACTGGGGGCTCTGTGCTGTAACTGGTGGCACTGTGTGGTAACTGGGGGCGCTGTGCTGTACCTGGTGGCACTGTGCTGTAACTGGGGCACTGTGCTGTAACTGGGGGCACAGTGCTGGTACTGGGGGTACGGTGCTGTAACTGGTGGCACTGTGTTGTAACTGGGAGCGCTGTGCTGTAACTGGGGGCACTGTGTTGTAACTGGTGGCACTGTGCTGTAACTGGGGCACTGTGCTGTAACTGGGGCACTGTGCTGTAACTGGTGGCACTGTGCTGGTAACTGGGGCACTGTGCTGTAACTGGGGGCACTGTGCTGTAACTGGGGGCACTGTGCTGTAACTGGTGGCACTGTGCTGTACCAAGGCACTGTGCTGTAACTGGGGGCACTGTGCTGTAACTGGGGCACTGTGCTGGTAACTGGGGGCACGCTGTGCTGTAACTGGTGGCACTGTGCTGTAACTGGGGCACTGTGCTGTAACTGGGGCACTAGTGCTGTAACTGGGGGCACTGTGCTGTAACTGGGGGCACTGTGCTGTAACTGGGGGCTACTGTGCTGTAACTGGTGGCACTGTGCTGGTAACTGGGGGCACTAGTGCTGTAACTGGGGCACTGTGTTGTAACTGGGGCACTGTGCTGTAACTGGGGGCACTGTGCTGTAACTGGGGCACTGTGCTGAACTGGGGCACTGTGCTGTAACTGGGGCACCGTGCTGAACTAGCACTGTGCAACTGGGGCACTGTGCTGTAACTGGGAGGCACTGTGCTGTAACTGGGGCACTGTGCTGTAACTGGTGGCACTGTGCTGGTAACTGGGGCACAGCTGTAACTGGGGGCACTGTGCTGGTACTGGGGGCACTGTGCTGTAACTGGGGGCTCTGTGCTGTAACTGGTGGCACTGTGTTGTACCTGGGGGAGCTGTGCTGTAACTGGGGGGCACTGTTCTGGTACTGGGGGCATTGTGCTGTAACTGGGGGCACAGTGCTGGTACTGGGGGTAGGGTGCTGTAACTGGGGGCTCTGTGCTGTAACTGGTGGCACTGTGTTGTAACTGGTGGCTCTGTGTTGTAACTGGGGGCACTGTGGTGTAACTGGGGGCACTGTGCTGTAACTGGGGGCGCTGTACTGTAACTGGTGGCACTGTGCTGGTACTGGGGCACTGTGCTGTAACTGGGGGCGCTGTGCTGTAACTGGGGGCACTGTGTTGTAACTGGGGGCTCTGTGCTGTAACTGGGGGCGCTGTGCTGTAACTGGTGGCACTGTGCTGGTACTGGGGGCACTGTGCTGTAACTGGGGGCACAGTGCTGGTACTGGGGGTAGGGTGCTATAACTGGGGCTCTGTGCTGTAACTGGTGGCACTGTGTGGTAACTGGGGGGCGCTGTGCTGTACCTGGTGGCACTGTGCTGTAACTGGGGCACTGTGCTGTAACTGGGGGCACAGTGCTGGTACTGGGGGTACGGTGCTGTAACTGGTGGCACTGTGTTGTAACTGGGGGCGCTGTACTGTAACTGGGGGCACTGTGTTTTAACTGGTGGCACTGTGCTGGTACTGGGGGCACTGTGCTGTAACTGGGGGCGCTGTGCTGTAACTGGTGGCACTGTGCTGGTACTGGGGGCACTGTGCTGTAACTGGTGGCACTGTGCTGTAACTGGGGGCACTGTGCTGTAACTGGGGCCACTGTGCTTTAACTGGGGGCACTGTGCTTTAACTGGGGGCACTGTGTTGTAACTGGGGGCACTGTGCTTTAACTGGGAGGCACTGTGCTGTAACTGGGGGCTCTGTGCTGTAACTGGTGGCACTGTGTTGTAACTGGGGGCGCTGTGCTGTAACTGGTGGCACTGTGCTGGTACTGGGGGCACTGTGCTGTAACTGGGGGCGCTGTGCTGTAACTGGTGGCACTGTGCTGTAACTGGGGCACTGTGCTGTAACTGGGGGCACAGTGCTGGTACTGGGGGCACAGTGCTGTAACTGGTGGCACTGTGCTGTAACTGGTGGCACTGTGTTGTAACTGGGGCATTGTGTTTTAACTGGTGGCACTGTGCTGGTACTGGGGGCACTGTGCTGTAACTGGTGGCGCTGTGCTGTAACTGGGGGCACGGTGCTGTAACTGGGGGCACTGTGCTGTAACTGGGGGCGCTGTGCTGTAACTGGGGGTGTTGTGTTGTACTGTAACTAGGAATGCTGTGCTGTAACAGAGGCATGTGGCTGTTATTGGGGGGGGGGGCACTGTGCTGTGACTGTTATTGGGGGGCACTGCTGTCACTGGGGCACCATGGCTCTTGCTGTGGAGGTTTACACTGGAGCTGCTCTGAGGAACCATGTCCCTACAGTACCTGAGACATGACAGGACTCCCCAGCTTCTGGCTATATGCAATGAAGGTTTCTATTCATTGAGGGCAAGCAGAGTTCTTGAACCTTGTTTACAACGAGAAAGTCTTTACATTTTAAATTATTTCTGTTTTACACTTTTATTTTTGCTTTGTATAAAGACTCTCTTTTCAGGCCGGCTCCTCAGGCTCTTCCCGTGCGGCGGCTCGTTGGTCTAGGGGTATGATTCTCGCTTAGGGTGCGAGAGGTCCCGGGTTCAAATCCCGGACGAGCCCACTTTTTGTTTAGATCCATTTTTAGTAATTCTAAAAAAAAAATCTAAAATCCTGTTATTATTAAGAAAAAAATAAATGTCAATTCTAATTTACATCTGACTGTTTACGGCTGTGTATACATTTATACTGTCTGGCAGGACTGTATCGTGTGGGAAGCAGAGAGGAGAAGGTGGATCCTGCCGTATAATCTTTATTACAGTACAAGGCTTAAAAAATAAACCAAAAAATTAAAGAATAAAAAGTGGGCTCGTCCGGGATTTGAACCCGGGACCTCTCGCACCCGAAGCGAGAATCATACCCCTAGACCAACGAGCCACTCGCTATGTCTGATCTCCAACTTCAGCTCTTTAACTCGTCACATCCCGACCTGCTCACTTCCTCTCCGCTCCGCCATATTGGTATCTCTGAGCGCACCGACGATGTCGCATCGCCCTATTATTTCCGTAACTAAGGGCGAATCGAGCGAATTCGATATCCCGGCCGACACGGACGGACATTCTGTCTGGCTCGGGTGCACTGGGGAGCTGCGGTTCTCGTCGCGGTCCTGCGGGGCCGGGTGTAGGAAGATGGAGGGAAGGCGACAGAAGCCGGGAACGAGCGCAGATGATTCCCTCAGAAAGATGTGCGATGTAGGGGGTCTCCCGGCCAGACTGCAGGGGCTCTCATTAATTCATTGGTAGTATTTACAGTATTTTATGTGGTGATAGAGAAATCATGGTCACGCGCTCCCCCTGGTGGACGTAGGAGGGAACTGCAGGAGAGCGGTCAGAGTGGTCCCCCCTGTACCGTCTGCCTCAGCGCCCCCAGCACCTGTCACAGGGCCCCAAGTACCAGTCAAAGGGCCCCAGCTACCAGTGATAGCATCCCAGCAGTCACAGGGCCCTAGTACCAGTGATAGCACCACAGCACCAGTCACAGCCCCACCCCTCCCCCAACACCAGTGATACCAGTCACAGGGCTCCCAGCACCAGTCACAGCCCCCCAAGCACCAGTGACAGCAACCACCAGCACCAGTCACAGGACCCCCAGCACCATTTAAGCACCCTTAACACCAATAATAGTGCTGTCAGCACCAGGCAAAGGGCCACCAGTTACAGCACCTTCGGAACCAGTCGCACTGCTCTCAAGCACCAGTCACAGGGCTCCCAGCACCAGTCACAGGGCTCCCAGCACCAGTCACAGGGCTCCCAGCACCAGTTACAGGGCTCCTAGCACCAGTCACAGGGCTCCCAGCACCAGTCACTTTACCCCCAGAACCAGTCACAGGGCTCGCAGCACCAGTCACAGGACCCCCAGCACCAGTCACAGGGCTCGCAGCACCAGTCACAGGGCTCCCACCACCAGTCACTTGACCCCCAGCACCAGTCACAGGGCTCCCAGCACCGGTCGCAGGGCTCCCATCACCGGTCGCAGGGCTCCCAGCACCGGTCGCAGGGCTCGCAGCACCGGTCGCAGGGCTCGCAGCACCAGTCACAGGACCCCCAGCACGTCACTTGACCCCCAGCACCAGTCACAGGGCTCCCAGCACCAGTCACTTTACCCCCAGCACCAGTCACTTTACCCGCAGCACCAGTCACAGGACCCCCAGCACCAGTCACAGGGCTCGCAGCACCAGTCACAGGGCTCCCAGCACCAGTCACTTGACCCCCAGCACCACTCACAGGGCTCCCAGCACCGGTCACAGGGCTCCCAGCACCGGTCACAGGGCTCCCAGCACCGGTCACAGGGCTCGCAGCACCGGTCACAGGGCTCGCAGCACCGGTCACAGGGCTCCCATCACCGGTCACAGGGCTCCCAGCACCGGTCTGGGGCTCGCAGCACCGGTCACAGGGCTCGCAGCACCGGTCACAGGGCTCCCAGCACCGGTCACAGGGCTCGCAGCACCGGTCACAGGGCTCGCAGCACCGGTCACAGGGCTCCCATCACCGGTCACAGGGCTCCCAGCACCAGTCACAGGGCTCCCAGCACCAGTCACAGGGCTCCCAGCACCAGTCACAGGGCTCGCAGCACCAGTCACAGGGCTCGCAGCACCAGTCACAGGGCTCGCAGCACCAGTCACAGGGCTCGCAGCACCAGTCACAGGGCTCCCAGCACCAGTCACAGGGCTCGCAGCACCAGTCACAGGGCTCCCAGGACCAGTCACAGGGCTCCCAGCACCAGTCACAGGGCTCCTAGCACCAGTTACAGCACCCTCGGCACCAGTTGCACTGCTCCCAGCACAAGTTGTATTGATGCATACCAGTTAGGGTCGGTTCACACTGGCGTTATGGTTTCCGTTATAACATGGTTATAACGGAAAACAACAGAATCCATAAGACAGAATGCAAAATGGAAGCCTTTAAGAGACATTCCGCTTTGCTCCGTCCTAATAGACGCCTATGGGAATTATAACGGATCCGTCTGGTTTCCAGGACAGGACTTTGTTTTCCGTCTTCCATAACGGGAACCAGACGGATCCGTTTTGCTTTCTTATAGACTTCTATTATGACGGAAAGCCTTTTAAAGGCTTCCGTTTTGCATTCCGTCATAATGCAAGTCTATGGGCAGAAGAACGGATCCGTCCTTCCGTTTTATGGATTCCGTTATTTTCCGTTATAACCATGTTACCCTAACGCTAGTGTGAACCCACCCTTACGACTAGAAAAGAACAGATACAAATGTTAACAGGCCGATTAATGGTCGACACTTGGGAGAATCGGTTGGATTTGTAATTTCTCCGCCTTTACCGATCCTCGCTCCGTTCTACTACAGCAAGCATCGTTGTAATACTGTAGAATGGTGTCCTAGGACAGAGGGAAAGTGCCAGAAATCCATGCTGTGATGGAAACCAGCTCTCTATGTGCTGATCCTCTGCTTATAAACAGCTTATTAACAATCAGAGCTGCAGTGTAAAGCATGGAGGTGGGACAGAGCAAGTGAGACCGGTGATCCTAGATCCTAGTCACAGTTTAAAATATGCTTTCCTCTGCTTTACAGGGGTAGGCTCATGAAGTCAACCTCTGAGGGGTTGTCGGTTGTCATGGCATGATGGGTGTGGTAGTTTTGCAACAGCTGGAGTGCCAGAGGTTGGTTATCATTGCTGTGGGGCCTACAGCAATGATAGCTAACCTCTGGCACTCCAGCTGTTGCATAACTACCACACCCATCATGCCATGACAACCGACAACCCCTTAGAGCAGGCATGTCCAAACTCTGGCCCTCCAGGTGTTGCAGAACTACAACTCCCATCATGCTCTTCTGTAGGTTGATAGCTGTAGGTTGTCCAGGAATGATGGGAGTTGTAGTTTTGCAACATCTGGCGGGCCGGAGTTTGGACATGCCTGCTGTAGGGCATATAGATGTCACAGCGGGGCATCTGCAACTCTTATAGACTCCGTTTGAATTCCTCACCATCTTCAGCATCTCTGCTTCATGTCAGTGTATGAAAATGCAGGAGCATTGCCCCTCCCAAGTGCACCGACATAGTTACATTGGCTGGGAGGCTTTGGGCGTGTCATGTGTAATTATGATGACTTCGCTGACCTGTGTCCACCGCCGAATCTGCCTACAATGGGCACATGAGATCAGAACTGGAGCAATGGGAGATGGCGGCCTGGTCTGTGGATGGTTGGGGTCGTCACCTGGAGATGTGATGGTACCAGGTGCCCTATGGGAAGAAAGCGGCCTGGTCTGATGAATCACATTACATCATGTGGATGGTTGGGGGCGTCACCTGGAGAAGTGATGGTACCAGGTGCCCTATGGAAAGAAAGCGGTCTGGTCTGAGGAATCACATTACATCATGTGGATGGTTGGGGGCGTCACCTGGAGATGTGATGGTACCAGGTGCACTATGGGAAGATGGCGGCCTGGTCTGATGAATCACATTACATCATGTGGATGGTTGGGGGCGTCACCTGGAGATGTGATGGTACCAGGTGCACTATGGGAAGATGGCGGCCTGGTCTGATGAATCACGTTACATTATGTGGATGGTTGGGGGCGTCACCTGGAGAAGTGATGGTACCAGGTGCACTATGGGAAGAAAGTGGCCTGGTCTGAGGAATCACGTTACATCACGGGGATGGTGAACCTTGCGTCCTGGCATCATGTGGATGTGACATGTTCCACCTACATAACCATTGTATATGACAGCGGTGCCCCCCCTTAGGTAGGTCTGCTAGGTTAATATAAGCAAAAAGCGGTGTAGCCGGGGACGTGGCTTCTCTCCGGATTAGTGACCTAATAAAACAATAGAATCTCATTAGCGTTAAGTCTCCCTTTTGTTCTCTATCTGGAGCAGACCACCATGACGACTTCTTCCAACCACGGGCAACATTATAGTGCCCAATGCAACAGTGCCAATTGCCCCCCACAAAGTATGATCCCCCTCACAGCAGGATGACCCCATAATGTATCCCCAAACAGTATAACACCGGTAAGTGCCCCCCCCCCCCACCTGTGTAATGCCCCTAACACGGTAGCGTCTTCCTTATCTCCATTAACACACCCTGATGCCCCCCTATGTGCCCCCATACAGTATATTGCCCCCTATGTGCCCCCACACAGTATAATGCCCCCCTATGTGCCCCCACACAGTATAATGCCCCCTATGTGCCCCACACAGTATAATGCCCCCTACGTGCCCCACACAGTATAAAGCCCCCTATGTGCCCCCACACAGTATAAAGCCCCCTATGTGCCCCCACACAGTATAATGCCGCATTATGTGCCCCCCATGCAGTATAATGCCCCACACATTATGCGCCCCCGGAATGGATAAGCACATGAGGTGGACCTACACAATATTAGGCAGGTGGATTTAATGTTCTGGCCGATGTAATGAGGCCTAGTCATCACAGAAGCCTTGCGGTAGTAGTAAGGAATGACAGAGGAGGCCGAGTCTTATAAAGAATATGCATTTATTTATAATTTACAGTCGTAGACACGTTGTGCACATCCGGAGGTCGTCTTCCCTGCGCCACGCATTTCATTCCATGAGATTAACAGCTAATGTAAAAATCTATGAGGCGACAACAGGGAATAAACATAAAAAACAGGCAAAACAGAGAACAGAGCGCCTCCGACACAAGAGGATCCTATGGAGGGTTTTAGTTAGGCCCAATTTTGAGGTAATAAGGTGGAGCATAAATGGTTTGGGCCCAAACAACGGTTAAATGTGTAAAATAACTAAATATCTACACAGGTGGTGGCCATTTTGTGATGCAAAGCAAAGATGGCGCATGGCATATTGTCATACCTCCCAACGCTTAAATCCACCCACAGCCCTGATATACCCGCTATTCTACCAGAGTGGTGCATTTTGGGACATATTTGCATACCTCATTTGAGGTAAGTTTTGCGGTAAAATCCAACAAAAACACGGGACAGTCTAGTAACTATGGAGATACTGCATAGCAACCACATGGTTGTCAAGCAGCAGGTCCTTAGCAACCAGTCTGTCGCAGATCACTCCGGTCTTTTGGTTATATGTAGCTGGACACCTCGAAATGCGTCAGCTTGTTAATCTTTTGCGAGTGGGATGACAAAATGGCGGATATCTTTTAGCGCTGCAATGTACGGCTATAGTAAACATCGGGTCACATAACGCAGACATTTGTGGGTATCACTCGTGGTCATAAATGTATACCACAGGTCAAAGGGCAGGAGATGACTATTCGCCATGACACACCGAACGATGGGGCCCACTGATATTATTGTTAGGGACTTCTATACAGGGGGGTCATCCCAATATTATATTTTCTTAAGTGATAGATGAATTACCTGAGACAAAAATCGAACACCACAGAGGAACGAGAACACGGCAACCGCCCCCCCAGACACGTCATCACAAAATACCATCAGCCCTATAGTCAGCAAATGGGAAATTAAGCATCTTTGTGATATATCTTCATTACCTTTTTTACTATATAAATGTATGACTAACTGGAAACCATCAACAAGTAGGGTAACTGCTGTTGACAGATCTATTGTGTTTTTATTTAGTACTTCTAGCGCACAGTGGTGTACTAATGTAAATGAGCTTCAGGTCTGGCTCCGGGCCCCTGATAGGGGGTGTTTGGACCCCGCCACATCCATATGAGACATTTAGGAGAAGCTGAGATAAATTATATTATTTCTGCCACCACCAGGGGGAGCTCACTGCATATAGATTTATAATATAGTATAAATCCTTGGGAAGTGAGCTCCCCCTAGTGGTGGCCGCAGATAAACAGAAATCTATGGCTGCAGGAAGAGAAGCAGAGTATTTGCAGATCCGTGTCAGCAAATCAAGCTCAGTCCCTATTAAGATTTTTTAGCTTCATTTTCTCGTCCCCAATTAACCCTTGCACATCCCAATATTTAAGCCTTGGCAAACAGCATGTGAATTAGTGGGTCATTATTGTGTGTAGACCCTGCCGTAATGCATCAGTTATTCATGTGGTAATGAGTTAGGGCAGGGATGGCCAACCTGCGGCTCTCCAGCTGTTGCAAAACTACAACTCCCAGCAGGCCCAGACTGTCTACAACTATCAGCCTACAGCAGGGCATGGTGGGAATTATAGTTTTACAACAGCTGGAGAGCCACAGGTTGGTCATCCCTGTGTTAGGTGGTAAATTTGGGAAAAATGCCTGGAAAAGATCCATCAACAGCAACTTGCAGATGGTTTTCAATTAGCATCAGGTCTTTTTCTCAGCTATATATGTTAAATATGAACCCCATCCACACGTCCGTGGTGTGTTGCGGATCCGCAGCACCCCATGCCGGCACTCCCCATAGAGATGCCTAAGAATAGGACATACTGTATCTTTTGCGGAGCCGCGGCCAGATGTTTCGGGGCCGAAACCCGGAAGTTCGGGGCCGCGGCTCCGCAAATGCTGATGTGGAGAGCACATAGTGTGCTCTCCGCATCACGTCCAGCCCCATTAACAATGAATGGGTCCGCATCTATTCCGCAGAATTGCAGAATAGATGCGGACTAAAATGCGGACATGTGAATGGGGCCTAAAGCTGTAAAAAGGAGCACACATCTAGTATGGAGACCCTTGTCTGCGTCGAATTTTCTGTTGACGGAGCTAAAGGTGGAGCGTCCTTTTAATAACATTGATTTTTATACACCATATAAAAAATATTATATATATATTGATTGACAATATTTCAGAATCTTAATAGAAACATACAGCCCACTTCTTGTCATGAAAGGTGGTCCTGACCCCAGGGCAGTTGTGAATATATATATTTAGGCCCGGTTTCCATGGACATTGCCCATAGCAACCAATCAGAGGACATGTTTCATTTTCCAGTGCAGGGTGTAGGAAATGAAAGCTTAGCTCTGATTGGTTGCTATGGGCGACAAGGACATTTTCTGTCACAGTATTGCGGCCTACTGCTGAGGCCGAGTTCAGATTTGGCAGATTTTATTGTGGATTTTTAACCCTTAACCCCTTCGCAGCAGGAACAATCCGCCATGTTTGAAACCCGCCCTAATGGTCACCAACGACCACGGTGATGATTTCTGATCACGTGACTTGTGATGTCATATTGTGTAAAAAAAAAAATGGCAGCCATTACAACTCTCAAGCCAACCAGCTTTCCCAGTCTCTGACTGGCATCAGCCTATCAATCAGTTATAGGAGTCAGGGAAAGCTGGGTGACAACCACCGAGGTGTAATTATGGCGGTCATGGGTGTCATCACCCAGGTTTCAGAACAGCAGTTTAGCTTAGTTATAGGAGGATAGCAGAGAAATAATATATAGACATAGGAGTCTGGGAATACTGGGTGGCAAGCACTTGTGGAGTCAGGCATGGCGGCCATATTGGTCGTCACACAGCTTTCCCAGAAACAGAAGAACTTTCTATGCTCAAAACACTTCAATGAGGCACAGGACATAAAATATCTATAAACATCAATGACGCCATAAATACATCAATATGGAATCTAACACTGCTTAAAGACAGAGAACTACAACTCCCAGCATCCAGGACACGCTGAGACTGGTAGTTTATTCAGTGACATTTACATCACATGTATACGTGGCGTGTTCACTATTACGCTGCGCTTTGACAGGATTGATATAGTATCTGTAGGGATCCTCCAGGTCGCACTGAGGAGCGACGCCATCCAGGATCGGATCTACTGTGCTCAAACATGGCAGCCGTCCCAGCCCGCCGGTCAAGGCCTGTGCTTTACTGGTGGTCGTTATGCTTCACTTTTCAGGTTTATCCTACATGAGAGAAACATATGTGGATTTTTATAAAATTTTACGTATGACGTAGATATCGCATTGTGGGTCCTCCGCTGAGGTAAATATGGAGGGGCCCCGAGGTCAACAGGGTATGGTAGGAAAATTAGTATGTACTCTGCCACTATGGGGGCTGCATTGGGACATAAAGGGTTGTCTTAACCACACTACATTTTTTAAATACTATGGACACCTTCGGGGGCAATTTTTGTAATGATTGCATTTTACTCATTTCGGGCTAAAAATAATTTTTTTTCATTTAGGCTTTATTAAAAATATTCAGCCGTTCTGTCACATAAGGGTTAAGCGTCTAGCTGTGTGGAGGTCATGTAATAAACCTTATCTCTAAATTACACTTATTTAAGCGACATTCCTATCATTAAGATAAGAACAGAGCTATAACGAGGTCAGAGATCACAGATAAGGAGCCGTCAGCTGAGCTGCCTGACGGAACAGAGTGAAAATTCAGAACCTGCTATTAGAGAAACTCAAGGCTGTACAGAGAAAAGGGCTCAACATTTTTAATAAAGACCTATTGAAAAAAAAGTTTTTTTGCTCAAAATGAGTACAATTTTGCACTCAAAGGTGTACCTAGCCTTTAAAGGGATTGTCTTCTTTGTGAGGATGTCAGCCATGTTACATTGTTTGGTCGCATCGTTGACAGACATTTCAGGCCCCACTGTAAAGAGCTTATTTTGGGGGTCCCAGAGGCAGGAAGGCACCCATTAAACAGTAAGACTCTCTGATATCCGGGGAAAGAAGGATCGGGCGTGTTATATTTTGACTCCAGATTCTTTGGTTGTCAGGGGAGAAAAGATGCCGCCATAGTTGTCTGGCAGCAGCTTACCCCCTATACCAGGGATCGGCAACCTCCAGCTGTTCTGAAACTACAACTCCCAGAATCCTCCTCTTACTTCTATGGGAGTTACGATAGCAGTCAAGTAATCGTGCATGCTGGGAGTTGTAGTTACACAGCAGTTGGAGTTCCGAGGGGTTGCTGATCCCAGCCCTATACCCTTTCAGAACACATATACGCTCGGCCGAGCCCAGTGTGCATGTGTGTGGGCCCCTAACTATGTGCCTCATTCAGCTTTCTGCAGAGACTGTGGTGAGCTTGTGCTTAAACACGGTAGTCAATCAGAACAAGCAGAGCTGCAGGGTAAAACATGGGGAAAACTAGCATTTACCCACCCATTTAGTTCATTCGGGGGGAGGGGAGTAAGAAAAATATGAAAAGACTCTTTATACTCCATAAAAATGTGAAAAACATTTTTTAAAATACAGAGCCTGCACTACTGAGAGGTTGTGCTGACAACAGGTCCGCTTACTGTCAGGTGCAGTGTGATCATGGAGACCTTGTGTTGGATCCCGATTACCACCCATCATATTGTCCACAGACGCTGGCGCCGTATAAGGGTGTAGATATCAATCAAAGCATGGTATTTGTACCTGACAGACAGGCTTTCAGTAGTGCAGTCTCAGGCTTTGGGCCTGTAACGTCAAGTGATGATAAAAAAAAAAGTTTTTCACATTTTAATGCCTCCAGCAGGGGCAGAGTGTGCAGCGTCCTTTATCCACTTACGTCCCCGTCGCACTTGTTTTGCTCACTGCTCTCCTCCTTGTCCTGCTCCTCCTCGCTCTTCTCCTCCATGTCCGGCGTCTCTGTCTCCTTTGTGTCTGGTTTTGCCTCCTGTTTGTCGGATTTCTCCCCCCGCTCGCCTTCTTCCTCCCCCGCTGCCTCCTCAGGCTCTTCCTGCTTCGTTTTTTGCTCCTCTGAAGTCTTCTCCGCAGGCTCAGATGGTGAATTCTCTGCCACCGGCGATCCATCTACGCTTTCCTTGTCCCTCAGAGCAGCGTCGCCCTCCTCTGATTTATCTCCATTCTCTTTCGCAGGTGCGTTGTACGTTTCAACGTCAAAGTCCATATCAGATTGGGATCTCCGAAACTTACGGCTGGGAGGTCTCCGCTTTATGGAGCCTCTAGTGCGGACCTAGAGGGAAGAGAACAGCATTATGTCTAATATCAGTTATTATTTATAATTATTATTATTTTATATGTATTATTATTATTACAAAATTATTATTATTATTCTATATTTATTATTTTTTATATTATTACTTTTTATTATAATTTTATATTTACCATATTTTTATTTTATTTTATATTTATTATTATTTTTGTATTCTTATTACATATTGTTATTATTTTATATTTATTATTTTTATATTACTTTTTTATTTATGATTATATTATTATTACATATTTTTATTATTATTATTTTATATTTACTGCTATTATTTTTGTATTCCTATTGCATATTGGTATTATTTTATATTTATAATTTTTTATATTGTTATAATCTATTTATTACTATTATATTTAGTATTATTACATGTATATATATATATGTTTTTTTTATTATATATATTTTTTAAATAAATTTAATAGGGAAAAAGGAAGAGGTACCAGTGTATTAGACCTTATCCAAAGTCCAAATAACCTAGAGAGGGAAGAATCCACATTACTCCAAGGACTTGCGGGTCTTATTAACCCTCAGTTCACAAACGCATAACCGATGCAAACCAATGCTTCCCTATGGGACTGGTTCACATATTCGCGTTTTACAGCGCGTTCGAACGCGCTGAAAAACGCCCGACGCATAAACAAGTACTTGAGCTTTTTTTGGGGCGTTTGTCGCGCGTTTTGGCCCATAGACTTCAATGGGAACGCGCAACGCTTTTATTGTGCGCGTTTTTGACACTGATTGGCCAAACTTCATATAGACAGGGATATTTGGTCATTGGACAACACTGCAGTCAATCACATGAATTTGCAGCACATTGCTGGCAAAGGCTCACGAACGCGCAGCAAACGCACGGAAACCGTGCGTCTCAGAAACGCTCAGGTCTGAACCCAGCGTAAGGTGGGTGAGATGTGCATTTCGTATATGCACCCTGGACCTGGGGGCTATTAATCCCATCCATGCCTCCACTGCACAAAGGTGTATGTGATGAGTAGGATGGGCTTGTTCCCCCTTAGGCAGCACTGGGCTTTAGAACATGGTCTGGCTTTTTCTCACACGTAGGCCCCATTCAGACGACCGGGGCCTATGTATTTTTTGCAGATCAGACGTGTACCCATTCATTTCAGTGCGGCTGCAAAAAATGTAGTCACATGGCCTAGACGCAGCTCAGTCCATAGATGTGAATGGGGTTTAGCTGCAGTACCAAGCACAGCCACTGTATAATGTACGGCGCTGTGCTTGGTGAGCTGCAAGGAGGGTGCAGCACCTACCAGAGCACTGTGGCTTCCTCAAACAGCTGATCGGCGGTGGTGCTGGGGGTCGGACCCTAACGATCACATATTAATAACGTCACCTTAGGATAGGCCATCAATAAGAAAATCCCGGAAAACCCCTTAACCTCTTAAGGACACATTTCCGGGTTGAGCGAGGCTGGCGCATGCGCACTTTGTTCTGTGAGGCCGATGCCAGGACACCGCACGGGTGCTGACATGAGTATCCAAGGCGCATGCACCAGATTTTGGGTGCAACAAACACATTACGCCGGCGATGAGCAGTGAATAAATTAGCAGCTTTAAAAGTTCGGTGCAGGGCTGTGCGCATCCGTATGGATCACTATCGCGGCATATGGAATCATGGGCGCTCCAACGACCAGATGGACAGCCGAGGACCTGGGGTGACGTCACTGTCATGTATCAGTGCAGGGGTAGCTCAGCACTGATTTGATCCGTGCTGAGCCACGTCTCTCACTGATCACAATGAAGACGACAACCAGGGCTGTAATACTCAGCATATTCGAGTTACTAGAAGCCGCCCTAATGGAGATCCATATGCGCTGATAGTTGAATCGCATAACAGGATAAGTGACATACCAGGTGACAGCGTCAAACCTTTAAGTTCTCATCTCTAGCTATAATGTTTTATGGATTAATTGTGTGCTGCATACAGCTGCCACTAGGGGGAGCTCCCGGCACACTGATTTTTAAAACGCCCATTGAGATCAATGGGAGCTGCCTGCAGGGGATGGAGGCGTTTAACACTGTAGCCTCCAACATTTGCATATGCCCCTGTAACCTACAGCCTGTAATGGGCAGATGTAAAGGAGACGACGACCGCCAAACACTACAGGCCCTTGCTTTTAGCCTCAGACCCTCGTCCATCAGACACTTATGGCATAGGCTCCTAATATTATCTATCGATAGAAAATGGCACAGCTTTGTGCAGAAGATCATATTGCTGCGTCATTACCTCATCATCTCTGCTTGCTTGTCAATGAATGAAAATGTAACAAAAACCCATTAGGACCTTGTCCTGCTCACACAGCTGCTGGTGTCGTCACAGTGTAACACCGCTATTAGTCTGGAGTCCAAGACAGAGGCAGGTTTCATACAAAGCCTAAATAATTTGGTGAACCCTTCGACCTGTGCACAGATCTAGAATAATGGGAGCGATGGAAGTGTAATTATGTGAGTATATATGCCCCTATAGTGCCCCTAGTAGCATATATATCCCCATAGTGACCCCAGTAGCAGATATGCCCCTATAGTGCCCCTAGTAGCATATATATCCCCATAGTGACCACAGTAGCAGATATACCCCTATAGTGCCCCTAGTAGCATATATATCCCCATAGTGACCCCAGTAGCAGATATACCCCTATAGTGCCGGCTCTGGCACGGACCCATTCACTTCAATGGGGCCGCAAAAGATGCGGACAGCACTGTTTATACATTGTGGCAACAATGTAAGAAGTGCAGTCACAGCTTTATGTCAGCCTTAGATCAGACCACCCAGCGTCAGATCAAACCCCCATCAGACCTCCCAGCTTCAGATCAGCCTCCATCAGACCCTCACTAGCCTCAGATCAGCCTCCATTAGACCCTCACTAGCTTCAGATCAGCCTCCATCAGACCCTCACTAGCCTCAGATCAGCCTCCATCAGACCCTCCCTAGCTTCAGATCAGCCTCCATCAGACCTTCCAGCCTCAGATCAGACCCTCCCCAGCCTCAGATTAGACCCCCCAGCCTCAGATCACACCCCCATCAGACCCTCCCCAGCCTCAGATCAGACCCTCATCAGACTTTCCCCAGCCTCAGATAAGCTCCATAAGACCCTTCAGCCTCAGATCAGACCCCTCCCAGCATCGTATATGACCCCATCAGACCCCCAGCCTCAGATCAGACCTTCCCCACCCTCAATTAGCCTCAGATCAGCCCCTATCAGACCCCCCAGCATCCAATAAGACCTCAGATCATACGATTAAAAATATACATAAACTTACCTCTCCAGCTGCGGACGGTGCTGCCACTCAGCAGAGTCACTTACTCTCCCTGGTCTTCTTCCCGCCACGCTGTACTGTGACCTGACAGCATCAGGTTATAGTGCACATCTGTGTGCACTATGTTCGGATGCTGTATGTGTCAGGACACAGAGCGGGGCAGGAAGGAGACCAGGGAAGGTGAGTGCAGCCAGTGCAGTGCTGTTCTCACCTCCCTTGCCTCCCACATGCTAATGACCGCTTTCATAATGGAAGCAGTCATTAGCATTTACACTAAATGTTCTGGCAGGGGGCCACATGAATTGATCCAGGGGGCTGTTTGCGGCCCAGGGGCGGGAGGGGCCCACCCGGCCCACCCCTGATATAGATGATAATGTCTAGAATTTCTTCAATGACATCAGATGTTACCTTAGTGTAGCTCTGGAGATGACTGCCCTCTGGTGGCTGTTCAAAACTGATCGGTGATTCCTCTGCGTTGCTGGAATGTGACTGGACACCGGGGCTGCTGGGTGTCGATGGGGGTGTGCTCCATGGAGAGGCCATGGTTTTTAATCCGGGGCTCTTTGGGGATGGTCCTGGAAGAAGAGCTGCAGGAGCGAAGGCCAAGTTAGCCTGGAAACAGAACAAAACCATGATTATATATAGGAGATGCCCAGGTTATACCAGCATGCTCCATATCACTATATACAAGAAGATATATAACTTATACCAGCTGTACATATATAATTATATACAGGAGATACCCAGGTTATACCAGCATGGTCCATATCACTATATACAAGAAGATGTATAATTTATACCAGCTGTACATATATAATTATATACAGGAGATGCCCAGGTTATACCAGCATGGTCCATATCACTATATACAAGAAGATGTATAACTAATACCAGCTGTACATATATAATTATATACAGGAGATGCCCAGGTTATACCAGCATGGTCTATATCACTATATACAAGAAGATGTATAACTTATACCAGCTGTACATATATAATTATATACAGGAGATACCCAGGTTATATCAGCATGGTCCATATCACTATATACAGGAAGATGTATAACTTATACCAGCTGTACATATATAATTATATACAGGAGATACCCAGGTTATACCAGCATGCTCCATATCACTATATACAAGAAGATGTATAACTTATACCAGCTGTACATATATAATTATATACAGGAGATACCCAGGTTATACCAGCATGCTCCATATCACTATATACAAGAAGATGTATAACTTATACCAGCTGTACATATATAATTATATACAGGAGATACCCAGGTTATACCAGCATGCTCCATATCACTATATACAAGAAGAAGTATAACTTATACCAGCTGTACATATATAATTATATACAGGAGATGCCCAGGTTATACCAGCATGGTCCATATCACTATATACAAGAAGATGTATAACTTATACCAGCTGTACATATATAATTATATACAGGAGATACCCAGGTTATACCTTCATGCTCCATATCACTATATACAAGTAGATGTATAACTTATACCGGCTGTACATATATAATTATATACAGGAGATACCCAGGTTATAACATCATGCTCCATATCACTATATACAAGTAAATGTATAACTTATACCAGCTGTACATATATAATTATATACAGGAGATGCCCAGGTTATACCAGCATGCTCCATATCACTATATACAAGAAGATGTATAACTTATACCAGCTGTACATATATAATTATATACAGGAGATGCCCAGGTTATACCAGCATGCTCCATATCACTATATACAAGAAGATGTATAACTTATACCAGCTGTACATATATAATTATATACAGGAGATGCCCAGGTTATACCAGCATGCTCCATATCACTATATACAAGAAGATGTATAACTTATACCAGCTGTACATATATAATTATATACAGGAGATGCCCAGGTTATACCAGCATGCTCCATATCACTATATACAGAAGATGTATAACTTATACCAGCTGTACATATATAATTATATACAGGAGATGCCCAGGTTATACCAGCATGCTCCATATCACTATATACAGAAGATGTATAACTTATACCAGCTGTACATATATAATTATATACAGGAGATGCCCAGGTTATACCAGCATGCTCCATATCACTATATACAAGAAGATATATAACTTATACCAGCTGTACATATATAATTATATACAGGAGATGCCCAGGTTATACCAGCATGCTCCATATCACTATATACAAGGAGATGTATAACTTATACCAGCTGTACATATATAATTATATACAGGAGATGCCCAGGTTATACCAGCATGGTCCATATCACTATATACAGAAGATGTATAACTTATACCAGCTGTACATATATAATTATATACAGGAGATGCCCAGGTTATACCAGCATGGTCCATATCACTATATACAAGAAGATGTATAACTTATACCAGCTGTACATATATAATTATATACAGGAGATACCCAGGTTATACCAGCATGCTCCATATCACTGTATACAAGAAAATGTATAACTTATACCAGCTGTACATATATAATTATATACAGGAGATGCCCAGGTTATACCAGCATGCTCCATATCACTATATACAAGAAGATGTATAACTTATACCAGCTGTACATATATAATTATATACAGGAGATGCCCAGGTTATACCAGCATGCTCCATATCACTATATACAAGAAGATGTATAACTTATACCAGCTGTACATATATAATTATATACAGGAGATGCCCAGGTTATACCAGCATGGTCCATATCACTATATACAGAAGATGTATAACTTATACCAGCTGTACATATATAATTATATACAGGAGATGCCCAGGTTATACCAGCATGGTCCATATCACTATATGCAAGAAGATGTATAACTTATACCAGCTGTACATATATAATTATATACAGGAGATGCCCAGGTTATACCAGCATGCTCCATATCACTATATACAAGAAGATGTATAACTTATACCAGCTGTACATATATAATTATATACAGGAGATGCCCAGGTTATACCAGCATGCTCCATATCACTATATACAAGAAGATGTATAACTTATACCAGCTGTACATATATAATTATATACAGGAGATACCCAGGTTATACCAGCATGCTCCATATCACTATATACAAGAAGATATATAACTTATACCAGCTGTACATATATAATTATATACAGGAGATACCCAGGTTATACCAGCATGCTCCATATCACTATATACAGAAGATGTATAACTTATACCAGCTGTACATATATAATTATATACAGGAGATGCCCAGGTTATACCAGCATGGTCCATATCACTATATACAGGAAGATGTATAACTTATACCAGCTGTACATATATAATTATATACAGGAGATACCCAGGTTATACCAGCATGCTCCATATCACTATATACAGGAAGATGTATAACTTATACCAGCTGTACATATATAATTATATACAGGAGATACCCAGGTTATACCAGCATGCTCCATATCACTATATACAAGAAGATGTATAACTTATACCAGCTGTACATATATAATTATATACAGGAGATGCCCAGGTTATACCAGCATGCTCCATATCACTATATACAAGAAGATGTATAACTTATACCAGCTGTACATATATAATTATATACAGGAGATACCCAGGTTATACCAGCATGGTCCATATCACTATATACAGGAAGATGTATAACTTATACCAGCTGTACATATATAATTATATACAGGAGATACCCAGGTTATACCAGCATGCTCCATATCACTATATACAAGAAGATGTATAACTTATACCAGCTGTACATATATAATTATATACAGGAGATGCCCAGGTTATACCAGCATGGTCCATATCACTATATACAAGAAGATGTATAACTTATACCAGCTGTACATATATAATTATATACAGGAGATACCCAGGTTATACCAGCATGCTCCATATCACTATATACAAGAAGATGTATAACTTATACCAGCTGTACATATATAATTATATACAGGAGATGCCCAGGTTATACCAGCATGCTCCATATCACTATATACAAGAAGATGTATAACTTATACCAGCTGTACATATATAATTATATACAGGAGATACCCAGGTTATACCAGCATGCTCCATATCACTATATACAAGAAGATGTATAACTTATACCAGCTGTACATATATAATTATATACAGGAGATGCCCAGGTTATACCAGCATGCTCCATATCACTATATACAAGAAGATGTATAACTTATACCAGCTGTACATATATAATTATATACAGGAGATGCCCAGGTTATACCAGCTGTACATATATAATTATATACAGGAGATACCCAGGTTATACCAGCATGCTCCATATCACTATATACAAGAAGATGTATAACTTATACCAGCTGTACATATATAATTATATACAGGAGATACCCAGGTTATACCAGCATGCTCCATATCACTATATACAAGAAGATGTATAACTTATACCAGCTGTACATATATAATTATATACAGGAGATGCCCAGGTTATACCAGCATGCTCCATATCACTATATACAAGAAGATGTATAACTTATACCAGCTGTACATATATAATTATATACAGGAGATGCCCAGGTTATACCAGCATGCTCCATATCACTATATACAAGAAGATGTATAACTTATACCAGCTGTACATATATAATTATATACAGGAGATACCCAGGTTATACCAGCATGCTCCATATCACTATATACAAGAAGATGTATAACTTATACCAGCTGTACATATATAATTATATACAGGAGATGCCCAGGTTATACCAGCATGCTCCATATCACTATATACAAGAAGATGTATAACTTATACCAGCTGTACATATATAATTATATACAGGAGATGCCCAGGTTATACCAGCATGCTCCATATCACTATATACAAGAAGATGTATAACTTATACCAGCTGTACATATATAATTATATACAGGAGATGCCCAGGTTATACCAGCATGCTCCATATCACTATATACAGGAAGATGTATAACTTATACCAGCTGTACATATATAATTATATACAGGAGATACCCAGGTTATACCAGCATGCTCCATATCACTATATACAGAAGATGTATAACTTATACCAGCTGTACATATATAATTATATACAGGAGATGCCCAGGTTATACCAGCATGCTCCATATCACTATATACAAGAAGATGTATAACTTATACCAGCTGTACATATATAATTATATACAGGAGATACCCAGGTTATACCAGCATGCTCCATATCACTATATACAGAAGATGTATAACTTATACCAGCTGTACATATATAATTATATACAGGAGATACCCAGGTTATACCAGCATGCTCCATATCACTATATACAGAAGATGTATAACTTATACCAGCTGTACATATATAATTATATACAGGAGATGCCCAGGTTATACCAGCATGCTCCATATCACTATATACAAGAAGATGTATAACTTATACCAGCTGTACATATATAATTATATACAGGAGATGCCCAGGTTATACCAGCATGCTCCATATCACTATATACAAGAAGATGTATAACTTATACCAGCTGTACATATATAATTATATACAGGAGATGCCCAGGTTATACCAGCATGCTCCATATCACTATATACAGAAGATGTATAACTTATACCAGCTGTACATATATAATTATATACAGGAGATGCCCAGGTTATACCAGCATGCTCCATATCACTATATACAAGAAGATGTATAACTTATACCAGCTGTACATATATAATTATATACAGGAGATGCCCAGGTTATACCAGCATGCTCCATATCACTATATACAAGAAGATGTATAACTTATACCAGCTGTACATATATAATTATATACAGGAGATGCCCAGGTTATACCAGCATGGTCCATATCACTATATACAGAAGATGTATAACTTATACCAGCTGTACATATATAATTATATACAGGAGATGCCCAGGTTATACCAGCATGGTCCATATCACTATATACAAGAAGATGTATAACTTATACCAGCTGTACATATATAATTATATACAGGAGATACCCAGGTTATACCAGCATGCTCCATATCACTATATACAAGAAGATGTATAACTTATACCAGCTGTACATATATAATTATATACAGGAGATGCCCAGGTTATACCAGCATGCTCCATATCACTATATACAAGAAGATGTATAACTTATACCAGCTGTACATATATAATTATATACAGGAGATGCCCAGGTTATACCAGCATGGTCCATATCACTATATACAAGAAGATGTATAACTTATACCAGCTGTACATATATAATTATATACAGGAGATACCCAGGTTATACCAGCATGGTCCATATCACTATATACAAGAAGATGTATAACTTATACCAGCTGTACATATATAATTATATACAGGAGATGCCCAGGTTATACCAGCATGCTCCATATCACTATATACAAGAAGATGTATAACTTATACCAGCTGTACATATATAATTATATACAGGAGATGCCCAGGTTATACCAGCATGCTCCATATCACTATATACAAGAAGATGTATAACTTATACCAGCTGTACATATATAATTATATACAGGAGATACCCAGGTTATACCAGCATGCTCCATATCACTATATACAAGAAGATATATAACTTATACCAGCTGTACATATATAATTATATACAGGAGATACCCAGGTTATACCAGCATGCTCCATATCACTATATACAAGAAGATGTATAACTTATACCAGCTGTACATATATAATTATATACAGGAGATGCCCAGGTTATACCAGCATGGTCCATATCACTATATACAGGAAGATGTATAACTTATACCAGCTGTACATATATAATTATATACAGGAGATACCCAGGTTATACCAGCATGCTCCATATCACTATATACAAGAAGATGTATAACTTATACCAGCTGTACATATATAATTATATACAGGAGATGCCCAGGTTATACCAGCATGCTCCATATCACTATATACAAGAAGATGTATAACTTATACCAGCTGTACATATATAATTATATACAGGAGATACCCAGGTTATACCAGCATGCTCCATATCACTATATACAAGAAGATGTATAACTTATACCAGCTGTACATATATAATTATATACAGGAGATACCCAGGTTATACCAGCATGCTCCATATCACTATATACAAGAAGATGTATAACTTATACCAGCTGTACATATATAATTATATACAGGAGATGCCTAGGTTATACCAGCTGTACATATATAATTATATACAGGAGATACCCAGGTTATACCAGCATGCTCCATATCACTATATACAAGAAGATGTATAACTTATACCAGCTGTACATATATAATTATATACAGGAGATACCCAGGTTATACCAGCATGCTCCATATCACTATATACAAGAAGATGTATAACTTATACCAGCTGTACATATATAATTATATACAGGAGATACCCAGGTTATACCAGCATGCTCCATATCACTATATACAGGAAGATGTATAACTTATACCAGCTGTACATATATAATTATATACAGGAGATACCCAGGTTATACCAGCATGGTCCATATCACTATATACAGGAAGATGTATAACTTATACCAGCTGTACATATATAATTATATACAGGAGATGCCCAGGTTATACCAGCATGCTCCATATCACTATATACAAGAAGATGTATAACTTATACCAGCTGTACATATATAATTATATACAGGAGATACCCAGGTTATACCAGCATGCTCCATATCACTATATACAAGAAGATGTATAACTTATACCTGCTGTACATATATAATTATATACAGGAGATACCCAGGTTATACCAGCATGCTCCATATCACTGTATACAAGAAGATGTATAACTTATACCAGCTGTACATATATAATTATATACAGGAGATGCCCAGGTTATACCAGCATGCTCCATATCACTATATACAAGAAGATGTATAACTTATACCAGCTGTACATATATAATTATATACAGGAGATGCCCAGGTTATACCAGCATGCTCCATATCACTATATACAAGAAGATGTATAACTTATACCAGCTGTACATATATAATTATATACAGGAGATACCCAGGTTATACCAGCATGCTCCATATCACTATATACAAGAAGATGTATAACTTATACCAGCTGTACATATATAATTATATACAGGAGATGCCCAGGTTATACCAGCATGCTCCATATCACTATATACAAGAAGATATATAACTTATACCAGCTGTACATATATAATTATATACAGGAGATGCCCAGGTTATACCAGCATGCTCCATATCACTATATACAAGAAGATGTATAACTTATACCAGCTGTACATATATAATTATATACAGGAGATACCCAGGTTATACCAGCATGCTCCATATCACTATATACAAGAAGATGTATAACTTATACCAGCTGTACATATATAATTATATACAGGAGATACCCAGGTTATACCAGCATGGTCCATATCACTATATACAAGAAGATGTATAACTTATACCAGCTGTACATATATAATTATATACAGGAGATGCCCAGGTTATACCAGCATGCTCCATATCACTATATACAGGAAGATGTATAACTTATACCAGCTGTACATATATAATTATATACAGGAGATGCCCAGGTTATACCAGCATGGTCCATATCACTATATACAAGAAGATGTATAACTTATACCAGCTGTACATATATAATTATATACAGGAGATGCCCAGGTTATACCAGCATGCTCCATATCACTATATACAGAAGATGTATAACTTATACCAGCTGTACATATATAATTATATACAGGAGATGCCCAGGTTATACCAGCATGCTCCATATCACTATATACAAGAAGATGTATAACTTATACCAGCTGTACATATATAATTATATACAGGAGATGCCCAGGTTATACCAGCATGCTCCATATCACTATATACAAGAAGATGTATAACTTATACCAGCTGTACATATATAATTATATACAGGAGATGCCCAGGTTATACCAGCATGGTCCATATAACTATATACAGGAAGATGTATAACTTATACCAGCTGTACATATATAATTATATACAGGAGATACCCAGGTTATACCAGCATGCTCCATATCACTATATACAGAAGATGTATAACTTATACCAGCTGTACATATATAATTATATACAGGAGATACCCAGGTTATACCAGCATGCTCCATATCACTATATACAGAAGATGTATAACTTATACCAGCTGTACATATATAATTATATACAGGAGATGCCCAGGTTCTACCAGCATGGTCCATATCACTATATACAGGAGATGCCCAGGTTATACCAGCTGTACATATATAATTATATACAGGAGATGCCCAGGTTATACCAGCATGCTCCATATCACTATATACAAGAAGATGTATAACTTATACCAGCTGTACATATATAATTATATACAGGAGATGCCCAGGTTATACCAGCATGCTCCATATCAATATATACAAGAAGATGTATAACTTATACCAGCTGTACATATATAATTATATACAGGAGATGCCCAGGTTATACCAGCATGCTCCATATCAGTACAGCATATGGTGGATGCACGGAAAAAGAAACCAGTGGAGCGCCAAGTGGTAAAAAGGAAAGTAAGGAATCTTCGATATATATAGCACATAGGGCTTATAGGGCTCTCATCCTTCAGAAGGCCTGACCATCACTTACCTGAAGTTTCTCAATTAGAGGGGAACTCTTCACCTTGATCTTAGGCACCTGTGAGTGCGGGGGAGACAGTTTCTAAAAGGGAAGAGGAGCAGAAAGAACTGGTTTCAAATTACGGTTTTAACCATTATTACCAGACACACGGACAGTCTTCCGATACTGCATCACACTTAGGCCTCTTGCACACGACCGTATGGCTTTTTCAGTATTTTGCGGTCTGTTATTCACTGATCCTTTGTTCCGTTTTTTGTTTTCGTAGTGTTTCCATTTCTGTTCCGTTCCGTTTCCAAATGCGGATCGCAAACGGAAACGGAAGCATGGCATATACAGTATATAGCAATTATATTGAAAAATGGGGCTGGTCAGAAAATTTTCAATAGATGGTTCCACAAAAAAACGGAACGGATACGGAAGACATACGGATGCATTCTTTATCCTTTCCGGTTTTTTTACAGCCCCATTGAATGTGATTTGCGGGCAATAATAGGACATGTTCTATCTTTGAACGGAACAACGGAAATACAGAAACGGAATGCATACGGAGTACATTCTGTTTTATTTTGCAGACCCATTGAAATGAATGGTTCCGTATACGGACTGTATACGGAACGCAAAAAACGGTCCGTACACTCGGAAAAAAAACATTCGTGTGCAATAGGGCTTAGGCCTCTTGCACACGACCATATGGCTTTTTCAGTATTTTGCGGTCTGCAAAAAAACGATCCACAAAAAATACGGATGACGTCTGTGTGCATTTAGTTTTTTGCGGAACGGAACAGCTGGCCCCTGATAGAACAGTCCTATCCTTGTCCGTTATGCGGACAATAATAGGACGTGTTCGATCTTTGAAGGGAATAGAAAAACAGAAATACGGAAACGGAAGGCATACAGAGTACATTCCGTTTTTTTTTTTGCGGATCCATTGAAATGAATGGTTCTGTATACGGAACGCAAAAAAAAGGAACGTAAACGGCCCTAGGGTACAAGACACTCTCTGTCTAATCTATCTATCTATCTATCTATCTATCTATCTCATCTATCTATCTCATCTATCTATCTATCTATCTATCTATCTATCTATCTATCTATCTCATATCTATCTATCTATCTATCTATCTATCTATCTATCTATCTATCTATCCCATATCTATCTATCCCATATCTATCTATCTATCTATCTATCTATCTATCTATCTCTCATATCTATCTATCCCATATCTATCTATCTATCTATCTATCTATCTATCTATCTATCTATCTCTTATCTATGTATCTCCTATTTATGTATCCATTGAAATGAATGGTTCTGTATACGGAACGCAAAAAAAAGGAACGTAAACGGCCCTAGGGTACAGGACACTCTCTGTCTAATCTATCTATCTATCTATCTATCTATCTATCTATCTATCTATCTCATCTATCTATCTATCTATCTATCTATCTATTATATCTATCTATCTATTATATCTATCTATCTATCTATCTATCTATCATCTATATATCTCATATCTATCTATCTATCTATCTATCTATCTATCTGTCTCCTATTTATGTATCTCCTATCTATGTATCTCCTATCTATGTATCTCCTATCTATCTTATATCTATCTATCTATCTATCTATCTGTCTGTATGTCTATCTATCGATTATCTATCTATCTATCTATTTCTTCTATCTATCTATCTATCTATCTATCTATCTATCTATCATCTATGTATCCATTGAAATGAATGGTTCTGTATACGGAACGCAAAAAAAAGGAACGTAAACGGCCCTAGGGTACAGGACACTTTCTGTCTAATCTATCTATCTATCTATCTATCTATCTATCTATCTCATATCTATCTATCTGTATTATCTATCTATCTATCTATCTATCTATCTATCTATCTATCTATCTCATATCTATCTATCTCTGTATCTATCTCATATCTATCTATCTCCTATCTATCTATCTATCTATCTATCTATCTATCTATCTATCTATCTATCTCATATCTCTCATCTATCTCATATCTATCTATTTATATATCTAATATCTATCTATCTATCTATCTATCTATCTCATATCTATCTATCTATCTATCATCTATCTATCTATCTATCTATCTATCTATCATCTATCTATCTATCTATCTATCTATCCCCTATCTATCTATCTATCTATCTATCTATCTCATATCTATCTATCTCATATCTATCTATCTATCTATCTATCTATCTATCTATCTATCTATCTATCCATCTGCAGGCAGCACAGCAGTAGATAAGTAAGGAGGAGTGCCAGCGGCTGTAGAGTCGATCCACCAACCATATAACGAATAGAAAACGAACTCTGCGGCACTTCCAAGAAATGTGTGCGTTTATTCTCTAAACAGAAACGTTCCAGTCCTCTCAATGGGACCAGTGACAACATTATACTGGTGCTCAATACAGATATAAATACATGCCCTCATAGTAATTGATCATTAAGAGTAATTACCCAATAAAGATAAATAATGTGTACATTCATATGTAGCAAATCAGATCCAAAGTGTATGAAACAGAATCCTCCATTAACTATATCATAACTAGAAAATGAGTGCCAGGTGCAACCATTAATAACATGCTTAATGAATGAGGATGGAGGATCTTTACTAACCAGCACGGAGACGCACAACCCTGGCGTCTCGCATTACAGATGACACCACATTCCCACGCGGCCCTACTGCGCGTGAAACGCAAAGAGAGAATCGCTCCAACGTACATGCGCACACAAAGTCACATGATGTAACAGTGAGTTTGTTTTCTATCTATCTAAAGAAATAGAATGAGGCAGCAGTCCAAAATGATGAGAACGTAGGTGGCCGTTTTATTCGCCGGACACCAACTAACCGTTCTGAGTATAATGATCGTCACGGAACATGCGCAGTCACTTCTTGTAGATACCACGGATGGCGCTCAGTCGAGACGCCATCCTCCATTATGATGATCTTGTAAGTGTATTTATTTACTATATACACTGTATGATTTCTTTATTGGTCACATGTTATGTGAGATTTTTATTATAATCATGTTCTTGATTGATCATTTATTGTGATCGCTCCCACTTTGTCTTTATACATGAACTAGCAGAAGGAGCCGCCTTCGCACGGGTATATTTCATTTAATGTTTGTGTATGTAATTAAAAGATATCGACAGTATCCACTATAACAGTGACATCTACAGTACCCCTCACCTTTCAAGCTGACCTACAGCAGTGAAGAAAAATGGCTGGGTTGTCATGGAAACCTGGTGTAAAACTATGTGTATGTGGAGATTAGGGCCTGCAAGCTTCTATTGGCTGATAAGGGTCATGTGACCAGGCTTCTATTGACTAATGCATTTTTTGTGAATATCTCACGCAGGGATGTCCTTTTGAACAGCTCACTCTCAGATAGCAGCACTGTGCTGTCTGAGCATGAGCTGCAGGAAGAAAGTCGCCCTCCTTCCCACCCCTCAAGCTGACAGAAGTTGAATTTTACCTTCATTTTTTCAATCCCTGTCGGCTGCGAAGTGGTAGGGACGTGGCCTAACCGGATTGGGGACGTGGCTTAGTGGGTCCTGGGGGCGGAGTTTTTAAGACCGTCTTTTGAGGATGGCTTAAATGGCCACCCTACCTGCCTCCTGAACTGTCACCTCCACAGTACTCCGCTCCCTTAACAGTGTCATCCACAGCCCCTGCCCCTTTAAAGCTGACCTGCAGCAGTGAAGAAAAATGGCTGGGTTGTTATGAAAACCTAGAGTAAAACTGTGTATGTGAAGACTAAGGGCCTGCGAGCTTCTATTGGCTGATAAGGGACATATGACCGTGTGTATGACAGTTGGGTTATGAAGAGAAAGAACTGCAGGCTTCTATTGGCTAATGTAGGTCATGTGATGTGCCATGTTTGCATTTTTTGGGGAATATCTCAGGAACGGTTCGTCCTAGAGAGCTGAGACCCCCACAAGATTTCTTTCCAGGTAACAAGGGATGACTATACCAAGTTTCGTTGAAATCAATGGTTGCGTTTTTGAGTGATTGAGGAACATACATACATATATATGTCCTTCTTTATATATATAGATTGTGTGCACTGGTCACACTGCTTGAGAAAGGCCTCATTATGTTGGGCTAAGGGTACTTTTATACTTGCGGCAGGACGGATCCGGCAGGCTATTCAGCCTGCCGCATCCGTCCTGCTGCAAATGGCCGTGCACTGCCGTGCTGCCGCTCCGTCCCCATTGACTATAATGGGACAGGGGCGGAGCTACGGTGCAGCACGGCACTGCAGGGCCGGAGATCGCCGGACCAAAAGTCCTGCATGTCCGACTTTTAGGCCCCTTTCACACGGGCGAGTTTTCCGCGCGGGTGCAATGCGTGAGGAGGACACATTGCACCCGCACTGAATCCGGACCCATTCATTTCTATGGGGCTGTGCACATGAGCGGTGATCTTCACGCATCACTTCTGCGTTGCGTGAAAATCGCAGCATGCTCTATATTGTGCGTTTTTCACGCAACACAGGCCCCATAGAAGTGAATGGGGTTGCGGGAAAATCGCAAGCATCCGCAAGCAAGTGTGGATGCGTTGCGATTTTCCCACATGGTTGCTTAGCAACGGGACCAGATCTTTATTATTTTCCCTTCTAGCATGGATATAAGGGGAAATAATAGCATTCTTAATAAAGAATGCTGTGTGAAATGAGGATGAAGAGGTTAAAAATAATAAAAATTAACTTACCTTAGCCACTTGATCGCGTAGTCGCGATCTGCCCTCTCTTTCCCAGCATCAGCTAAGATCTAAAGGACCTGTGATGACATCACATCACATGGTCCAATCACATGGTCCATCTTACCATAGTGATGAACCATGTGATTGGACCATGTGATGTGACGTCACCAGTCCACAGGTCCTTTAGTTCTTAGCTGAAGCTGGAAAAGAGAGGAGAGATCGCAACTACGCGATCAAGTGGCTAAGGTAAGTTAATTTTTATTATTTTTAACCCCTTCCACTTCATTTTACTATGCATTCTTTATTAAGAATGCTATTATTTCCCCTTATAACCATGTTATAAGGGAAAATAATAAATTCTCCAGAAGACCCGAAACCGGACTTCAGTGATACCAAACATGGCGATTTTTCTCACGCGCGTGCAAAATGCATTACAAACGTTTGCACCCGCGCGGGAAAATCGCGCATATTCCCGCATCGCACCCGCCTCTTATCCGGGCGTCCAACATGACGCCCGTGTATAAGAGGCCTTAGTCCGGCGATCTCCGGCCGTGTAGTGCCGTGCTGCGCCGTAGCTCCGCCCCCCGCCCCATTATAGTCAATGGGGATGGAGTGGCAGCACGGATCCGTCCTGCCGCAAGTGTAAGGCCCCTTTCACACGAGCGAGTTTTCCGCACGGGTGTAATGCGTGATGTGAGCGCATAGCACCCGCACTGAATCCGGACCCATTCATTTCAATAGGTCTGTGTACATGAGCGTTATTTTTCACGCATCACTTGTGCGTTGCGTGAAAATCGCAGAATGTTCTATATTCTGCGTATTTCACGCATCCCTAGCCCTATAGAAGTGAATGGGGTGTGAAAAACGCATTGCATCCGCAAGCAAGTACGGGTGTGTTTTTCACTGATGGTTGCTAGGAGATGTTTGTAAACCTTCAGTTTTTTATCACGCATGTGAAAAACGCGTCAAAACGCATTGCACCCGCGCGGAAAAAACTGAACAACTGAACACAATCGCAGGCAAAACTGAATGGCTTTGCCTGTGAAATCGCACAGTTTTCACTGAACGCATCCGCAACGCATCCGAACCTAATCCGGACACGCTCGTGTGAAAGAGGCCTAAAAGTACCCTAAAACGTTGCGAGTTGGGTGAATAAAACGTTCCACCTATGTTTTCATCATTTTAAGTGCTGCCTCTTTCTATTTCTTTGGAAATCTGTAGGCGCTATTATCCTCGGCCTGGAGAGATTACACCCCCTTATTGAGCAGTTTTGACTTGTGCTGCTGTCTCTTCAATTATCTATCTATCTATCTATCTATCTATCTATCTATTTCATATCTATCTATCTATCTATCTATCTATCTATCTATCTATTTCATATCTATCTATCTATCTATCTATCTATCTATCTATCTCCTATCTATCTATCTATCTATCTATCTCATATCTATCTATCTATCTATCTAACTATCTATCTCATATCTATCTATCTATCTATCTATTTCATATCTATCTATCTATCTATCTATCTATCTATCTCCTATCTATCTATCTATCTATCTATTTCATATCTATCTATCTATCTATCTATCTCCTATCTATCTATCTATCTATCTATCTATCTATCTATCTATTTCATATCTATCTATCTATCTATTTCATATCTATCTATCTATCTATCTATCTATCTATCTCCTATCTATCTATCTATCTATCTATCTATCTATCTATCTCATATCTATCTATCTATCTAACTATCTATCTATCTATCTATCTATCTATCTATCTATTTCATATCTATCTATCTATCTATCTATCTCATATCTATCTATCTATCTATCTATCTATCTATCTCATATCTATCTATCTATCTATCTATCTATCTCATATCTATCTATCTATCTATCTATCTATCTATCTATCTATCTCCTATCTATCTATCTATCTCATATCTATCTATCTATCCCATATCTATCTATCTATCTATCTATCTATCTATCTATCTCATATCTATCTATCTATCTATCTATCTATCTATCTATCTCCTATCTATCTATCTATCTATCTATCTATCTATCTATCTATCTCTCTATCTGTCCTTCTCCCATGCCTGGGAAGCCTCATCAGGTAACTGGTAACTTGTTTAATTAGGATGAACTCACCTCATCCCCATTATTAGTAACCTCGGTTTTCGGCAGTGGCAGAGAACATGGCGGTTTCCTTCTGGTTGGTTTATGTGGTGGTGGAACCTTAGAAAGAACAGACACAATGTTCACTTATTGTATAAATGACACTAAACATATTAAACATGTTCTTTGCAGTCTGATCAGTGGAGGTCCAGATGCTGGGGCCACTTGTAGTGCCCTGGAGCAGGGGTACTTTGAAGTCTGTACATTTACCCCTGTTTTCCTTATGCAAAGTTATGAACTCCTTACTTTATTTGACTTTAAAGGGTTAACTTACACTGACTTATACTGTTTAATATTGTGTAACTGCATGTTATATGTTTGTTGTGATATATATCCAGTTCATTGCACTGTGGAAAAGTTTAATGAATACTGAGAGACTTTTTGGACTTTCTAGCTAATAATAGGAAGCTGGTAATATTCCATAGTTACCATAAGGTTTAAAGAAGATCATGTTTTGGAGGGAAAAAGCCAGACTTGGTTACCAACAAAACCAGACAGACTGACCATTTTAATGCCAGGTGCTGCTATGTTATTATGTCTGAAAAGTTGTTTTTGTCTGGAAAATCTTCTGTTTCATTGCTATTGAGTATCATTGAAGCTATAATGTAAGTCTATGACAGAGGGAAGTTGTAACATTGTATCTGTTTGTGCTGAGCTTCTCCACTCCACCCCTCCCACTAGAAGGTTCCAGTCTAGCTAAAACTGTCTATAAGAAGAACAGTCAGAGCCCCTAGTGTTCTGCAGTTAGGGATCAGTGCTTAGAAGAGGAGACTCTGCCGGTCTGCATGAGTGACCAGAAGAAGACGCTGAGATGGGGATGCTGAGCCACAGACCATGGGTCACCAGTCCTGTGACCAAGGAGCTACTGAGCTACATAGCACCAACATATTCTGCAGCGCTTTACAGTTCTGGGGTTCATGTACAAACCAGAGAACCGGTGCAGCTCGGGAGAAGTCTTGGAGCCGGGAATGAGGGGTTCAGATTATGGTGGATGTCAGTCGTAAGTCATTTGCAGACTGTAGAGCATGGGTAGGGTGGTAGACAGAGATGAGGGAGGAGATGTAGGGGGTGCAGCACTGTGGAGAAATTTGTGGGAGAGAACAGGCTGTTTAAAGTGGATTTTATACTGTATGAGCAACCAGTGCAATGACTGTCACAGGGCGGAGGCATCGGAGTAGCGGTTAGACAGATAGGTGAACCTGGCTGCTGCATTAAGAATGGATTGGAGAGGGGAGAGTCTGGTGAGGGGGAGGCCGGCGTGCTGCCTAGGAGTGATGATGGTGTTGCATACTGAGAGGGAGATATCAGGTTTGGGTAGGTTAGTAGATAAGGGGAGAACACAAGACGTTTCGTTTTTGAAAGATTTAGTTTCAGATAGAGAGAGGACATAATGTTAGAGACAGGGGCGTAGCTAAAGGCTCATGGGCCCTGGTGCAAGAGTTCAGCTTGGGCCCCCCTTCCCTCAGTGCTTTGTGTGTCTTCTCATGCAGCACAAGGGTCTTTGGGCCCCCTCAGGCTCCTGGGCCCGGTAGCGACTGCTACCTCTGCACCCCCTATAGCTACGCCCCTGGTTAGAGATGGTGAAGAGACAGTCACGGGTGTTCTGTAGTACAGCAGTGGATGAAGTATAGACTGGGGTAGTCGTGAGGGAATGGGGTCCGAAGTGCATGTGGTAGGATGAGAAGAATAGAGGACCCTGGAGACTTCTTCTTCCGTGACTGGGTCAAACGTGGACAGAGGCCAGAGAAGACAGGACCCTAGAGACTTCTTCTTCCGTGACTAGGTCAAACGTGGACAGAGGCCAGAGAAGACAGGACCCTGGAGACTTCTTCTTCCGTGAATGGGTCAAACGTGGACAGAGGCCAGAGAAGACAGGACCCTGGAGACTTCTTCTTCTGTGACTGGGTCAAATGTGGACAGAGCCAGAGGAGATGTGGGGTGGGGGGTGGGGGGATTTGGGGACTTCCAGCCTTTGGTCAGGGTACCAGCCTTCTGAGAGAGAGAGGGACAGCTAGCTCGGCCTTTCCTCAGCATCAAAACCTTCTTCTAACAGGGAGGAGACTGAATCCCTCCAGTAAAGAAGCACGCTGGTTACTGCAGACCCGGACTCTCTGGACTCATTTCCCATTGGGGTGCACCACACTTTACCATCCCTTCAGGAGAGCAGCAGCACGTGGTGGTGACACCTCGATGGTGTCCAGGGGACCCAGCGTAGCGTTGGAGCCACCCCAAACTTGACCACTGCACACTCCCTGTTGAATCAAACAGAACCCACATGGTCAACATTGCCATTGCACCCAAGTCACATGACCAAACAACATGGCGGTCTACATGGCCAGCTCACATAGACATGAGACCCTTGGTGGATCCCACCCATATTGCATTCAGTCTACAGAGATGCATAATCTATCATATGACATCATACTGGTATCTCACATGGAAAATGCCCCTGTCTTGTAATCACCTCTTTCTTTGGACTGTTCAAGGTGTCACCAAATAACCCGGCGAGCTTGGCTACAGACGGCGGTGCAGACTCTTGACCCGAGCCGCTTTCTGCTGATTTCCCCTGAAAATAATGAAGAAAATGAACATTAACAATATATTGTGCCTCCGTTTCTTACTGTTCTCAAGATCTTTGCTTGCTGTCAGTGATTGGAAACGCTGTGACATAATAAAGAGTATAGGTTGTTGAGTTGTGATGCCACTAAGTGCCTACATTGTGTCCAGCGTTCATGTGTGTAGCCTTGTGCGGCACCTGATGATTACAATACTGCTCCTTTTGTTAATCCCAGAATAGCGCCCCACCTGTTCATGGATTGTACGCGGAAGTGCGGCTCAGTCCTGTTAACTTGAATGCTGCAATACCAGGCACAACCTATCAACAGGAGTGGTGCTATTTCTGGAAAAAAACAGATGTTTTAATTTAATCCTGAAACCCTGTATTACCTTTACCAGACAGTTCGGAGTCTACATCTGATAATACTGTTAACCCTTTTCTACCCTTAAATCCGGCAGGAGTGGCAACAGACATCATCAAGGGTCTGTTATTTCCGTCCATAGCAGACTCCTTCTTGACTCCATCCCAACAAGGAAACAGACGCTGCGAGACTTATCTCCTGATACTTTTTATTTAATGGAAGTAAGAATAGCTTCTCGTGGGAAACTCTCCAAGTGCTTGTTATTTGTGACGACAACGACTTAAATTCTACTGCAGTGAATTTTACAACACAAAGAAGTTCACAGACATAAAATAGCCTCACATGAATAAGCCACGAGACTGCTCAGAGGTGTAACATGTCCAGACTAACTTCTATAATACTGCTCCTATATACAAGAATATAACTACTATAATACTGCTTCTATGAATAAGAATATAACTACTATAATACTGCCTCCTATGTACAAGAATATAACTACTATACTATTGCTCCTATGTACAAGAATATAACTACTATAATACTGCTCCTGTGTACAGAAATATAACTACTATAATACTGCTCCTATGTACAAGAATATAACTACTATAATACTGCCTCCTATGTACAAGAATATAACTACTATAATCCTGCCTCCTATGTACAAGAATATAACTACTATAATACTGCTCCTATGTACAAGAATATAACTTCTATAATACTGCTCCTATATACAAGAATATAACTACTATAATACTGCTTCTATGAATAAGAATATAACTACTATAATACTGCCTCCTATGTACAAGAATATAACTACTATACTATTGCTCCTATGTACAAGAATATAACTACTATAATACTGCTCCTAACTACAAGAATATAACTACTATAATACTGCCTCCTATGTACAAGAATATAACTACTATAATACTGCTCCTATGTACAAGAATATAACTACTATAATACTGCCTCCTATGTACAAGAATATAACTACTATAATACTGCTCCTATGTACAAGAATATAACTACTATAATACTGCTCCTAACTACAAGAATATAACTACTATAATACTGCCTCCTATGTACAAGAATATAACTACTATAATACTGCTCCTAACTACAAGAATATAACTACTATAATACTCCCTCTTATGTACAAGAGTATAACTACTATAATCCTGCCTCCTATGTACAAGAATATAACTACTATAATACTGCCTCCTATGTACAAGAATATAACTACTATAATACTGCTCCTATGTACAAGAATATAACTACTATAATACTGCCCTAAATACAAGAATATAACTACTATAATACTGCTCCTGTGTACAAGAATATAACTACTATAATACTGCCTCCTATGTACAAGAATATAAATACTATAATACTGCCTCCTATGTACAAGAATATAACTACTACAATACTGCCTCCTATGTACAAGAATATAACTACTATAATACTGCCCAAAATACAAGAATATAACTACTATAATACTGCTCCTATATACAAGAATATAACTACTATAATACTGCCTCCTATGTACAAGAATATAACTACTATAATACTGCTCCTATGTACAAGAATATAACTACTATAATACTGCCTCCTATGTACAAGAATATAACTACTATAATGCTGATCCTATGTACAAGAATATAACTACTATAATACTGCTCCTATGTACAAGAATATAACTACTATAATACTCAATTCAATGCACCGTTGCTCCATTAGGTATCAATTTTTTTTATTATTTTGTACAGTTTCCATCCTGTTAGCTATTTAGTAGCAGAACATGATGATATTACCTCTAATATAATACCGCACGTACAGTATAAGTCCTCGGCTACACTGTGACTTTCTGTAGCACAGCTGCAGTCCAAGTGCATGCACTCAGTTGATTACAATCTCGCGGACTGCAGCTTTCACGCAATAGTTAAAATCAATCCGCCGCGCTACAAAAAATTGCAGTGTAGCTGAGGCCTTACGGAAAACGGGCTAGTTCATGGTCTGGTCATAATACACGGCCTGTATTCTGCAGTATTAGGACACAGTCCGGTCTGGACACCACTCACACGCTGTACGGCACAGGACCTCATCTGCCCCCAGATCTCCCTCAGGCTGAGCCGCTGCCAACCCCACTTTCCTCCATTTGCTTTGAAACTTATCACGTTGCGTCAGATACGGGAATAATCTGTGGGATATGGAACGCTCAGCCCTTTGATGATCTGACAGAAGTCATTACGTAACAGGAATTACACAATCCTCCTTGATTTATCTGTGCACTCGGTGCTTAAAGCTCTGCACACAGAGGCTCTGTCTCCGGGCAGACATTGTAATCTTAGAGCCGCTGCAAAACACCCTTAGTGACATGTCGGGGGCCCCATCTGCCTCCACTCAGCAGTATGAACATGAATGTTTGGAGCCATGGCCCTCGTTATCCCTCTGATTGGCCCTACATGGCTTGGGTGCATCAATCTGCATAGTGTGTGCTAAAACAGATGGTTTCTATTTGCTGTCGCTTCCCTTATAATTGCCTCCCCTTTTTATTATCCGGTAATTTTAGCCTTCAATCCTCTGTATAGACATAGATTTAAATGATAAAATTCAGTTTTCCTGCAGACACCACTAGGTGGAGCTCAGGAGCAGTCTTTACAGACAGTATGCAGTAAGCTCCCCCTAGTGGCGGGTACAGGTTAAGTTTGGAACATACAGCGATCAGGTCTTATGGATTGGACCTTTATTTTAATTTTCCTCTTGACTACATCCCCTATCATCCTGTACTGCTCCTGATCCTATAGACCAGGCATGCTCAACCTGCGGCCCTCCAGCTGTTGCAAAACTACAACTCCCAGCATTCCCAGACAGTCTGCAGCTATCAGCCTGCAGCTGGGCATGGTGGGAGTTGTAGATTTACAACAGCTGGAGAGCCACAGGTTGGTCATCCCTGTGTTAGGGGGTACATTTTGGAAAAATGCCTGGAAAAGATCCATCAACAGCAACTTGCAGATGGTTTTCAATTAGCATCAGGTCTTTTTCTCAGCTATATATGTTAAATATGAACCCCATTCACACATCCGTGGTGTGTTGCGGATCCGCCCGTTGTCACCCATAACAGATGGTGTGGATCTGATGGGTTTCGTGGACGAATCAGTAAAGTGAAAAAGAATGGAAAGAGTGACGATGCTAATTATTCTATGGTTGGAGTTACCCTTTAAGGGGCTCATCCACCACACTGATGTTGTATTACGGTGGGTCCTGCATGTGATACCCGTAACAAAATGTTCATCTTGCTAGGGAAGTTTCATTCATACCATCAGTGACCACGACAAGGGAAATTGTGTATTCAAATGAATGGCTGACCATAGGGTCCTTTCTGCTAGAGCAGGAGCCAGCCATTGCAGCCCCCTGCTCTAGCTGATAGGGAGAGATACTGAATGCGGACCACCATCTGTGATATGCAGGGTATATAGTAAGGGGTTGTTATTATCATGTGCTTAATTGTATTGGGGATTTCTCGTCTGCGGTTTTGCAGCACGCCTGGCGATGTCCTATCATGTCTAAGTCCATAATGATCGCAGATTTAAGGGTTTACTCGTTAAGTCCTTCACTGGCTGATCACTCGGTAATCGTCTAAAAGCAGCCAGGGGCTCGGGCTCACTGAAGGCAGCAGTGTGTGAATAAGCCGTTTAGGAACTGATTTTATTACAGGTCCCCATTTCTTCATGATGGAACTAGGAGGAAGGAAAGGGTGCCTCTTAAAGGAACAGTACACCAAGAAATGAAGATCAAAGCAGAAGGATAACCTGACCACAGGAGTTTCTGCAGAGAATCCAGGAGTTGGTTTTCTTCAGATTCCTTTCCTTTTTTGCCTGAGGGGGTCAGCTTTGCCTAGGGGCGCACACAGTGTCCCTGGTCTGATACAGACAATGCATTTGCTGCAGCCAGTTCCCTCAGGGCTCTTTCACACGAGCGGATGCTGTGTGGGTAATCCGCTGCGTGAAAGAGTGCCAAGCCCCGCTCTGGACAGCAGAGACACGGAGCATTAACATGATTGATACTGCTCTGTGCCTCTCTGTGACCTTTTTACTACAAAATCCCAGTGAGATAAAGTTGTCACCGTGATTTTGTAGTAAAAAGGTCACAGAGAGGCAAAGAGCATTATCAATCCTGTTACTGCTCCGTGTCTCTGCTGTCCGGAGCGGGGCTTGGCACTCTTTCACACAGAGGATTACCCGCACGGCATCCGCTCGTGTGAAAGAGCCCTTACAGTTACACTCTGGATCTCTGCATCATGGCTGCCCAATTCCCACCCGAGTAGTCTCCCACTAGTGGCTGCGTGCATGAAGAAAATGGGGGTTCCCCGACCCCTCCGCCCTGCCTTATGAGGTGCTTGCCTGCTCCCATAGAAGTCAATGGTGAGGGCCATGCTTTCTTAGCCTCATTAGGCTGGTCAAGGAACCCACTTCAGAGACTTGCATCTATCAAACATTTATGACCCCATGTTGATATGCCATATACATGTCCAATATGGCAGTACTACTACTCCCAGCATGCCCTGTAGGTCTGCAGCTGTCAGGGCACGATAGGAGTTGTAGTTGCCTAAATGATCACAGAGGATCCTCCGTTGACATTACATCCATTGTGGGCTGAACTAGGTAAATTCCAGGGCAGGACCTTAGTGGGGACAGAGTATGCGCTGCCCGGTCCCGGCCACTTGTTCTGCCAGCTGCACTGCCTCCGCACTCCCTGAGCCGAGGAGAGGGAGGACACGTAGGTGACAAAGGAGGAGTAGTTGGGGGAATTTCCTATAGTGTAGCACCACGCCACGCGGCCTTTTAATTTAATTGCATAGCACCAGGGTAGCACCTCTGGGTACAGCACCTGAAATCCGGGACTGTCCTGCTGGATCCAAGATGGTTGGGAGGTACAGCTGACTGCCCTGACCCAGGGTAGACAATTCTGTGCTAGGAATTCAGGGAAGACGCAGTCTGTGTCTCCCTTGCATTTGCTGTGCACAGATCACAGGTAACAGCGGCTCAACTAGATCTGGAAGTTCTCATCAGGTTAATTGCTGTAATGGTTACGACTAAGGCCGAAATGTCTGAAACGCGTTAACAATTACTGCATACGATGTGGATGTGTCTGCTGTTATATACTGCAATAAAGGAGAAGTTTTAAGAGCACTTTCATCTTATTCTGATTTATAGTGATGAACGGCAGGTGCCATATTCGATTTCAACGAAATTCGCGAATATTCGAAAGAATATTCGTTTCAAATTCGTCGAAATCGAATATTCGTCATTATTCTAGTTTTAGCGATTAATATGCGATTTTAACTTAAGGCTACTTTCCTATTGGTTTCATATCTAGAATTATAGCGAAGATGACGGATATGACGAATGTATTCGTCATATTCCTCAAATCGAAGATAACGAAGTATTCTACATCTTCGTTTTAGCTCCATATTTGTCAACTTCGCTAATTCTAGCAATCAAATAGGAAGGTTGACTATAGAGACAGCTGTGTTTAATTCGCTATGCGATTATATATATATATTTTTTTTAATAAATAGAATAATTATAATAATTATATCAAGTAATATAATTATTCTATTAAAAAAAAAATATAATATTCGCATAGCGAATTAAACACAGCTGTCTCTATAGTCAACCTTCCTATTTGATTGCTAGAATTAGCGAAGTTGACGAATATGGAGCTAAAACGAAGATGTAGAATACTTCGTTATCTTCGTTTTGAGGAAGATGACGAATACATTTGTCATATTCACTAATTCTACCAAGCCAACCATAAAGTTCCTTGCTCATGGAGCGTCCCCATCACCATGGGAACGTCTCCATATACTAAAATGTACTGTCGGATTTGAGGAATTACGTTGAAATCGCAATGCGATTAATTCAAGTTATATTAATCGCATTGCGATTTCAACTTAGAGCTGGGTTTATAATGGGTCAGCTTGCTAGAATGAACGAAGTTAACGAATATGGAATATAGCAGCACTGCTAGGTTGAATTCGCAATGCGATTAATTTAACTTGAAGTAATCGCATTGCGATTTGAACTTAGCACTGCTAGTGCTATATTCCATATTCGTTATAATTCTAGCCTATGTAAGATAGCAGTGCTAAGTTGTAATCGCAATGCGATTAATATAACTTGAATTAATTGCATTGCGATTTTAACGTAATTCCTCAAATCCGACAGTACATTTTAGTATATGGAGACGTTCCCATGGTGATGGGGACGCTCCATGAGCAAGGAAGTCGGCAGAAGCGGCAACGGGCACTGACTAGAGCAGCCAGGAAGCCAGGAATCCTCAGGACAGGTAAGAACTACTTTTGGGAAGTGGGAAAGAAAAAAATATAACTAAAAAAAAAGAAAACGAATATTCGAAATAGCGAAATAGCGAAATTAGCGAAGTGCCGATATTCGAAAAAAAAAAACGCTATTCGAATATTCGCGTTCAACATCTGAAGCCGTTTTTTTCATTTTGCATTGCTGTATCTGGGACTCACCCGAGGTACAAAGACCGAGGCCAAGGAGGTGAGCTGGAAAACTATGCGTAAAAGTATAATTGCTGTAATGTCTTCTCCTACGATCAGGGGCGCACCACCAATGAGGCCAGGTGAGGCGATCGCCTCAGGCAGCACCAGGTAGGGGCAAGAGAGGGGCAGCCGGAGGGCCATGGGCTGAAGGGAAGGGGTTAGGTTAAGAAACTGGCTTTGGGGAGGGAGGGAGGGGCGTCGTTTCAATTTTCGCCTAGGTGCACACCTGCCTACGATGGATCTGGATAATTTGTGCATTCTGAACCATCAGATTTAATTTGGTTTTGAACTACGTAATTGGTCCTGCTAATCTGGTAGGACTTTCCGATCAGTGGGTGAAAGAGTAGACTGTATAAAGAGGAAATAACAAGTCAACTGGAGGTTTTTATATTAAAGTCTGACCCCGTTACAGTATCCACACGCTCACATTGCAGTTAGTATCACATCCCTATGAAGAATCGGTCTTTATTTAACATCTTGCTTCTCTCCCTTTCATCTAATCTGTAAGCGATCTCCTCACTACATGCAGCTATAGAGACAGATGTGGTCACAGGAAGTTGCACAGCAGTACAGTGGCTTCTTTAGGTCTCTGCCCCTTAAAGGATTTGTTCAGGATTTGTATTTTCATACACCCTATTAGGGAATGCTGGTTTATTAGAGAGGGGGGGGGTGTCCTGTGCTGTGCAGTTATAAAGAGCGTCTCCCGCACAGGAGAACCTGTCCTGCGCAAGGCCTCATTGACACATACGTGCCGTCCTGCTAAGTGCGCGAGCACACGGCGTCATGGGTTGCTATGATGCCGTGCGCTTCGTGCCGCCGCTGTACAGTAATACACTCCACCACGGTGGTGGTGCTGTAGCGAAACTCAACACTTTAGGGGAGATTTATCATTCCCTTTACTCCTAAAATGTGGTGTTAAAATTGGCGCATTTACCCTTTTTCGACATCCTTGTCCCTTTTCTAAACGGGAATTGTGCCAACGACGTTGCAGGGGATGTGGTCAAATACAGCAACAAAGGTTGTAAATGAAGATAGAAATCTACGGCAGCTCTGAGCTGTCGTAGATTTCTGGTTAGGCGCGCGGTCTGCAGGAGGATGCTCCTACGTTATGACGAGGCGTAAACTAGGCGCATCCTACAGCAGCGCTGCGGATATCAAGACCAGCGCAGAAAGCGTCAGTCTTGATAAATCTCCCCCTTTATCGCAGTCGCAGGTGAGACTTTTTAGCTGCGACTTTTTAAATAATTGTCGCATCTATCAGTTTTACGCCGCCCTCGTCACTTTCGTCAAGGGCAAAAAGGGGGCGTGACAAGCGGCTCTGACAAATTATATCTTCATTTACGCCAGTTTTCTGGCGCAAATCAGGCTAGAAATCTACGGCAGCTCTGAGATATCGCAGATTTCTGTTTATGTGCACGGACTCCCGGAGAATGCGCCTAATTTATGACAAGGCCTGCACCTCATCATAAATGAGGCACATCCTCCGGCTGCGCAGAGGATGTCAAGACCAGCACAGAAAGCACCTGTCTTGATAAATCTCCCCCTTTAGGGCTCATGCACACAACCATATGTATTATGCGGTCTGCAAAAAAAACGGATGACATCAGTTTTTTTTTTTGCGGATCTATTGTAATATAATGCCTGTCCTCGTCCGCAGAATGGACAAGAATTGGACATGTTCTACTTTTTTTGTGGAATAGACATGCAGACATACGGACACGGAATGCACACGGAGTCGTTTCCATTTTTTTTTTTAAGTGAATGGTTTCGCATACGGACCTGTAAGAAATGGAAAAGAAACAGAAAAAAAATCTGTTCGTGTGCATGAGCCCTTAGTGCCCGGTTTCCCCACAGATCACAGCTGATTGCTGGAGATTACTGGTTTTGTCGGGCCAGCGTCAATCTAAGGCTACTTTCACACTAGTGGCACGGACCTCTGGCATGTCGTAGTTTTATTCCCGCGGCCTCTCTGCGTGCGCTGCCGTGCCTCCGCCGGAACTCCGGGTGCACGCGTTCACCAGCGACAGGACGGATCCGACAGGCTGTTCACCCGATGGAGGTCCGTGCCGCTAGTGTGAAAGTAGCCAAAAGAGGGGTTGTTTTGATGAAATCCCGTTAAAGGGGTTGGTCCATCCCGCACTTTGGTGGCACATCGCCGTTATCAGACACTGGTGGCAGAACGACATTGGCCAACCCCTTTAAGTTGGTCCGTGGAGAGGCGTGGTGTGTAACATCTGTATCATCACAGAAATCTTTATGTTACTATAGAGTTTTTACCGGTCATCATAAAAAAAACCCCAAAAAGCCTTGACTGCCCTCGTCATGTGCACTGAGAGATGGGTGATGGGTCTTGTGGTTGCAGGGTGTTGTGCAATCTCCTGCGCGGTCATTGCTTCAGATGAGAACGTCTTGCAGGCAGCCAAATGTTTCCTTGCAAGACTTGTAATACAGAAATAATCAGGAAGCTTTGAGGATAAGATGTCTCTGTGCCAGCGGCCTCCATAACGGTGCCACAATGCAGCGGAGGTTCGGCCCTGTCAGTGAGCGGAGGTGGCGCTCGACTGCGGTGCACGTGTTACACAAAAGCATTTGGAGAGGAAATGCACACATTTCCGCCAGTTCTGCTGAACCTCACATTTTTTTTTAATGTTCCCACCAGCAAAAACAAAGTTGAAAATAGATGTCAATGTCGCATCTGGTGGCTGCAGAATCTATAAGGGGAGGGTCAGGTTAACCCCCCGGGGGCAAAGGTTCTTAGGGGTCTATGACCCTCCTGCTCTTAGCCTACCTTAACTGTAAAGACATTTGCAGAACAATTTTTTCCACAATTTGTATAGATAGGAAAGAGTGGCCGGGGCCAGATGGGTCCTCTATGGACCAAGGGGCCCATATATCCTGGGGTACACATGATACCGTAAATGCTCAATTTCTGTGCAGGTGCACAGATCAGTTCCCCTTGGGCCCGTTCCCTTTTGCCATAACAATCTAGTGCAGCGGTGATCAACCTGCCGCATTATAGAGGCCCTGGAATATACCCCATTACATTCAATGTTTTTTAGGACCGCCACTCACCCAACAGAATTGTTTGGACATGTCCTTCAGTTAGGGACACAGTAAATGTACTATAATTGCTGACAGTGAAGAGATGGAGGGTCTCCCATTTATGACCCCACTGTAAAGAGCCTGTACAAAAAAATTCCCTATGTGCTGCTCATGGGCGGGGCCAGGAGCTGGACCACCCACAAGCAACTGATCATTAGTGGATACTATTAACAAGATGGGATTGTGACAGAGAAAGTCCCAAACTAAATAGGCCTATCCAGGTACCTTCAGCGTATCGCTGAGCGGGGAGGGCCTGAGGGAGCAGACGCAATATACATGCTGAGATACAACAGGTTACATCATTATGAAACATTGAGAATTGATTGTGTTGTAAACCATCCTGGGATGTTGCACACAAAATTGACAATATTCCCATGATTTTATCATTTTGCATCACAGCAAATAACCTCCAAAGAAGGGAAAAATTAGAACAAATATAAGCCACTCCCCAGATCCACCTGAGCTCCACCCAGAACCGTAGAACCCCGCCTACTTCTGCTAAACAGAACATTATTGCATTGGTAAGATACGAAAGTGGAAATAGCTGGTGCACCTATATCTGCTCTATGACCCCAAGTAGGAATTAGCTCCACCCCTTACCAACCAGGAAGCAGTTCTTAAAGGGCTCCTTAAAGGGTCCTTACCATTACATTTCTTTTTGTAAAACATCAGCAGCTTCTATGATTTGCAGCATTTTTCTAATATATCTGATTTATTTTATACACTGTCTGTTGTCACCACGTGACCACGCCTTCTGGTAATCGAATGATCATATTCCTATACCATATTCCTATATCCTATATGTATATATATATATATATATATATATATACAGGGGCGTAGCTAAAGGCTCATGGGCCCTGGTGCAAGAGTTCAGCTTGGGCCCTCCTTCCCTCAGTGCTTTCTGTCTCTTCTTATGCGGCACAAGTGTCTTTGGGCCCCTTCAGGCTCCTGGGCCCGATAGCGACTGCTACCTCTGCACCCCCTATAGCTACGCCCCTGTATATATATATATATATGTCTCTGATGAAAAAAAACAGATACTTTGAGAACTAATTTGTAACAAATTCTTATCCATTTGTAAACAAATAAAACACAACGCCCCAGTACAGGCATCTACCTCCAGCAGATAACTGGTGAAGCTTTTGGGCCCCAATGCAAAATCTATAAAAGGGCCCCCCCATCTGCCATGTGCCATTTAGAAGACTGGTACTTTCGGGAAGAGGGGCCCCCATCCGGAACCACCACCCAAGTATAACTGCACCCCCCCTCCAAGCTACACCCCTGTGTATAGAATATTCAAGATCGCATGATTTCTCATAAGCAAATATAAGTGACAGTCCAACCTTTCCAAACGGATGTAGCAGAGCTGAATTCGTCATCTATGTGCACAGCTTCTGCTGATACCGGTTCAAGACCATTTCAGCTCTGCTACATCTGTGATACTGAAAATAACAACCAGCCTCATCGTCTCCAGGGAGACTGCATACGTTCCAGCCTCGCGTCCATCCGATGGCATACCCCTGGGGGGTGACAGCAACTCACGGAATAGTCAAGATTCCCCGGGAGTCCGATGTTGTGTGACGCGAGGGACAAATGTCTGCAGGTTCCCTGAAGATTACTGGGAGGAACGTCATGTGACGAACAGCTGGTCAATACAGGTCATCAATCTCTACGATGGGAGAGCGAACACCCAAGGCGGGGGATCCCGGATAGGTGTCTCAGTCGCACGGAGCATGGCACAACGCCCTGAGCCCCTCTAGCCGGGCACATAGAGCGTGACTAGTCGTGGTCGCAGGCAGGCAGATGCAAGACATTGACCCCCCGTGAGCTGAGCCCCTTATTATGAGGATAAATGAGGCTCTGGTGACCGCTGGGAGTGGAATCAGCGCTGAGGATCTGTCTAATAAGATGTCACATGGTGTCTTATAGGGAATGACATTCCCAGAGTGCTTCACTGAATCCCCCTCCTGCTGTGTGCAATGCCTGGCGAGCTTAAAGAGACAGTAACTGCATTCAGGTGGGCGGGACACATACTAGACAGGGACTGCAGTGAATGTGGGTGACCAGGGATGGGCGAGAAGCAGCGCCGCAGCATTATGTGTCATGAGTACCATTCCTATGGCAGGTGATGGTCTGAATGCCTGACCAGCAATTCCCTAATGTACAGCTCCCTATGGCGGGTGCAGAAGCTGCAGTCACACCCAGGCTCAGGTGCCTGAGGGGCCCAAAAGGTTCTGCCCGGTATAATGAATGCCCCCGGATTTAGCATTAGGTCCCATAGAAGGAGTAAGTTCAGATATAAGTCTGCAGGAATGAATGGAAATTTGCTGTAGATTTCCTGCAGATTGCATTATGTGTTCTCCTCCAGTCACCACCAAAGCTGCATTTATAATTCTACTAGGCTTTGGAAGTGACTGGAGAAGAGAGCGAAAACGTGGCTCAAAAGCAATATGAAATCCGTATATAATGGAGAAACACGAAAGAAAGATGCAGGTTTCTCCCGCTCTCAGAAGCAGAGTCATTTCTGAGCGGGTCACTAGCAGAGGGAGAACTTTGTGCTGGAGAAGGGGCACTGTTATGGGGGAACCGTAGATGGGAATGTACGAGGCACTAGGGGCAGGGATCAGCAACCTTCAGAACTCCAGGTGTGGTGAAACTACAACTCCCAGCATGCACACTTGCTTGGCTGTTTCAGAACTCCCATAGAAGTGAGTGAAGCATGCTGGGAGTTGTAGTTTTACAACAGCTGGAGTGCCAGAGGTTGCTGATCCCTGCACTAGGGCTTGCATTGGACTATGACAGGGAATGTTATAGGGCAGGAATGGCCAACCCGCGGCTCTCCAGCTGTTGTAAAACTTCAAACCCACCATCCCCCTGCTGTAGGCTGATAGCTGTAGGCAGTGTGGGCATGCTGGGAGTTGTAGTTTTGCAACAGCTTTAGAGCCTCAGGTTGACCATCCCTGTTATAGGGGATTGCACTGGCTGGCGGTGTTATGGGGGCACTTTGACTGCACTATGCCTTGTACTTGGGGGCAACTGACATCTGAAAAGAGGGGCACTTGAAATATTTGCTCCCTTTCCCATGGCTAGAAGGAATCACCCCCAGTGACTACCAGCGGTTCATTCTGACCACCCGATAGTGAAGACATGTGGTGGCCGATGAGCTGAGCCCACTGGGTGCCATGTGTCGAGAAATTATCTTGGTTTTACAGTAGCCAATCGGAGCTTTCATGTGGTAACCTGAACCGGAGAATCGAGTCGCAGACTCTGATTTGGTTGCAGTGGGCGTCCACAGGTGCTTTCTTCCAAAACAGCTCCACACCTGTCTATGGGTCGTATCTGGTATTGCAGCTCAGTGAATGCGGCTGACCTGCAATACCACACACAACCATGCCGACGGGTGTGGCGCTGTTTCTGGAAGGAAGCAGCCATGTTTTTCTGATTATGTACAACCCGTTGAAGTTGAGGCTCAGTGCAGACGTCTTGTACCCTCATCAGGATTAATTGTGCCGGCCCGTGCCCTAACAGGAAACATCTGGAGCAGAAGCGGGAAGTGAGGCCATCATCGAAGACATGGCTGCGGCCACAGAGATGAGTTTAAGCGTCTTAAAATAGAAGGAGGCTCAGATCCTACATATTGTAAGAAGATGCAGCAGCTCGGGTGGAGAAACCTCAGAAAAGGTCAATCAGTCACTTTTTGGTGACTATGGAAAATTCTGAACAGGTTAGAGGTGGGGAATGGATATAGGGTAGGTGGGGGTGCAGGCATGGGCGTAGCTATAGGGGGTGCGGAGGTAGCAGTCGCTACCGGGCCCAGGAGCCTGAAGGGGCCCAAAGACCCTTATACCACATAAAAAGACACAGAAAGCACTGGGGGAAGGGGGGCCCAAGCTGAACTCTTGCACCAGGGCCCATGACCCGTTAGCTACGCCCCTGGGTGCAGGGGGACAACAAGTCCTAGGAGAAGGTTCCAAAATCAGTGGGTGAAGAGCACTTGGACTCCTGTCTAGTGTTGAGCGAACTTGTGGTTTAGGTTCGACGTCTAAAGTTCGGCTTCGGGTTATCGAAGAATACAGATATGGATTCCGAATTCCGTTATGGTCCATGGTAGCGGAATCCATAATGGGATTCTTCGATAACCCGAATCCGAACTTAAAAGGGAGTTCGCTCAACACTACTCCTGTCCCCTCTCCTGGGATCTCCATGCATGGTGGAGGACCTCAAAAAGTTAGCCATAGACCTGCAGGAACTGGGTGAGATGTTGCACCATCAGTTTCATCTTGGTTTGGGGCCCCCACCTTAGTGTACCCCATGTATTTTGGTTGACTTTGACCCTATGCATGGTTGAACAGTCATCAAACAACGAGCAAGCAATGTCCACATGAGGGGACCCACAATTGCCCATAGGGGGTGCACCTGCCAAATCCTAGTTCCACCGACAACACATCCCCCCCATTACAGGCCACCTCATGTCTCCTTATTATAAGGTGCCTGAGCTGGGGATTGTTCATTTTTGGGTCACCCCTCGTCTGAAGTGGCAAATGTTCACATTCAATCTCTGCAATGTCTTACGGAACACCAGAGACACCTTCAAGCGGCTTTAGCGTCTGGCTCCTGCTGCTGGAGTCACTCCAACAGTGGACGACATATGACATTGGGCCGTGGGCGTTTGACCCAGAAGGTGCTGTATTTAGAATATGACAGGAGGAGTCCTCTAGAAGCTCCTGGACATTGAATATAAGGAGTAGATGCCTGATACATGGAGATGATGGGGGTAGTAATATCATTCACAAGGTTTCCCTTTCTGCAAAACCATTATAATAGCAAATAAGGTTCTGTGGATAGCTTGTTACAATGTATCAGTGCAGATCAAATGTATCAATTTGGAGTTCAAGCTCTTTAACTAGTCAAGAATACATACATTGTAACAAACCCTCAGCTGTGAAAAGTATTAGGTCAGGAATGGTTGTGAGTCTCTGGACCAGAGGTTAGTGAGATGTGATTGCGGTATTGCAGGGGTAAGGGTCGGCGCACCCTCAGATGGCTGTAACGGTATTGTGTGGTGCTGTGCGTGTGATTACCTTGACATAATCCCTCAGGCTCTATAACATCAGGGTGCAGGGAGGGATTTAATACCGTTAATATTCCCTGTATCCTTGCAGTGTAGAGCATGGTGTGTCCCCTGCATCAAACAATATAAAATTATAACCCTCTGGATCCGGCTGCTAAACACAGAGCAAAACATCTCCGTTATATGGGAGGATAAAAAGCTCAGAGCCGCGTCTGTTCTGTGTCTGCACCAGGGAGATGTCATAGAATAGACAGGAGCGGATCTATTAAACCGCAGCCTCATAACACTGACGACAATTACACTGCCTGACAACCCAGAACTATAGTGACATTTAGATAACATTGCACATAGGAGCAGTATTATAGTAGTTATAATCTTGTACATAGGAGGCAGTATTATAGTAGTTATATTTCTGTACATAGGAGCAGTATTATAGTAGTTATATTCCTGTACATAGGAGCAGTATTATAGTAGTTATATTCTTGTACATAGTGGCAGTATTATAGTAGTTATATCCTTGTACATAGGAGCAGTATTATAGTAGTTATATTCTTGTACATAGGAGGCAGTATTATAGTAGTTATATTCTTGTACATAGGAGCAGTATTATAGTAGTTATATTCTTGTACATAGGAGCAGTATTATAGTAGTTATATTCCTGTACATAGGAGTAGTATTATAGTAGTTATATTAATGTACATAGGAGGCAGTATTATAGTAGTTATATTCTTGTACATAGGAGCAGTAGTATTATAGTAGTTATATTCTTGTACATAGGAGCAGTATTATAGTAGTTATATTCTTATACATAGGAGCAGTATTATAGTAGTTATATTCTTGTACATAGGCAGCAGTATTATAGTAGTTATATTCTTGTACATAGGATCAGTATTATAGTAGGTATATTCTTATACATAGGAGCAGTATTATAGTAGTTATATACTTGTACATAGGAGCAGTATTATAGTAGTTATATTCTTGTACATAGGAGGCAGTATTATAGTAGTTATATTATTGTACATAGGAGGCGGTATTATAGTAGTTATATTCTTGTTTATAGGGAGCAGTATTATAGTAGTTATATTCTTGTACATAGGAGGCAGTATTATAGTAGTTATATTCTTGTACATAGGAGGCAGTATTATAGTAGTTATATTCTTGTACATAGGGGCAGTATTATAGTAGTTATATTCTTGTACATAGGAGCAGTAATATAGTAGTTATATTCTTGTACATAGGAGGCAGTATTATAGCAGTTATATTCTTGTACATAGGAGGCAGTATTATAGTAGTTATATTCTTATACATGGGAGCAGTATTATAGTAGTTATATTCTTGTTTATAGGGAGCAGTATTAGGAGGGTACATTTATGCCAAGTAGGAGTAAATCAAATATGAATTCTACATATAGATGATCAATTTTCTTCAGATCTGTGCAAACAAAAATTCCAAGCCAGTAGTACAAAGGACAGCATGATCTGTAAACAGGACAATATGTTAATAATGAGAATAATTCCCTAATGACAGTTGTGAAATGTTATACAATCTGACACCGGGGGCACAGCCTGTACTGTTTTGTGCCCACAGAAATGACACTGGCCAATACTTAGAATAGTTTCCAAAGACACTGAGCTGCTGGGCCGGACAGTCTGGACAAAGCATCCACAATAATAAAGTGTCCAAAAGGACTGAGATCATTGTCCCAAGAAGATACATGGGGCTGATATGTAAGAAGTTTGTTCATGTATGTGTCATACATGACCAGCATGATTATGTAAAACCGAAGGGTACATAATTTTGTGGGCTCATTTAAGATCTTTCCTAAACATTTTGTCATTGGTCCAACCAATGCATCTAAAGTAAAAAAGTAAAACCTTAAGGACTCGTTCACATTCTAATTTTTTACTGATGTGCTGATCGGGAGTCAGTGAAAAAATCACGCAGACATGCACTACTTTGGTCCGTGATGCTGACCAAATATGCCCATTATAGTCCATGGCGGATGGCGTCCATGTTTGGTCAGTTTTTCACTGATACCAAGGATGCATTCACACGACGGTGCAGATCCGCAAAAAATATGGAAACCGTCTGTGCGACGTCCATGTTGCATCTGTTTTTTGGGGACCCATTGTAACAATGCCTATCCTTGTCCGCAAAACGGACAAGGATAGGAGATGTTGAATCTTTTTGCTGGGCTGCAGAACGGGCATTTTTTGTGGCCCCGTTGAAATGAATGGGTCTGCATCCAATCCCCCAAAAAATGTGCATGCCTCCGTGATTTTTTCACTGACCCACAGTCAGTAAATAATACTGATGTGTGAACAGAAACAATAAAATCAATGGCATGTCAGTGAAAAACGGAAATGGGAACAAGGCTTTATGCTTTCTCTTCTTTTATGTTCCACTCCTGATTTCGACTTCCAAAACTGCATCAGGAGACCTGACTAGAGATGAGCGAACATTTAAAAAAAGTCCGTTGTTCGGGGTTCGGGTGGTGGTTAATTGCGCATCCCGTTATGGATTCCACAATACCGCATATGGAATCCATAAGGGGCGGCTGCCACCAACCCGAACTGTAGAACAGCTGAAGGACCTGGCGTGACGTCACTGTCATGTGATCAGTGCAGGGGGCGTGGCTCAGCACGGGATTTGATCCCGTGCTGAGCCACGCCCCCTGCACTGATCACATGACAGTGACGTCACGCCAGGTCCTTCAGCTGTTCTACAGTTCGGGTTGGTGGCAGCCGCCCCTTATGGATTCCATATGCGGTATTGTGGAATCCATAACGGGATGCGCAATTAACCACCACCCGAACCCCGAACAACGGACTTTTTTTAAATGTTCGCTCATCTCTAGACCTGACCTATGGCCGTGTCCTCAGCAACTTTTTGATGAAAACTAATTTTGTGCACGCAGCTCCCATGCAGACCTATGTGTCACAGAACTCAAGGAAACTCCATGTGTAGCCTGATGCTGTAGCCGCGCTCCTTCATTGCCACTGTATATGATAAATGACACATTTCACGTGTGTAAAATATATTTTGTATGCTTTCCTATATGTTTTTAGCTACAAAATTGATTTTTCCACCTACAAATAGTATTGTGATTGTCAAAAACTCTGTTAACCTCCCATTTATGTTAAGTATAGGAAACCTGTTCATCCCACATAAAATTATGTATCACAAAATCGATCTTGTGCAAGAACACCTCAGTTTTCTAACGCGTGCAGATGTTCTACTATAGCAGTTCCTGGTGTAAAAATATCTGTACAGCTCTGCGGCTTTATACCGCCCTCTGTCAGCCAGGTGTTCAGACTGACACAAGTCACTGGATGTAATAATGCTTCATTTCACAAGTTCCCGACCACACGTCAAACAGCTGCCTCAGGGCTCACCCACTGACTGCAACACAGATAAATGTGCAAACAGGAAGAAATGGTCACAGAAACATAAGGCTATTGGTAAAATCAACTGAAAAGCTTACATATATCGGTACATTATGGACCTGCTGAAAGGTACCTTTAAGAGCAATTCCCAACACAACTGATAATAACCGTAATGATTCAGTAATCTTACATTTTCAAAATGTTTTACTGCATACATGATTACCTCCTACTCATAATATGCTCTGTAAGAGAGGGAAGGATGTGCCCACGAGGCTCAACACATTTTTATAACTACTATAATACTGCTCCTATGTACAAGAATATAACTACTATAATACTGCTTCTATATACAAGAATATAACTACTATAATACTGCTCCTATGTACAAGAATATAACTACTATAATACTGCTCCTATGTACAAGAATATAACTACTATAATACTGCTCTTATGTACAGGAATAGAACTGCTATAATACTGTTCCTATGTACAAGAATATAACTACTATAATACTGCTCCTATGTACAAGAATATAACTACTATAATACTGCTTCTATGTACAAGAATATAACTACTATAATACTGCTCTTATGTACAAGAATATAACTACTATAATACTGTTCCTATGTACAAGAATATAACTACTATAATACTGCTCCTATGTACAAGAATATAACTACTATAATACTGCTCCTATGTACAAGAATATAACTACTATAATACTGCTCCTATGTACAAGAATATAACTACTATAATACTGCTCCTATGTACAAGAATATAACTACTATAATACTGCCTACTATGTACAAGAATATAACTACTATAATACTGCTCCTATGTACAAGAATATAACTACTATAATACTGCCTCCTATGTACAAGAATATAACTACTATAATACTGCCTACTATATACAAGAATATAACTACTATAATACTGCTCCTAGGTACAAGAATATAACTACTATAATACTGCTCCTATGCACAAGAATATAACTAGTATAATACTGCCTCCTATGTACAAGAATATAACTACTATAATACTGCTCCTATGTACAACAATATAACTACTATAATACTGCCTCCTATGTACAAGAATATAACTACTATAATACTGCTCCCATGTATAAGAATATATCTACTATAATACTGCCTCCTATGTACAAGAATATAGCTATTATAATACTTCTCCTATGTACAAGAATATAACTACTATAATACTGATCCTATGTACAAGAATATAGCTATTATAATACTGCTCCTATGGACAAGAATATAACTACTATAATACTGCTCCTATGTAGAAGAATATAACTACTATAATACTGCTCCTATGTACAAGAATATAGCTATTATAATACTTCTCCTATGTACAGGAATATATCTACTATAATACTGCTCCTATGTACAAGAATATAACTACTATAATACTGTTACTATTTTGAGTAATATAATTAGTATAATACTGTCCGTTGGATAAAAATATAACTGACAATACTAAAGTACTGCTCCTCCAGAGAATGTGGCTAAAGATTCTGTGGACTGATAAGCATGAATGTGAGATAGCTGAAGGTAACACACCGCCCCAGTGAAGCATCGAAGAACTGATTGCACCAGGTGTGCAACCTTCAGTCCAGCCTGGTATATGACCAATGTAGGTTTGGGAAGGAAGACCCTCAGGAGATAGATTCTGTGTACAGTATAGTAACCTCTGAATCGATAAAATTACGCAACATAATGACCATAAGCAGCTGCTGTGAAGATTAAGATGAACTTCTCAAACCTCAGTGCTGCTGGTATCCTCATGGAGCGACCACTCAACATGAAGGAACGTATGTGTGATGACTTGGATTATCAGAAGCAGGATATTGGTATCTGCCAGAGGCTACATTCTTTTTGCATTCAGCACCTCTTGGTCTGCTATGTCTACTACCTAAGTACACCAGAAGGTCTACTGCAAAGGGTTAATTGAAAATATTATAATACGTATTCTGATTTATCATGGATATGCACTTATTAGCGCTCTATGGACAACCAAATGGTAAACAGATGGATAGAACATTTAGGTTACCAGAGTTATGGACCTAGTCCGGCCCCCGGTTAGTTAGTACAGTCTAGTCTGAGCAGAAAAACGGCAAGACCTACATGTGTTAACTCCTGAGAGCTAGGCCCAAGTTTAGAGAAGCTTCGTCTCTGAGGAAGCAACTCTACTATGAGAGTCCCCCTGAGAGAAGGAGACAAGAAGGTCCAGAACCTACCAGGCTGGGCGATGGATTCAGACAGCAAGGTATTACACTCGTTTATGGCAGAAAGACTTTGCTGCTGTGAAGGGAATATTGTGAATGCATCCTACCACACCTTGAGACAGACTGGCCACCCATATCTTAGTTCTGCACCCCTCAGCCCGGGAATTGTAGAAAGAATTACCCAGAACCAAACTGCATGCCTGTGGCTCTGGTGAGAGCCTGAGAAGTGGCTTCAGAGAGAAAGGGAATACTACAACTACCATCGTTGTTGTTTTCCAGGATTGCACTGTACCGTTTTGCTGCCATGTGTACTACTACTTTCATCTTCCCTACAGTAAAGAAAGACTTTGTTTATTGCAACCTGCACCATACAATAGCCGGTCCTCTGCCCTCCTGATTGCATAACTTTCCTTTAAATGTTTTTGGTCTGTGCTGAGATCTTGCTGGTGGTAGCTTTCTGTATATTCGCCTTTCCGTAAGTCCTTGGAGTACCTGAGCACCAGGAAACTCCATTACTGTCCAGAAAGACGACTTCTGCAGACGAAGTCCAGTTTGACCACCAGCGTCGTTACAATTGTGAATGAGATTCTATTAAACTTGGCTGATCAAATGTGTTTCTAGGACCTCTCTCACAGTGTGTATTGTGAGCCCCTGCCTCTTCTCAATTCACTATCCATCGCCATCCATGAAAACTGACAGCCTTTTGGGCAGAAGTATGGCACTGTGCACTCAGATTCTAAAACATTTCTTCTTACATAGAATAGCACTGGTGTTGATTCCTTAGGGGTACCGCTATAGGGTGTGTAGAGGAGCCCGAGGGTGGACAGGGCGACACCGCATGTTACCTATAGGGTTCTTGTTGCAGGTGGGTGCTTGTCACCACATTGTACTACCATGAGATACACAGACTCTGGTTATAGCTGATGGCGCTGCGGAGATACCCAGCGATGCAGGAAATGAAACCGACACAGACAAATGACCCCAATACTCTGGATGTCTCGCCATATACGGTCATACTTACTACGGCTTTACTACTGTTTTTCAATTTCCCATGTCCCCCCGAAAAGTACAATAATTGACCTCATTTATTGCCATAAACACCTCCCGAGGATCACCCGGGATCCCCTCCTAAGCTGGTATTTGCTGCAGTTAAAGGTCTGGGTTTATGAAGATGCTTTATAAGTTATTAAAAGCCCGTCACATATCTCAGCCGATACGCGGGAAGCACATCTCCGGGGGTTATTAATAGCTGGCGGCTCGCTGTTATATCGCCACATGGTGCACAAGTCATGGAATTGTTAGTGTAGTGGTGGAATGCAGCTAAGCCGGTCACATATGATGCACATATCAATGAGTGGATTCGCTGTATATAAATGTACACACATATTTATCCACCCGCAAAGGGATGGCGGCACTATCCGTGAGGTCAACATGTCACCTGGAGTAAGATAATAACATGGCATCTCGCACTAAAGACTCCATATAGAAGTAGTACTTGGGTATAATATGGCATTATTATTTGAGCACTGCGTAGTACTATTATCTGGCACCATTATGTAGGCAGCACATAGCATTATTATTTGGGTAGTTTATGACACAATGTAGCACTGTATTATTTTGCAGGCACTGTATCAGGGGCGTAGCTAACGGCTCATGGGCCCTGGTGCAAGAGTTCAGCTTGGGCCCCCTTCCTTCAGTGATTTATGTGTCTTCCTAAGCAGCACAAGGGTCTTTGGGCCCCCTCAGGCTCCTGGGCCCGGTAGCGACTGCTACCTCTGCACCCCCTATAGCTACACCCATGACTGTATGGCAGTATTATTTAGGTACTGTACGGCTCAGTTATTTGGGCCCTTTGTAGAACTGTCATGTGTTTACTGTGAGACACTATTATGTAGGCGCTGTAAGGTGGCATTGTTTGGTATTATATGATATTTTATATGACATATTATGTTAGTTACTTTTGGTACTGCTTAGTATCGTTAAGTGTTGATTGCAACATTACTGTGTAGGCACTATATGGTGGTATATTGTTGGTACTATATGACACCAATATTTGAGCACTGTATAGAACATTTATGTATTCACTATATGGCACAATTATTTAGGCAATGTGCAGTGATATTATATGGGTACTTTATGATACTCTAATTATAGTACTACTGTGTGTACAATATATGGTGGCATTATTTAAGCACTGTATTACACTTATGTATGCACTATATTGTGGTATTATTTATATACTATATGCACTGTATGGCAGTATTTTCTTTTCACTGTATAGTACTTACCGTATGTTTGCAATATATGGTAGGATTCTTTATACTGTGTACTATAACACATGCATGCACTATATGGTGGCATTATTTGTACCACCTTATAGAAGGTAGAATTTATGCACTGTATAAAACGAATGCATGCAATATATTGAAATATTATTTATGCACTGACTGCACGATATAACACTATTATGTATGCACTATTTGGTGACATTATTTATACACAGTATAAGCCTACATGCACACGGCAGTGGTTTTTTGCGGCCTCCGTTCCGTTTTTTTTGCGGATCCGATGGTTTCCCATTCATTTCTATGGATCCGTTAAAAATGCGGATGCCTCTTCCGTTGCCTGTCCGCGTCCGCTGTCCGCATTTCACGGCCGCAAAAAAAATATGGCATGTCCTATTCTTGTCCGCAAAAAATGGTTTGTGGACCCATACAAGTCAATGGGTCCGCAAAAAATGCGGATGACCAACGGAAGCCATCCGTTTGTCATCCGCATCCGTTTTTTTTGCGGATGGTTGCTTGGAAACCAGGGCACTTGTACAGGTACTTTAGGAACTGTTTCAAGCCTTCCGTTTTTTTTGCGGATCCGCAAAAAAAAACGGAAGACACACGGAAGCACAAACTACAAAATTTGCGGACACAGGGAAAGGAAGTGGATGTGAAAAAAAAGGAAGACGGATCCACGATTTGCAGACAGCAAAAAACAACTGTCGTGTGCATGTAGCCTAACACTCATGGTGATATTAATGATGTCATTTTTATAAAACTATTATGCATGCACTATATGGGGCATTAGTTATGTACTTTATAATGCTATTATGTATGCACTATATGGTAGCATTATTTATGCAGTGTATAACACTATTATGCCTGAACTGTATGGTAGTATTATGTATGCACTGTATGACACTATTATGTATGTGCTGCATGGCAGTATTATTTACACTTAGGCTTGCACTGTATTATTTGTCCACTATATAACAGTTACGGTATATATACACAGTATGGTAATATTATTTATGCACTGTATAATTCTTATGCATGCACTATATGGGGCATTATTTATGCAGTGTATAACACTATTATGCATGAACTGTATGGTGGTATTATGTATGCACTGTATGACACTATTATGTATGTGCTGCATAGAAGTATTATTTATAACACTTGCACTGTATTATTTGTCCACTATATAACAGTTATATATACACAGTATGGTAGTATTATTTATGCACTGTATGACAGTATTTTGTATTGTGTATTTGCACAGCAACACTTATGCTTGCACTGTATTATTTGTGTACTATATAACATTTATGTATGCTCATTATGGAGGTATTACTTATGCACTGTATAGCGCTATATCAAGGGGTTAGGACTTGTGCTGAGACGCGGCAGTGACATCTCCGGAGCACTGGAGCGCTGCGCTGCTTATTCCTGTGACCGGGGAAGGAAGGGAGCAATCTGTAAGCGGCAGGCGGCAGGGGTGCACCAACAATGAGGTCAGATGAGGAATGGGGGGGGGGCTGCTTCAGTTTTTGCTTCAGGCAGCTGAAAGGCTAGGTACACCCCTGACAGGCGGCCACAGCTCACATCAGCTGGAGGTCCTGTGCAGCTGCAGATGCAAGCCACTAGCCATGACTGATTTCATGTCTGACAACAGAGAAAACTAGCAGTGCAGCACTTTCATACTGAGGTTGTCGGGTGCAGGACTTTCATACTGAGGTTGTCACTCAGCTTTCCAATACTCCTGAATGTCAGATCTGCAGCAAGATGTGAGCAGAGGATGTAAAACTACCACAGGCCTCTTTATAGGAGGCCATGTTGGTTGTCACCCAGCTTTCCCAGGACCAGACACAACTAAAAACTTGCCAGAAACGGTCGACTCAGGAGCTTAAAGACGTCATTTGTTTTCTGTGTTTTTATAAGGGACTTCTGTTCCCGGCCAGGATCAGGTAGCGCAGTCCAGATGATTACATAAGGCAGGAGGATGATATCATCACGCCGGCGCCCACCAGGAGGAAGGAAGCCATGATGTCAGGATGTGTAATCACTCCAAGCAACTGCACCGTGAATTCGAGGCAACGCCTTACTCTGCGGTCCATCCTCAGCACCCGGCCAGGAGGTGTAACCTGAGGCATCCGCACCCCAGTGCAAATTCTGTAACAAGCCCCCACCTACCAAGTGCCATTTATAATCCTTGTCCAGCAGAGGGACCTTAGCGTTGTTCGGATCCGGCAGGCAGTTCCGTATGCAAGCGGAAAGCTGTATTTTCCGGATTGAAATACTGAATCCGTCTTTCCGGTACCATCTGGAATAACGGATCCGATATTTATTTTTTTCAAAGCTAGAAAGAGCTGCGCATGCGCAAACTGGAAAACCAGATCTGGCGATGGGGGAATTTCCAGAACACTTGGTACCGGATCTGGCATTAATACATTTCAATGGAAATTAATGCCGGATCCGACAAGTGCAGTAGTGTTCCGGAATTTAGTCCTGTCAAATACCGTACAAGGGACGAAAGGATGGAAGACCTCCTGATTCATTGAGACCCATTACCGGATTTCAATAACGGAAAAGAATAACGCTAGTGTGAAAGTTATCAGCCATTCCGGGGTCTGCGGTGGTCTTCAGTTACCATGCTGAATGCTCATCATTGTGCATTAAAGCTGAATTCTCCTTTACCTGGATACCTTGCGGCCCCTGGGCACATTTTTTAATTAGACCCTCATGATGGACCCCATCAGTCAGTACCCCCATAACTACACAGTGCCCACTCAGTACCCCATAACTACACAGTGCCCCCTCAGTACCCCATAACTACACAGTGTGTCCCCCTCAGTACCCCCATAACTACACAGTGCCCCCTCAGTATCCTATAACTACACAGTGCCCCCTCAGTACCCCATAACTACACAGTGCCCCCTCAGTACCCCCATAACTACACAGTGCCCCCTCAGTACCCCCATAACTACACAGTGCCTCAGTACCCTCATAACTACAGTCACTGTGTCCCCCTCAGTACCCCCATAACTACAGTCACTGTGCCCCCTCAGTACCCTCATAACTACACAGTGACTCAGTACCCCCATAATTATAGTCACTGTGTCCCCCTCAGTCAGTACCCCATAACTACGCAGTCCCCCTCAGTACCCCCATAACTACACAGTGCCTCCTCAGTACCCCCTTAACTCCAGTCACAGTGCCCCATAACTACAAAGCGCACCCTTAGTACCCCATAATTGCACAGTGCCCCCTCAGTACCCCATAACTACACAGTCACACTGCACCCTCAGTACCCCATAACTACACAGTGTCCCCTCAGTACCCCCATAACTTCACTGTGCCCCCTAGTACCCCCATACCTACACAAACACAGTACCCCTCAGTAGTCCCATAACTACACAGTGCCCCCTCAGTACCCCATAACGACACAATGCCCCCACAGTGCCCCATAACTGCACAGTGCACCATCAGTACCCCCATAACTACACAGTGCCCTCTCAGTACCCCATAACTACACAATGCCCCCACAGTGCCCCATAACTGCACAGTGCACCATCAGTACCCCCATAACTACACAGTGCCCTCTCAGTACCCCATAACTGCAAAGTCACAGTGCACCCTCAGTACCCCCATAACTGCACAGTGCACCATCAGTACCCCTATAACTACACAGTGCCCTCTCAGTACCCCATAACTACACAATGCCCCCACAGTGCCCCATAACTGCACAGTGCACCATCAGTACCCTCATATCTACACAGTGCCCCCACAGTACCCCATAACTACACAATGCCCCCACAGTGCCCCATAACTGCACAGTGCCCCATCAGTACCCCCATAACTACACAGTGCCCTCTCAGTACCCCCATAACTGCACAGTGCCCCCTCAGTACCCCCATAACTACACAGTGCCCCCTCAGTACCCCATAACTACACAGTGTCCCCTCAGTACCCCATAACTACACAGTGCCCCCTCAGTACCCCATAACTACACAGTGTCCCCTCAGTATTCTCATAATTACACAGTGCCCCCTCAGTACCCCATAACTACACAGTGTATCCTCAGTACCCCCATAACTACACAGTGCCCCATCAGTACCCCCATAACTACACAGTGCCCCCTCAGTACCCCCATAACTACACAGTGCATCCTCAGTACCCCCATAACTACACAGTGCATCCTCAGTACCCCCATAACTACACAATGCCCCCACAGTGCCCCCTCAGTACCCCCATAACTACACAGTGCATCCTCAGTACTCCCATAACTACACAGTGCCCTCTCAGTACCCCATAACTGCAGATACCGACAGCCTCTACAAAAACCACGCTCGTCGCCTCCACAGAGCCCCCATTGGGGTGTCCATATTGATTCGATATTGACACAACATTGGGGGAGAGTTATCAAAACTGGTGTAAAAAAAAACTGGCCTAGCTGCCCATAGCAACCAATCAGGTTCCACCTTTTATTTTTCACAGCTCCTTTGGAAAATGAAAGAATCAATCTGATTGGTTGCTAGGGACAACTGAGCCAGTTTTCTGTTTTGATAAGTCAGGGCCTATGTCCCATAACTACAGACACATCACCCCCAAAAACTGACGCCAACATGGTGGTGCCCTCTTGTGTAGACCAGGAGGTGCGGCAGCCGGTCCTCGTGTGCTTGTCACGTACGGGCAGGTCCAGGAGCTGATCGCAGCTGCTTGGCCCCGGGGACCGTTATTCTGCTCTGACATTCTAGGAATGCCTCCAAACTCCGGGCTGAGCCGCCCTGATGTTCTGGGCGAGCCTCCTATAGGATGACTACAACTCCTGACATCAGCGGTTAGCACGGAGTCCAGCTGCTTGTAGATGACAACCCCCATCATGCTCTAGTGCCAGATGCCCTGGGTCAGCACGATGCGACATTATACACGCCGTACAGACCATACATCGCCATCACCTCATCAGTGTCAGGGTGGTGTCAAAAAAATAACTAAAAAAATGGTGGTTTAATGTGTCAGTGTCATTATCCTGCACCCCAAGTGTCAGTGTCATTATCCCGTACCCCAGTGTCAGTGTCATTATTCTGTACCCCAAGTGTCAGTGTCATTATCCCGTACCCCGAGTGTCAGTGTCATTATCCTGTACCCCGAGTGTCAGTGTCATTATCCTGTACCCCAAGTGTCAGTGTCCTTATCCTGTACCCCAAGTGTCCGTGTCATCATCCTGTAACCCAAGTGTCAGTGTCATCATCCTGTAACCCAAGTGTCAGTGTCATCATCCTGTAACCCAAGTGTCAGTGTCATTATCCCGTACCCCGAGTGTCAGTGTCATTATTCTGTACCCCAAGTGTCAGTGTCATTATCCTGTACCCCGAGTGTCAGTGTCATTATCCTGTACCCCAAGTGTCAGTGTCATTATCCTGTACCCCGAGTGTCAGTGTCATTATCCTGTACCCCAAGTGTCAGTGTCATTATCCTGTACCCCAAGTGTCAGTGTCATTATCCTGTACCCCAAGTGTCAGTGTCATTATCCTGTACCCCAAGTGTCAGTGTCATTATCCTGTACCCCAAGTGTCAGTGTCATTATCCTGTACCTCGAGTGTCAGTGTCATTATCCTGTACCCCAAGTGTCAGTGTCATTATCCTGTACCCCAAGTGTCAGCCTCATTATCCTGTACCCCGAGTGTCAGTGTCATTATCCTGTACCTCGAGTGTCAGTGTCATTATCCTGTACCCCGAGTGTCAGTGTCATTATCCTGTACCCTAAGTGTCAGTGTCATTATCCTGTACCCGAGTGTCAGTGTCATTATCCTGTACCCCGAGTGTCAGTGTCATTATCCTGTACCCCGAGTGTCAGTGTCATTATCCTGTACCCCGAGTGTCAGTGTCATTATCCTGTACCCCAAGTGTCAGTGTCATTATCCTGTACCCCAAGTGTCAGTGTCATTATCCTGTACCCCGAGTGTCAGTGTCATTATCCTGTACCCCAAGTGTCAGTGTCATTATCCTGTACCCCAAGTGTCAGTGTCATTATCCTGTACCCCGAGTGTCAGTGTCATTATCCTGTACCCCGAGTGTCAGTGTCATTATCCTGTACCCCGAGTGTCAGTGTCATTATCCTGTACCCCAAGTGTCAGCGTCATTATCCTGTACCCCAAGTGTCAGTGTCATTATCCTGTACCCTAAGTGTCAGTGTCATTATCCTGTACCCCAAGTGTCAGTGTCATTATCCTGTACCCCGAGTGTCAGTGTCATTATCCTGTACCCCAAGTGTCAGTGTCATTATCCTGTACCCCAAGTGTCAGTGTCATTATCCTGTACCCCGAGTGTCAGTGTCATTATCCTGTACCCCAAGTGTCAGTGTCATTATCCTGTACCCCAAGTGTCAGTGTCATTATCCTGTACCCCAAGTGTCAGTGTCATTATCCTGTACCCCGAGTGTCAGTGTCATTATCCTGTACCCCGAGTGTCAGTGTCATTATCCTGTACCCCAAGTGTCAGTGTCATTATCCTGTACCCCAAGTGTCAGTGTCATTATCCTGTACCCCAAGTGTCAGTGTCATTATCCTGTACCCCAAGTGTCAGTGTCATTATCCTGTACCCCGAGTGTCAGTGTCATTAACCTGTACCCCAAGTGTCATTGTCATTATCCTGTACCCCGAGTGTCAGTGTCATTAACCTGTACCCCAGGTGTCATTATCCTGTACCCCGAGTGTCAGTGTCATTAACCTGTACCCCAGGTGTCAGTGTCATTATCCTGTACCCCGAGTGTCAGTGTCATTATCCTGTACCCCGAGTGTCAGTGTCATTATCCTGTACCCCAAGTGTCAGTGTCATTATCCTGTACCCCAAGTGTCAGTGTCATTATCCTGTACCCCAAGTGTCAGTGTCATTACCCTGTACCCCAAGTGTCAGTGTCATTATTCTGTACCCCGAGTGTCAGTGTGTGATAGTTCTAGGTTCCTAATAATCAGGGTGACATTCTGAGACCCCAGGTCTAACTGGTCGTCTGTATTCTGACTCCACAATGTTGGTTGTACACACTGGGTTACCACACATTTAGCAGAGCCGAGTTTGTTAGACGTAGTAGAGCAAAGTTCAGAGTTTTTACCATGTGTTACCTTTGCTTTTATAAAGGACTGCAGTTCAGCCTACAAGTAACACAGCCCCAGAGACATCAAAAGCATGTCCAGCTCTGCTACATCCACACAACCTATGTAGTAAAATGTGAACGGTTTAACCCCGACACACTTCTTTCTGCCCTCAACCACCACTATAAACCTGATGCGTGCGCTGCGAGGTGATGGCAGCCAGGTCCCACGCGTTTCGCCAAACCAAGTGACAGCAGAAACCAAAGTGCACGCTACCTAAACCTGCAACGGCTTACCTCCATTTCCTCGATCGCAGGAGGGGAGCGGACTCTTCTGCAACCCAGAAACTCCCAAGACCCTTCTGCGTCGCTACTAAGTGGCCGCTTCTTACAGTTAACTTCTTGCAATTTCCGTTCTCGCCTCCTGTCACTTCACTGCTTTGTCCCAAGGCTGCGAGATACCAGAGCAGGGACCCTGCCCAGCGACTCGTCCTGCAGAACTGGAGAGCGAGGGGAGGAAGGAGGGGAGGGGAAGCAATCACTGGTTAAATTTAGACACAAATCTAAACAGATACCGAGTGCAAAGCGGAGCAGAGAGGGGCGAGAGCGAAGCTGACCTGCCCATACATGGGGACACCATGGGGGCTCACTACAGAGGAGGTGGCGCCCCCTGCATAGCCACCGCCGCTGCCAGACGTACATCTACACCGCTGTTGGTGGTCAGCGGCATCACTGCTGCTTTTATCTGCGCCACATCTTAGTTTATTTTTCCTAGCCCCCCTCCGACATACAGGATGTACGAAAAGCCATAAAGTCACAGATAACTACACGTGACGGAGAGAAGTCGCAGAGCGCGGGACGAGCCATCAGCCAGCACGATGCGACATTATACACACCGTACAGACCATACATCGCCATCACGTGCATCAGTGTCAGGGTGACGTCACTCAGGTGTCAAAAAAATAACTTGTAAAAAACAATGGTGGTTTATTAAAATAGCGCAAGCAGATAAGGTCCAGCAGATAATTTATAATTGATTTAAAGGGGTTATCCAACCCCAAAAATGCTCCCCCAAATTTCCAGGCCCCTCAGACAGATTGTACTTACCTCGCTCCCCGGCACCCGCGTCGCTTCTGTTGCCCATCCGGCCGCCGCCGCATCTCTCACCCGCGATGTTAGGGAGGCTTGTTCCCGACGTGGCCAGCTATTGGCTTCCCCCCACCGTCGCCGGAGGCTTTGATCCACGTGACGGGAAGATGCAGCGGCGGCCGTGCGGGCATCAGAAGCGGCGCGGGTGCCGGGGCCTGGGGTAAGTATGACCAGTATGAGGGGCCCAGGCATTTGGGGGGCATTATAGGAGTTGGATAACCCTTTTAAGGGTCCTTTCACACTTGCGTTCTTCTTTTCCGGCATAGAGATCCGTCGTCGGGTCTCTATGCCGGAAAAATCCTGATCAGGATCATCCCCATGCATTCTGAATGGAGAGAAATCCGTTCAGGATGCATCAGGATGACTTCAGTTCAGGACCGGAACGTTTTTTGGACGCAGCAAATACCGCAGCATGCTGCGCTTTTGTTCCGTCCAAAAATCCGGAACACTTGCCGCAAGGCGGATCGGAATTAATGCCCATTGAAAGGCATTAATCCGGATCAGACCTGAGCTAAGCGTCGTTTCGGCGCATTGCGGATCCGACATTTAGCTTTTTCTGACTGGTTACTATGGCAGCCAGGGCGCTACTAGCGTCCTGGTTGCCATAGTAAGAGCGAGGAGCGGGGAGCGGCATACTTACATTCCGTGCGGCTCCGGGGCGCTCCAGGATGACGTCAGGGCGCCCCAGTGCATGGATCACGTGATCGCATGGATCACGTGATCCATGCGCATGGCGCTCTGGCGTCATTCAGGCGCCCGAGCCGCCGCAGTGAGCATGCGCTCCCCGCTCCGCTCTATGGCAACCAGGACGCTAGTAGCGTCCTGGCTGCCATAGTAACCTGGCTGAGTCGAAGACTGATCAGGATCCTGATCAGTCTTCAAATGCTTTCAGGCGACTTGCGTTCTGACGGATCCGGCAGGATGGAAGTGCCTGCCGGATCCTCAGAACGCAAGTGTGAAAGGACCCTAAGTATATCATTTTTTTCGCCTGCACATTATAAAAAATATAATTCTAAAATTCTCCGACATTTTAACTCTTCAACAACCAGAGTATTTATTTACTTTTATTTTTTATTGTAATAATAATAATATAATTTATTAATAATAAGGGCCAGGTCACATGACTGATTTCGAGAAACATGCTTGTGCTTGTTTGCAGAATCCAATTTTTTTTGTGTTGTTTTTGATGCATCTTTTGACGCGTCTTTTTTATTTTCACCAGTGGGTGTTCACTTCATTACAAAGCCGCATTTTCAGCTTGAGGTTTTTTACACGGATCTGGGCCGAAAAACGCGTGGACGATGCACAGAAAAACGCATGGACTTACATGGAGTTTTTTTTTTTATGCTGAAGCCTTCCCGTTCATTTCAACAGGAGATTCAGCGCTGATTCTGCCCCATGTGGAAAAAAAAAACTAGTGCTGCTTCCCACTGAAATGAACGGGAGGCCGTTTTGAGGTGTTTTTTTGGAGCTGATTTTCAGGCAAAAACGTTCCAAAATCAGCAGCAAGCAACCTGGGCCTAAAAAATGTATCTATTTTATTTTTTGGCTGCCTTAGTTTAGGTTCACACCTGCTACACCTCCTACTTGTCAAAATAGTGCAGCATGCGTTTTTTTCTGGTAGACTAATGGACGCCACTGTAGACCCTGGGGGGGCTCCGTTATAAATACCTGGGGTGTGTCAGTGACCGTGGTCTCCATTATGTGATGAGATCTGGCCTAGTGATGTGAACAGAGCTCTAGCCGCTTTCAGTCAGGCCTCATGCACATGTATTTTGGGTCCGTGTCTCCGATCCGCATTTCTTGCAGATCGCACACACAGACCCATTCATTTCTATGGGTTTATGAAAAATACGTTATCCTCTGTGTGCTCTTTGCATCGCCGCAGGTGTTGTGGAAATTATAAAGCACGTTCTACTCGTGTCCATTTTGCAGACAAGGATAGCCATTTCTATAATGGGGCCTGACGAGGTGCGCATGAGTCCTCAGAGTTTGATCAGTGTTTTCCATCAGTGATTTGTGAGCCAAAAATGGGCCCAAAACACACAACAGGGGAAAATCTTTCCATTATGGGCTCGTGCAAACGTATTTTCTTTCCGTGACCGTTCCGTTTTATTGCGGCTCGTGTGCGAAGCTATTCTCTTCAATTGGACTGTTCTATTATGGGTCGGATGTTCCGTCCCGCAAAATGCGGAAAGCACATGGCCTGTATCCGTGTTTTGCGGATCCACAATTTGCGGACCGCACAAAACCAACAGTCGTGACCATGACACCTAAACCTGATCTCGGTGTAGCATTCCTGATTCTTGGTTTTGGCTCACAATCACTGATGGAAATCACTGACCAAACACTGAACTTACGGGCCGGGGATTGTAAAGCTGCCAGAATCCAGCTGAAGCCAGAACCTGTAACTTGGGATCAATATTCGGGTGATATCCACCAGTACAGGGCATCACTATAGGGCAATGACACCCGCACCCTACACCCTCTCCCTCATTAGACATCGCAGCCCATTGTATGGGGGGCCCATATTACAGATTTTGCTTTGGGGCCCAGGTTTTTTCTAGCCCGGACAGACAACCTGCTTATGGTGGAGAGATTCTGATTTAGGGGGCTTTGCTGCAAAGCATCAGGGCCATGTAATCAAGGGTGCTTCCATTTACTGACAGCAAGAGGAGATCTTGTTGTCCCCATTCACTGACAGCAAGAGGAGATCTTGAAAAGGATAAAGAATAGAAGCGAATTGTGCTAGAAAGTTGCAGGACGCTGCTGGAACTCATTACATTGTGTGCACTGTGCTCTGCAATCAGCCCCTTTTCACGTTAGGTAACTGACGACGAATCATTGTATCCATTGCGTATCAGTTCAAGATTTCTGCTTGCTGTCAGTGAATGGGAACATTCTTGCTTATATGCCATCTTAGGGCAGGTTCAGACGGCTGATTTGCTGTTATAGCCATTAACCATAAGGAAGTTGTCTGGTCTAACCGGATGCTGACCTCGTGCTTTTTAGCCTTTGATGCTTATTTTTTAGTTTTTTTCTTCCTTTTTTCCAGTCCATTCCCCTATAATATACTGCACATGTGCAATGGGGGATATATACAAGCTGACAGATACAATGTGTCGCTCATGTGGAAATTCCTTATGGCAAATACCAGGCTTTATGGCTTATTATTATATGGCTGGAAACACAGGCCGAGCGAGAGATGTCCCCCCGACACCTGCAGGTCCTGCGGACTCCGCCGACATAGGAAGTGACCTCACTGGAAGCAAGGAGTAAGACGTCTTCAGCCGTCTCATCTGGGTGCGACCCCAATGACCTAAACTTTACAAGAAAACAAAACACAAATAGAAATCTCAGGGTTTTCGTTCCTTTCTCATTAAAAAGAGAATTCAGTATTGAAGAAAAAATAAAGTAAATGAAGAGATAAAACATCATGTTATATATGAGCACGTGTAGATGGATGTAAGGGGGGAGCAAATGGGGACCACCCTCAGAGCTGAACTCTACCTCCTGGACCAGTTCGTTACATTCTTGTTCTCTAACCCTGCATGTGTGATGATATAAGTGATGATATATGTGATATGTGTGCTGATATAGGCAATATGTGATAATATGTGTGATGATATAGGTGATAATATGTGTGATATGTGTCATGATATAGGATGTGGGATGATATAGGCAATATGTGATAATATGTGTGATGATATAGGTAATACTATGTGTGATATAGGTGATAATATGTGTGATGATACAGGATGTGGGATGATATAGGCATATATGTGATAGTATTACCTATATCATCACACATATTATCACATATTGCCTATATCAGGCATGCTCAACCTGCGGCCCTCCAGCTGTTGTAAAACTACAACTCCCACGATGCCCTGCTGTAGGATTATAGTTGTAGGCTGTCAAGGAATGATGGGAGTTGTAGTTTTGCAACAGCTGGAGGGCCGCAGGTTGAGCATGCCTGGCCTATATCATCCCACATCCTATATCATCATACATATCACACATATTATCACCTATATCACACATAGTATTACTTATATCATCACACATATTATCACATAATCATCACACATATCACACATATTATCACCTATATCACACATAGTATTACCTATATCATCACACATATTATGTGTTATATAGGTGATAATATGTGTGATATCTGTGATGATATATAAAAAGTTGCTTTAGACTACCTGCACACAATTTGGATTATGCACATTTTTTTTCTGTACAGATTTCGTGAGGGGAAAACCCCATTGTTATATGGCACAAGCAAAGTGTCTTCCTTGACACTTATTTTGCGCACAAACAAATAACACATGCTGGTTTTGGCGCAGATTTGGTGCGGAAATGCACAGAAACGCACCCAAAAATCAGTGTGGCATTTGTGCTTTGCAGATGCGCCCCCACGTGCAGCCTTAGGGGCTGTTCACACAGGGTATTTTACTGCAAAATTTTTGCCCGGAACCCCCTGACAAAGTTGACTGTGTGGCTTCTTTCACGGTTTTTGCCTCCTGAAGTGCTGAAGATGACGGTCTATAAAAAACTCGGCGTGAACGACCCCTTAAAATTGTTCAGCTGCATCGCTTACTGGCCGGGGAGGTAAACTGGGAAGAAGACGTGGTCCAAGTCTCCTAAAACATGAAACCATAGGTTTTCTCCTGTAGCCATCAACCCAACTTGGGAGGTTGAACATTTCCAGTAATCACAATACCAGGAGAGAAGCCCAGAGGAGAGAAGCCTAGGTCCGGGGGAAAGGTGGGCCGATATTAATATTTGTCATACTATATGTCAGTATAATACATTTTCTCATCCTTTGGAAGGCGGTCCGCACTATTTTTCCCTGCTTTTTGCAGTCTAGTGTGATACACTAACGAAAAAGAAAACCAACAACATCTGGAAAACTTAAACGCTGTGTACACCGTTGGGGACATTTGATTATTATTATTATCATTGCATTGTACTCATTTTGAGCTAAAAATAATAGTTTTCAGTTGGTCTTTTAAAGATTTTGAGCCCCTTTCTCCGTACAGCCTTGAGATTATCTAGTAGCAGGCTCTGTATTTTTACTGTGGTTCGTCAGGCAGCTCAGCTGACGGCTCCTGATTTCTGCTCTCTGACATTATAAACATTCATTATAGATCAATTCTAATCTTACTGATAAGAATGTGGCTTAAATAAGTTATGACCTTTGAGTAATTTAGCGATATTTAGCGACAAAGTGAAAGTGAACGTAGGAGTCACACAGCTAGAAAAACAGTTAACCCTTTGTGGCAGAACAGCTGCATACGTTTAATAAAGACCAATTGAAAAACAGATTTTTATCCCAAAATGATTAAAACCATAGCCTTTAATGCAATTGAGCTGAGATTCTGCTGTTGGTGGCGCTCGTTCACTGATCACACAAGGTGGTGCCCCCTTTATTTGGGGTTCTGCAGCAGGATCACATTAATACTGGGTGGCATCGCCGCTCTGGCATGGTAGCGGTCATACAGAAGCTGAGTATCCTCCTGTGGTCTCCAAGCTCTTACAACATGGCGCTGTAGTCAGACAAGGTGGTTGTCAGCTGGACATCTGTCACCCCATCCAGTCCCAGACTTCCTCAACTGGGGGGGGGGGGGGGGCCCATTTGGCGATCGAGCGGGTCAGGGAACCGCTGGAGACCCTGAAGAGCACGTTGTATAGCGCGGGTAGTGTGTGGGTGGAGGTATATTTGTACGAATCAATGCATCTCATCAAGAGTTCTCCACCTGTGAGGAGCTGTCCCCCTGGTGAAGAACCTCCCTCTGCCACTTGATTGACAGGACTGGACATCTCAGCGGGGTCCTGACAATCTCACACCTGTGCTGCTGCTCCAAGTGCCAGCGCAAGTGCAGAGGCTCTGCTTACGATCAGCGACTGCTCATGTGCATGCAAAGTTGGGTTCTGTCAATCAAGCGGCACAAGGGGGGGGCTTCTTGAGCGGCAGGGACAGTCCTTCAGAAGTGTAGAACGCTTGTTGATGACACAACACCACATTTTTCAAATGAGACAGCAGGACAGGTTCCACAATGTCCTGGACATACCGAAGGCCGGTCAATGTACCCTCCACAAATATCAGACGGGAACGTGCATGGTAGCTCGGAGCGCCTCACACCAGGTCAGTGGCAAACGAGCTGGTTGAGTGTGTGAATAAGGTCCTACTGCAAGTAGAGGGTTTCTCATGGTCCAGGTGGTCACTGCAGAAGTTACTGGAGGAAGGTTGTGGAGCAGCTACGGCAATCTTGGCATTCATCTGTCTGTCTTGACCAACCGAACCTTCTCTATATGTGTGAGCGCCCTCTTCTGACCGCTGTCTCCAGTGCACTACTGAAACGTCTCATCCAACTCTTTCCGAGGTTTAATGTGTGGGCCATCTGCCCGGGGGAGCAAAGGATGGGATTGGTAGTGGTTTTAGCTATAACAGTTATTCAATGTGGCAATCCTCACACTGATGTGTCTTAGGGCAGTGACATGAGGGCGCACCCTGATGTTGGGGCTCTTGTCTGATGGTAGTTCGGTGCCCTTGGTATTATTAGCATTTGGTATGGGTGTAAGGCAGGAGATGTAGGGCCTGTGGCCAGTGAATGGTGCTGAAGTCAGTAACCAGGCTGACTGTAGAAGATAAACATCCCTCTTTACTAAAGTTCAGAATGGGAGTTGTAGTACATCCAATAGTAACAAAACACATCACAGTGCACATTTTGCCCAATAGCAATGCATGGATATGAGCAATGATGGGGGTTGCAATACCCGTTCTCTCTCTCTTTCTAAAGTCTCTCTCTGTGTATTCTACGACTGGCGATACGGTTCTTACAGTGGTGGCTGTAAGTCCCAGCTGAGAGATAAGGAATAAGGTACGTCTGGCCAGGACCATCACAGAGTGTGGGAGAGTGTCTTAGCCGTGTCCCTCTCACTGCAGTAAAGTCTCCACAAGCCTTAAACAGCAAATACCTTACTGACTGGAGTAATGTCAAACAGAGATGGCTTTCCTGATGCAAAGCTTCAAGGAGTGAGCACATGTAGCTCCTTTCACTTCCTCAGCTAACACACTACTGAACTAGGGGAAGACCTAAGCCCATTACCTAGCCTCCTACAGGGGCAGAGTCAGAATTGTTAACCCTGACTGATCCATACTGAGCTATATGGGTGCAATGCATCAGAACATTATACAACAGGAAACAATTTGCAACTAACCTATTCCAGGGTACTCCACATCCAGCTTCTCAAAGCCCCACTATTCTAGAATGACCGTATGTCCTCTTTTTCCCGGACAAGTCCACTTTCTGGGACCTAATAAAATTGTCCGACTGGGATTTATAAATTACCAAAAATGTCCTGGAAGGTAGGAAGGGGCGTTGTTGCGCCTTCGAATGGGCACTATCATGCTACAGTGGAAGAGTTGAAAGACCTGGGATTATGTCACCATCATGTGATCAGTGCAGGAAGGTCAGGAGCTCAGCAGTGAAGAGTAGACGTGGTAAGGACGGTTGATAATGTCACCGTTGTTACGGTATAACCCGGTATAGTGAGGGTTAATACCGTTCGGGCGATTCCCCTGGCGAAGAGCACAGCAACCCACAACCGCTGGAATCCACCGAACTGGAACCATACGAAGTCCTCCTTTCCTGGAACAGGCAAGAGAACGTTCTGACGTAGCAATTCCCCCCAAGTACGAGACGAGGCTCCGTATTAATGGTTAAACAGGAATTCTAACTTCAATTGCCATGGAGCTAAAGTCTTTCCCATAGTCTTTCATTATACGAATGGGCTCCATAGCAGAGCTATCTGGGGCATCACCGCTCAAACAGGACAAGCATACATGGGGCCATAGTCGCAGGGCAGGAGGCGAGCAATCTGTCCCCTCCAAAACCCAGTGGCGCGGTTGGTTTCGCCACACATCTCCCCTTTCCAAACAGACTAACAGGGTATCTGACCTTCTGCCGGTCAGTGCCCTTGTTGAGTCCAGCAGCCACCACAAAACAGAAACAGCAGTACAGCCCACCCACAATAAATGGTTACTACACCTGAGCAAGGGAAAAACCTGTCCATGTCCATGTGCCTCACTACGGCTGTGTGGGGACTGATAGACTGCCTGAGTGGGTTGCTGAGTGGGCAGAGACCAGCGGTACTCTGCCCTGGTGCCAGCAGCTACCACGGAGTAGCCTGGTTGGAGCCTGGTTGTTGTAGGGGAGACCGACTGTCTCCCTTTAGATACACAGCTCTGCTGTTGTAGGAGAGACTGACTGTCTCCCTTTAGATGAGACCACCATGCTGCTGTGGGGAGACCGACTGTCTCCCCTTTGGCTAAATGGCCTGTTGCTGGGGACAGGACCGACTGTCCCTACCCCCTGTGCTGTGAGTGCAGAGACCACGGTCCCATCTGCACTGTTGTGGGGCTTACTGTCTCCCCTGGTGCGTTAAACTGCCGCTGGGGGATGGAGACTGGGCTCCCAATTCCCTGTAAATCACACGGCCGATGGGGAATGGAGACGATGCTCTTCTCTCCTGCAAAACATACTGCCGCTGGGAGCAGGACCGACTGTCTCTACTCCTTAAAATCCGGCTGCCGCTGGGGAGAGGGTAACAAGCTCCTCTCCCATACATACTTCCAGCCTCTGGGGAGGGAGACCGTCTGTCTCCGCTCCCAATACAGTGTCCTGCTGCTGGGGAAAGGAGACTGGGCTCTCTATTCCCTGCTGGACACTCTGCCGATGGGAAATGGAGCCTGGGCTCCCAATTCCTGCACTTGACTCTGCCGCTGGGGGACAGGACCGACTGTCTCTGCCCCCTGTAACTCAGCCTGCCGCTGGGGAATGGAGACTGGGCTCCCAATTCCCTGCAGGACCGGTGGAGAGACCTCGGTCCCATCTCCACCGGCCATCTGGGGTTCTTCCCAGTAGACCTCCACAATATCCTCCCAGCTGAAGGGCTCTGGACCTGGGTCTGACACTCTGCTCTCTCGCTGAGCCCTCTCACTGGAGTGGAACAGCTGCTGGTAGTCCTGTTCCAGCTCCATCTCCCGGGTCACCAGGTGGACCAGGTCTTGCTCAATTTTGTGAGTGTCGTCCCAGTCATACCTGCTCTCCCGCCACTCAAAGAGGTCCCTGAACCGGGCTTGTGTAGGGCTCCCAAACTCCAGCTCTGAAAAAGTCTCCCATAACAAGCCAGGACCATCAAACTCCTCTCCCTCTGGCATGTCATGCTCGGCTGTCCGGGGTAGGTACCGAGCTTCATACCACCAGAGTGCCTGGTAGGCATCTTCCAGCCACATCTCCCGCCTTACCAGGTGCTTCAGGTCTTCTACCCACTCTTCCAGGGCTGCTCTCCTAGGAAGGGCATCCGCAGGGCTACTCGCTTCTGCTGTCGCTGCTCGTCCTTGGGGAGCCTCTCGTCCCATAGATACTCCACAATACCCAGTGCCTGGTACCAGATGTCTTTGCGGACTGCATCTCGGTCATCCATGACACCCTCATCATACTCCACTAGTGGTTCCATACCGGTGCTGTACTGGGACACGCTTTGCCCTCAAATTGTAAAATCCACGGTGCCTTCTGTTGCTGTCCTTCTGGCTGTAGGAACGATCCGCTGCTTGCCACCAGTTGTTACGGTATAACCCGGTATAGTGAGGGTTAATACCGTTCGGGCGATTCCCCTGGCGAAGAGCACAGCAACCCACAACCGCTGGAATCCACCGAACTGGAACCATACGAAATCCTCCTTTCCTGGAACAGGCAAGAGAACGTTCTGACGTAGCAATTCCCCCCAAGTACGAGACGAGGCTCCGTATTAATGGTTAAACAGGAATTCTCTCTTTATTGAGGGCTACCTGCCCGGTATTTATGCAGGTCTCCCACCAGGTGGACACTCCCCTAGGGGACCAGAAGGAAGACTGCGACACGGGATACAGCAGCCAATCACACACAATGGGACAATACAGACACCCCCAGCATATCCCTCCCCTCTGCCTGTGATACAATTACCCTACACAGGTTAATGTAATCATCACAGGCAGGAGAATACACAATGTCTTCTGTCCTGGAGACAATTGAGGAGTCATTCAATTATCTCTCAGGACAAAGGGAAATCGCCAATACACACGTGGGGACAATAGGACAGACATCACTATTCAATACACAATGTTCCCCCCTTTACAGTACACAGACATTTAACATATCCCCAGATGGCTTGGATCTGAGCGCTCAATATATCCAAGGATAGAGGCAGACTCCATTGAGCACCTGGTTGCAAAAGGACATCAAATTACACAATGTTACAATTACTACATAAAACATATACATGCAACATATCCCCAGATAGCTTAGGTCTGAGCGCACATTATTGAATGGCGCTCAGACCACACACATCCAGTTCAATTGCCATGGAGCTAAAGTCTTTCCCATAGTCTTTCATTATACGAATAGGCTCCATAGCAGAGCTATCTGGGGCATCACCGCTCAAACAGGACAAGCATACATGGGGCCATAGTCGCAGGGCAGGAGGCGAGCAATCTGTCCCCTCCAAAACCCAGTGGCGCGGTTGGTTTCGCCACAACCGTCATGTGATCAGTGCAGGAAGGTCAGGAGCTCAGCAGTGAAGTGTAGATGTGGTAAGGACGGTTGATGATGTCACCATCATGTGATCAGTGCAGGAAGGTCAGGAGCTCAGCAGTGAAGTGTAGACGTGGTAAGGACGGTTGATGATGTCACCATCATGTGATCAGTGCAGGAAGGTCAGGAGCTCAGCAGTGAAGTGTAGACGTGGTAAGGACGGTTGATGATGTCACCATCATGTGATCAGTGCAGGAAGGTCAGGAGCTCAGCAGTGAAGTGTAGACGTGGTAAGGATGGTTGATGATGTCACCATTATGTGATCAGTGTAGGAAGGTCAGGAGCTCAGCAGTGAAGTGTAGACGTGGTAAGGACGGTTGATGATGTCACCATCATGTGATCAGTGCAGGAAGGTCAGGAGCTCGGCAGTGAAGTGGAGACGTGGTAAGGACCTGTGATTATGTCACCATCATGTGATCAGTGCAGGAAGGTCAGGAGCTCAGCAGTGAAGAGTAGATTTGGTAAGGACCTGTGATGATGTCACCATCATGTGATCAGTGCAGGAAGGTCAGGAGCTCAGCAGTGAAGAGTAGATTTGGTAAGGATCATGTGATCAGTGCAGACGAGGTCGGTAATAGAGAAGTGGTGAGCCTGAGAAAACCTTGGAAGTTGTAGTCCTCTCCATTTATACTCCCTCTCTTTCCTTTGATATCCCATAATAATATCCTGGGCATGCTGGGAGTTGTAGTCCTCTTATACTCTCTCTCTTTCTCTGAATTGTCCCTAACTAGTGGTCTGGACATGCTGGGAGTTATACTTCTTTCCTATTAATACCTCCTCCCTCTAATGTGCTCTGATGCTGGTATATGGATTGTAGATCCCACTCTGTGTGTTGTACCGTACATCACTGTCCCGGGTATGATGTCCACTTTTTGGGGGTTATTAAAGTCGTCACCCTACACTATTCGGGTCTGTTTGCTTTTACGACCTGGCCTGTCAATCAAAATGCAGAAGGAGCGGAAGTTGCAGAGAAAGCAGAGCTCTCTCTAGGTGTCATGGCGACACCCCCGTTGCTCCTAGAGGCTCATTTGCATATAATGCGGGAACATATGACCATGGGACCAACACAGATGTCTTCAAGCGCACATGTAACAGGTCAGCCAGTGTCATAGGTACAAATCTGCTGACAGATGGGCTTTACTTATTGCATGTGTGATGACTGATAAATAATCCATTAGCCTCAGCTTCATAGAGGAAAACAGTGAAGTGTGATGTTATCAGGTCTTCCTTATGTGCAGGTTTCACTACACAAATAATACCGCATACCCAGGAAGTGAAAGCAGATCGGCGGCAGATGGCATGAAGCAATTTCTTGTGAAACAGGAGATGCCTGTAACAAGCAAACTGAGTTATGTATTGATCAATTCATTTCAGTAGCTATAAGGGGTGCAGAGATAGCGGTATTATAGTAGTTATATTCTTGTACATAGGAGCAGTATTATAGTAGTTATATTCTTGTACATAGGAGGCAGTATTATAGTAGTTATATTCTTGTACATAGGAGCAGTATTATAGTAGTTATATTCTTGTACATAGGAGCAGTATTATAGTAGTTATATTCTTGTACATAGGAGCAGTATTATAGTAGTTATATTCTTGTACATAGGAGCAGTATTATAGTAGTTATATTCTTGTACATAGGAGGCAGGATTATAGTAGTTATATTCTTGTACATAGGAGGCAGTATTATAGTAGTTATATTCTTGTACATAGGAGCAGTATTATAGTAGTTATATTCTTGTACATAGAAGCAGTATTATAGTGTTATATTCTTGTACATAGGAGGCAGGATTATAGTGGTTATATTCTTGTACATAGGTGCGCATTATAGTAGTTATATTCTTGTATGGGCTATATTATAGCGTTATATTCTTGTACATAGGAGGCAGTATTATAGTAGTTATATTCTTGTACATAGGAGCAGTATTATAGTAGTTATATTCTTGTACATAGGAGGCAGTATTATAGTAGTTATATTCTTGTACATAGGAGGCAGTATTATAGTAGTTATATTCTTGTACATAGGAGGCAGTATTATAGTAGTTATATTCTTGTACATAGGAGCAGTATTATAGTAGTTATATTCTTGTACATAGGAGGCAGTATTATAGTAGTTATATTCTTGTACATAGGAGCAGTATTATAGTAGTTATATTCTTGTACATAGGAGCAGTATTATAGTAGTTATATTCTTGTACATAGGAGCAGTATTATAGTAGTTATATTCTTGTACATAGGAGCAGTATTATAGTAGTTATATTCTTGTACATAGGAGCAGTATTATAGTAGTTATATTCTTGTACATAGGAGCAGTATTATAGTAGTTATATTCTTGTACATAGGAGCAGTATTATAGTAGTTATATTCTTGTACATAGGAGCAGTATTATAGTAGTTATATTCTTGTACATAGGAGCAGTATTATAGTAGTTATATTCTTGTACATAGGAGCAGTATTATAGTAGTTATATTCTTGTACATAGGAGCAGTATTATAGTAGTTATATTCTTGTACATAGGAGCAGTATTATAGTAGTTATATTCTTTGCCAATATTCTTTTTATTAGAAAGAAAATAAACAGAGATAGAAGTGCAATTTACAATGTCAAGGTGCATAGACATATAAAGGCACAGTTTACAGCGTCAAGTACTTAGACGTATCAAGGCAATTGCGACGATGACAAAGTAATGATGTATTTCTCATTAAACATCAAAGAGAAGTGTAGGCATAACTGGTATAGAATCATAACAGTAAAGTTAACGGACAATATGGATAAAACACATATCTATTGTAGCTACACATTCCTCTCTCGTACTAAGCCAATCCGCGGTCCCACTGATGTGGTCGGCGTGATGAGACCCCACCAACTAGACAGGCCTAAAATAGTATATAAAGTCCCAAGGGGACCATCCTTATGATGATATGCAGTGAAGGAGAGAGAGAAGAGAGAACAGAGATGGACAAGGACAAGACAAGACAAGGACCAGACAAGGACGAGGGGGGTGATGCTGGTGATGGGGGAGAGAGGGAGGGGCGGGGATATAATCCAAGCGATCAACTGAGATCTCTGTGAAGTTTCCAGGGCTTCCATATATCTAGAAATTTCTCCCTAGAATTTAATTCCCACGCTATAAGTTCCTCCAGTCGCATCAGCTGGTCAACCTTGTCTACCCATTCTGTAACTGCAGGCGGTTTGGTGGACTTCCACTTCAAAGGAACAAGGAGTCTGGCCGCCATCAGTAAGAAGGTGGCGAGGCATGCTTTTGACGGAGTGAAAGATTGGTTGGGACACCAGAGTAGTACTAATTTAGGGTCTAGTACCATCGGGGGGTTTAGTGAACAAATCTGATTAACAAGTCCCTCAACCTGTTTCCAAAATGGCCGGATAAGCCCACAGTGCCACCACAAGTGAGACAACGATCCAACCTCTCCCCCACACCTCCAACAAACCTCTGGGACAGAGGGGTTTAATTTGCGCAAGAAGACAGGTGTTTTGTACCACCTGGTGGTAAGTTTGAAGGAATTCTCCTGTGTCAAGATACATCGGGAGAACCCATGGGAATTTAGCAGGATTGTCGCTCGTTCAGGATCCGAAAATTGAGTACCCAGCTCAGATTCCCAGGCTGTCAGGTATGAAGCGCCTGGAGGTGCGGAGGAGAGGAGGAGCCCGTACATGCGAGAGAGGGCTTTCTTCTCTTTAAAAGGAGCCCCAATCATTTTCTCTATCCAAGTAAGGGAGGTAGTTTGGATCAAGGGAATTTGTAGTTTTTTGATATCACCATGAAAACTGAACACCTGTAAGAAGGGAGCGTCTTTCACTAATTGAGACCCTGTAAGAGAAGCCCAGTTCAAACCCCCATCGGGGCGGCTAATGTTCTGTAGTGTGTAGCTCTGAAGGAGTTTCCAGATACCAGATGGACCTGATATGTCTTTGTGTACCCAGGCTTGAAGCAAAGGCAGAGGGAGGCGAGCGTGGGGAAACCGAATATCTCCACTTCTGTAGAGGGAGGACCACTCCATAAGAGTGCCTCTCCACATAAAGGCGACATCAGAGGAGTTGAAAAGGCATGGACGAATACCCCACAAAGCTAGTCGTTCTCTGAACGTAAGAATATACGCCTCCAGCTGCGAGCAAAGGGACGATTGATCCCCAGCTAGGACCTCTAACCCCCTGTTTAGTTGAGTAGCCCTGTAGTATAATTTTATCTCCGGGAGGCCAAAGCCTCCAAAGCGTTTCTCCTTAACTAGGGTCTGATGCGACACTCTAGCCCGTTTTCCCGCCCATATAAAGGTGGAGAACAACCGTCTGACCTCTACAAAGTAGGAGTTAGGGATCCATATCGGCAAGGTTTGTAGTAGATATATAAATTTGGGCACTATGAAGGCTTTCAGATAGTTCTTCTTACCCATCCAAGATACAAAGGGCAATTTAAGGGTCTGTAGGAGGGTTCTAGTTTCCTTCAGAAGGGGGAGGTAGTTCAGTTTAAAGAGATCACCCGGGTCCGCAGGTATATTCTATAGTAGTTATATTCTTGTACATAGGAGCAGTATTATATTAGTTATATTCCTGTACATAGGAGCAGTATTATAGTAGTTATATTCCTGTACATAGGAGCAGTATTATAGTAGTTATATTCTCGTACATAGGAGTAGTATTATAGTAGTTATATTCTTGTACATAGGAGCAGTATTATAGTAGTTATATTCTTGTACATAGGAGCAGTATTATAGTAGTTATATTCTTGTACATAGGAGCAGTATTATAGTAGTTATATTCTTGTACATAGGAGCAGTATTATAGTAGTTATATTCTTGTACATAGGAGGCAGTATTATAGTAGTTATATTCTTGTACATAGGAGCAGTATTATAGTAGTTATATTCTTGTACATAGGAGCAGTATTATAGTAGTTATATTCTTGTACATAGGAGCAGTATTATAGTAGTTATATTCTTGTACATAGGAGCAGTATTATAGTAGTTATATTCTTGTACATAGGAGCAGTATTATAGTAGTTATATTCTTGTACATAGGAGCAGTATTATAGTAGTTATATTCTTGTACATAGGAGCAGTATTATAGTAGTTATATTCCTGTACATAGGAGCAGTATTATAGTAGTTATATTCTTGTACATAGGAGCAGTATTATAGTAGTTATATTCTTGTACATAGGAGCAGTATTATAGTAGTTATATTCTTGTACATAGGAGCAGTATTATAGTAGTTATATTCTTGTACATAGGAGCAGTATTATAGTAGTTATATTCCTGTACATAGGAGCAGTATTATAAGTAGTTATATTCTTGTACATAGGAGCAGTATTATAGTAGTTATATTCTTGTACATAGGAGCAGTATTATAGTAGTTATATTCTTGTACATAGGAGCAGTATTATAGTAGTTATATTCTTGTACATAGGAGCAGTATTATAGTAGTTATATTCTTGTACATAGGAGCAGTATTATAGTAGTTATATTCTTGTACATAAGAGCAGTATTATAGTAGTTATATTCTTGTACATAGGAGCAGTATTATAGTAGTTATATTCTTGTACATAGGAGCAGTATTATAGTAGTTATATTCTTGTATATAGGAGCAGTATTATAGTAGTTATATTCTTGTACATAGGAGCAGTATTATAGTAGTTATATTCTTGTACATACTGTAGGAGCAGTATTATAGTAGTTATATTCTTGTACATAGGAGCAGTATTATAGTAGTTATATTCTTGTACATAGGAGGCAGTATTATAGTAGTATATTCTTGTACATAGACTCTCTTCACTATGTCTGCTCCTATGTCTGAAATATCTTTGCTATCCTGCTCTATACACAGAATATAACTCTCTATCTCTTATCCTCGATATACATCAGAACATCTTGAATTTTCAAAAAAACTTTTTTTTCTGGGCTGGAGCTTTTCTATGACATCAGTTGTGCTATAAACCTCTTGAATTATGATATTGGTGTAAAATTCATACTCCTCTATTTAATGAACACAGTTTTCCACAAGTGACATTTTATAATATCTTCTCCCAAATGGAACATCAAGCAAAACAGGAGCCCTATGTGCTCGGCACATGGAAAGTTTTATTTTATTCCACTATTTCATTTTTAGGGCAAGAGATGCTGGCTGACAACTAATCATGGCAGCCATTACAGCGCTCTTAACCCCTTCAGGACCAGGCTATTTTTCACCTTAAGGACCAGACCGTTTTTTGTAAATCTGACCATGTGTCACTTTATCTGGGGATAACTTTAAAACGCTTTTGCTTATCCAGGCCATTCTGACACTGTTTTCTCGTCACATATTGTACTTCGTGACAGTAATAAATTTGAGGCAAAATATTTCATTTTTGTTCCTAAAAAATACCAAATGTATCACAAATTTTGAAAAATTCGCCATTTTCAAAATTTCACTTTCTCTGCTTTTAAAACAGATAGCGATACCTCCTAAAATAGTTATTACTTTACATTTCCCATATGTCTACTTCATGTTTGGATCATTTTGTAAATTATATTTACTGTTTTTGTTGGGACGTTAGAAGGCTTAGTAGTTTAGAAGCAAATCTTACTGATATAGATCTGATTGCGATCAGTCTTGATCACTTACAGATACTATATAGTACTAGTGCTGATTAGCGACAGCGATGATGCTAATCAGCGACTAATCAGTGACTGCGGTGCGGTGGGCTGGGCGCTAGCTACCTAACAAGTAGCTAACTAACTGGCGGTGATAAGGGACCCTTAGGCCCCATTCACACGTCCGCAATTCTGTCCTACATTTTGCGGAACGGAATTGCAGACCCATTCATTTCTATCCGGATCCGCACTTCTGGGTCCGCACTTTCATTCCCAAAAATATAGAACATGTCCTATTCTTGTCCGCAATTGCGGACATGAAAAGGCATTTTCTATATAGTTCTGGCAATGTGCGGAAAGCCCATCGTCGGTGTCCATGTTTTTTGCGGATGATCAGGGAGTCTACATGGGGTGATCAGGGGTTAATAAGGGGTTAATTAGTGACGGGGGGGGGGTGTAGTGTGGTGCTTGGTGCTACTTACAGAGCTGCCTGTGTCCTCTGGTGGTCGATCCCAGCAAATAGGACTGTAGGTCGATCCCAGCTGGCAGGCTGTAGTATAACTTGTCTGCTGCAAGGCGCTGTGAACGCGCACGCAAGCGCGCGCGTTCACAGGAAGTCTCGCGAGATGACGCGTAGATTCGTCAACGAGGAATAACCCGGCTGCCCGCAGGTAATATTTAGGTAATATTTATTACCCAGATTCTGTAGTAAGCGGTTAATCCATTTTTTTCCACTAACAAAGCAAGGGTTAACAGCCAAAGAAAACTCAATATTTATTACCCAGATTCTGTAGTTAACAGAAACACCCCATATGTGGTCATAAACTGCTGTACGGGCACACGGCAGGGCGCAGAAGGAAAGGAACGCCATATGGTTTTTGGAGGGCAGATTTCACTGGGATAATTTTAAGTTGCCATGTCACATTTGAAGACCCTCTGATGCATCCCTAGAGTAGAAACTACAAAAAAATTACCCCATTTTGGAAACTACGGGATAAGGTGGCAGCTTTGTTGGTACTATTTTAGGATACATATGATTTTTGGTTGCTATATATTACACATTTTGTGAGGCAAGGTAACAAAAAATAGCTGTTTTTATATTTCGTTTTTTACAATGTTCACCTGACGTGCTATTTTGTAGAGCAGGTGGTTACGGATTCGACAATACCAAATATGACTACTTTTTTGTTTGTTTGTTTCAGTTTTACATAATAAAGCATTTTTGAAAAACTTTTTTTTTTTTTAGTGTCTCCGTATTCTGAAAGCCATAGTTTATCTTTTATTTTTTTGGCAACTGTCTTATGTAGGGGCTCATTTTTTTTCGGTATGAGATGACGGTTTGATTGTTATGATTTTAGGGTGCATATGACTTTTTGATCGCTTGGTATTACACTTTTTGTGATGTCAGGTGACAAAAAATTATTTTTTTAGCACAGTTTTTTAATTTTTTTTACGGCGTTCATCTGAGGGGTTAGGTCATGTGATATTTTTATACAGCAGGTTGTTACGGATGCGGCGATATTTAATATGTATACTTTTTTTAGTGTCTCCATAGTCTGAGAGCCATAGCTTTTTTTCTTTTGGGACGATTGTCTTAGGTAGGGGCTAATTTTTTGCGGGAGGAGATGACGGTTTGATTGGTACTATTTTTGTGTGAGTATGGCTTTTTGATTGCTTGGTATTATACTTTTTGTGATGCACAGTGACAAAAATTTGCTTATTTTAGACCGTTTTTATGGTTTACTTTTTTTTACGGTGTTCATCTGAGGGGTTAGATCGTGTGATATTTTACTAGACCTGGTTGTTACGGACGCGGCGATACCTAATATGTCATGTTTTAGTGTCTCCATATTCTGAGAGCCATAGTTTTTGTATTTTTTGCCCGATTGTTTTATGTAGGGATTCCTTTTTTGCGGGATGAGGTGACGGTTTGATTAGTACTATTTTGGGGGGCATACGCCTTTTTGATCGCTTGGTGTTGCACTCTCTGTGATTTAAGGTGACAAAAAAATGATTGTTTTAGCACAGTTTTTATTTTATTTTTTCTACGGCGTTCAGGTGAGGGGGGGAATCATGTGATATTTTTGTAGAGCTGGTTTTTTTTTTCTACAATTTTATGTGTTTTATTTTGGGCATTTTTTATTTATTTTTTCCCTTGAAACCTGTATTGTAATGCATTGGCTGTCAGCTTGTATGCCCTAAGGGGGTGGATCTTACTGGTTCCCGTAGAAGGCAAGCCCCAATGCCTATGGAAAGCATTGGGCTGCCTTCTCGTCCATCAGGTCCCCGTCACTGGAGTGTGGGGACCCGATGGAGATGCGGAGGGCACGCGTACCCTCCGCAAACCTTCTGTATGCCGGGGTCAAAGCTATAAGGGGTTAATACACCGGCATCAGTGTCTTCAAAGGTGCCGGCGTATGCACCCGCCCGATCAGCCCGCCGTACATGTACGGCGCTGGTCCTTAAGTCACGTCCACCGGTGCGGCGAGCGTCCTCCACGAGTTAAATGATGTCACTCAGCCATGTTTATTTGTGTGATTTAGGCAACATACGGTGACTACCTGTTGTTTGTACAATGCAAATGTAAAACTTGTCACAAATGAATAGAATACACTAGCAGTGTGTACCGACACAAGTAATAAATTGCTATGTACCACTTTACTAGAAGATTTGTTTTAAGTTCACTGCCCCTGGGATGCGGTATGCACTTTAGGACTACACATCATACTGCCAGAAGTTACCATACTGTCCCGGGTTTGGCACAATTCCGTCAAATTCATTCTTCTAGGACAGACATACCTTTGGAGCTTTTCTCATCAGGAGTAGTGTGAATAAAACATTTTTTTATTCTAAGAGGTCCTGTTCCTTTAAGTGTCCAGGAGGCGGAGCTTAACTATAAAGTCCTTTCTGCCCCTCTCCTCTGTCTGGCAGTTGTAGTAATCTCCTGGTTGGATGTTGCAGCTGTCAGTCAGAGCAGAGGGGAGGGGCTATGAAACAGCTCAATGCAGAGAGCACTTCACAGTGAAGTTCCGCCTGATCGACAACGCGCTGTCCACAGTTTTGCATGGACAAACTTGCTGACAGTCTCCCTTTAAGTGCTGCAAATTTATATTGGAGTTGATTAAGAAGCTAAATAGCTCCGTCTCCCGCGGTGCGGCACAGCAGAGTGTAATGCTTTGCAGGATACATTGGTCCAGCGAGGAACAGCAGTGAAATGTAAGGACCTGTAACCTAAAGCTAGCTGGAAACCATCAGCATTCATGCAGCTCTGGAGGTAAATGGAATCTAAGTCATGATTAGGGATGAGCGAATCAACTTCGCATAAAGCTTGGTTAGAATACTGTAAGGAGCAGGATCTCCGTACAGTATTAGAATGTATTGGCTCTGAGGAGCCGAAGTTATTGCTTCGCGAGACTTCGGGTGATATAGGCATTGTTCCACATATGGAGCCCACATATGGCGGAAAGGTTGACGTGGTAGAGGGGCCCGGCGAGGTCAGGTCCACGTCTTACTTGCACAGCATTTACATCTCAGCACAATTCTTGCCGCCTCCGGACCTTATAGCGGGATTACACACCAGCGCGCATTCCGCGGATCACTGACTTCCTGTTTATGTGTCACTGTGACCAACGTTCTCCAAACCTGAGGAAGTACCCAGCAGTATCACACAGCGGACGGTATCACACATCAGATGCTTAGATACACCACACAGTATCACACATCATAGGCTTAGATATGCCAGAAAGTATAACACATTATTTAACACATTATAGGCTTAGATACACCAGATAGTATCACATATCATAGGCTTAGATACACCTGACAGTATCACACATGATATACTTAGATACACCGGACAGTATCACACATGAAAGGCTTAGATACACCGGACAGTATCACACATGAAAGGCTTAGATACACCAGATAGTATCAGATATCATAGGCTTAGATACACCTGACAGTATCACACATGATATACTTAGATACACCGGACAGTATCACACATGAAAGGCTTAGATACACCAGATAGTATCAGATATCATAGGCTTTGATACACCGCACAGTATTGCACATCATATGCTTAGATACGCCAGATAGTATAACATGTGATAGGCTTAGATACACCAGATAGTTTCACATATCATAGGTTTAGATACACCAGACAGTATGACATATTATAGGCTTAGATACACTGGACAGTACCACACACCACAGTCTTAGATACACCGGACAGTATCACACATATCAGACATAATGCGCTTAGATACACCAGATAGTATTGCATATCATAGTCCTAGATACACTTCACAGTATCGCACATCATAGGCTTAGATCCACCGGATAGTATAACATCATTGGCTTAGATACACCGGACAGTACCACACATCATATGCTTAAATACACAGGACAGTATCACACATCATAGGCGTGGATACACTCAAAAGTATCACACATCGTAGGCTTAGATACACTGGATACTATCGCACATCATAGGCTTAGATACACCGGGCAGTATCGCACATCAGGGGCTTAGATACACCTGGCAGTAGCACACATCAGAGGCTTAGATATGCCGGGCAGTATCACACATCAGATGCTTAGATACACCGGGCAGTATCACACACCAGATGCTTAGATACACCGGACAGTATCAAACATCATAGGCTTAGATACACTGGATAGTATCACACATCATAGGCTTAGATACATCGGATAGTATCGCACACTATAAGCTTAGATACACTAGACAGTATCAAACATACACTGGATAGTATCACACATCATAGGCTTAGATACATCGGATAGAATCGCACACCATAGGTTTAGATACACCAGACAGTATCACACATTATGGAGGTCATTTATCAAACTGGTGTGAAGCAGAACTGGTTTAGTTGCCCATAGCAACCGATCAGATTCCGCCTGTCATTCTCCACGGCTGCTGTGCGCATCTACAGATAATGAGAGGAAGGTCTCAGGTCGTATCCGGAATATCGCTCCGGCCTGTCTTCTCTGCCGCAGACCACAGGCGGATTAGCCGCATATGTCCAGGATGGATTCACCCCCAGTCACCATAGGGTTAATGTCATAGATAGGATACATATGCATATCCTAGTCCGACAAATGCTGCCCCCGTGTGGTCACTGCAGGGAATGCGGACGTCTTGCTAACTGCATGATAAATTCCCACTTAAAGGCTATGGACACCTTTATGACTGCATTTTACTCATTTTTGGCAAAAATCCTTTTTTTTCGATTGGCCTTTATTATAAACATTGAGCCGTTCTGTCACAAAGGGTTAACTATTTGTCTAGCTGTGTGACTGGTACTTTCACTTTCACTTTGTGCCTCCTCTAATAACCCTCATCTCTAAACTACTGAGAGGTCATAAGCACATAAGATAAGGACTGAGCTCTAATGAGTGTTTATAATGTCAGAGAGCAGAGATAAGGAGCCCGTCAGTTCCTGGTCTGATGGAAAAGACAGACAATCCACAGGCTTCTACTGGAGCATCTCAGCTCTGTACAGAGAAAAGGATTCCATATGTTTAATAAAAAAAACAATTGAAAAAATTATTTTTAGCTCAAAATGAGCACAATGCAATAATAAAAATAAATTGTCCTCGATGGTGTACATAACCTTTAAATGCTCCAACAGCCTTTTAAGGTCCTCGCCATTTTCAAGATCTCTGCATGGTCTCAGTGAATGAGAACAATCCTGCTTACATCCAGAGGCCGAAACCTTGTACTGACCTATTATTTCTCACAGCTGAGGGTTTGCTACAATTGGCCTCCAGCCTGGATACAACTGTAAGGGTACTTTCACACTAGCGTTAAAGTTTTCCGGTATTAAGTTCCGTCCTAGGTGCTCAATACTGGAAAAAAAAACGCATCATTTTGTCCTAATGCATTCTGAATGGATCCGTTTTTCCGGAAGACACCCGAGAGACGGATCTGGTATTGCAATGCATTTGTCAGGTTGATCCCCATCCGGATCTGGAAACAAATGATATCCGTTTGCATACGGATATCCGGATCTGTCAGGCAGGTCCAGCAACGGAACGCTAGTGTGAAAGTACCCTTATTCCCTGACAACAAGCAGAGATATTGAAAAAATTGAAACAAACTATATTAGAAAGTTGCAGATTTTAAAAGGGACAAGACTTTTAGGATTTGGGATGACAGACACTATAGATCCTGGATGTCAGAGGTGGGGACAGGTTGTGGGTAAACAGCTCAGGGGGGCATTTTTCTTTACTGAGGTCTGTAATTACAGATAATTGGAGGCAGGGGGCAGTGTTTTCAGTGATTATGGGGAAATGACAAGGTGGGCAGAATCCAAGGGGGCTTGACCCTGCCTGTGTGTAATATGTTTTGTATAGGCCACTTGGATGCATTTCCACCATACTGACAGTATCCATTACAGGCAGAAATCCTTCCAGAGGGCGCTGCTGCCACCTAATGGTCACTTCATAGAATGCATATAATATTTTTTAGGGTCTGCAATGGCAAAGCAAATGAGCCATAACTGGAATAATCAGATTATATGGGAAGAGCTGAGGAACACTGAGATTTACCCTGCACCCATCATCCCAGCAGGGTGCTGCAGTGAGAGGCACATGGTGGTACTGACCACAATTCAGGCACAGTCCACATCTGCCTTGACCTTTCTGTTATTCTTCTGGATCAGAACAGAGGAAAATGGAAATTCCACATTTGCGCAGCAGTCGCGCTCTGTTACTGTCTGCTGCATTAGGCTGCCGCTATTTTTTCCACAAAAAAAAACCCTTTAAAAGGAACCTGCCACTAGGAAATTCACCGATACACCAAGCACAGTGCCTTGTAGAGCCAGTAATGATCCGCTGCTACATTCTGGAGAAAAAAGGGATTTCAATCCACACATAAATGAGCAGTTAAGTGCAATGAGGGCGGGCCCAAGCCACTCTGTGCACCCATTGTTCCTCGTCCTTCCTCTATCAACCCCAGCAGAAAGGACATACCCAGTGAGCTGCAATAGGGAGAGAGTTGCAGCAGAAAGGACACATCTGCTGAGCTGTGAATGGGAGATAGCTGCAGCATTAAGGACACAACCCTGACAAAGGACATAACTCTAGAGCTGCGATAGGAAGAGAGCTGAAGCAGAAAGAGCACATGCTCTGAGCTGTGAAAGGGAGATAGCTGCAGCAGAAGGGACACATACCCTGACAAAGGACATACCTCTTAAGCTGTGATAGGAAGAGAGCTAAAGAAGAAAGAGCACACTCCCTGAGCTGTGCTAGGAAGAGAACTGCAGCAGAAAGGACACCTCCCTGAGCTATGATAAGGAGAGAGATGCAGCAGAAAAGGACACCCCCTGAAAAGGGGACACACCCTCAGCTGCCAGCTTAATGTGCATCTATGTAAACTGTAGTGAAGATCATTTCCTTACCAGTGTCTGTAGTTGTGAGTTATAACCTCCCTCCTGATCCTCAGCTGGGTCATGTGACCAGCACTCTGGTTCCACATAACACATCTTATGCGTGGACAGGAAAACAGGTTCTCGGTGTATTCCTAAAGGAGCTTCAATGTCAGTCTCAAAGTAATGAATAGAGAAATACTTCCTGTTCTCTGATCTGAACATCAGCGAATCTGTGGACAGACCTCTGAGGAGCAGCGCATGCAAGACGGCCCGGGATTCTCACAGAACTGGAAGACGTCTGCAAGGAAGAATGGAGGAAAATCCCTCAAACAAGAATGGAAGGACCCCTGACTGCTACAAAGAGTGTTTACAAGCTGTGATACGTACCAAAGGGGGTGCTACTAGGTACTAACCATGCAGGGTGCCCAAAGTTTTGCTTTGGGCCTTTTTACTTTTTTGTTATTTAGAAAATGTAAAAGATGAAAATAAACAATTTAAATACAAAGCGAATGTGTCTTTACGTTTATAACTTTTGGAGATCATTTCTTCTTCAACTTGCTTAAAGGGCTTCTGTCACTACCAGGAAGTTGGGCGGTTACTTGCTGGTAGCCGCCGCATCCTCGTTCTAAAAAGACGCCCCCGACTCCACTTGATTGACAGGGCCAGCGAGCTTTCTCCTCCTCCTGCTGGCCCTGTCTGCGGCTCAAATCCCGCGCCTGCGCCGTACCGGTACTCATTCGGCACAGGCGCTCTAAGAGAAGGACGCTCGCTTGGCTGCTCCTTCCTCAGTGCGCCTGCGCCGATGACATCAGCCCTACAGCCGTCTTCTCTTCCAAGTGTAGGGCTGCCGTCATAGGCGCAGATGCACTGAGGAAGGAGCAGCCAAGCGAGCGTCCTTCTCTTAGAGTGCCTGCGCCGAATGAGGACCGGTACGGCGCAGGCGCGGGATTTGAGCCACAGACAGGGCCAGCGGGAGGAGGAGAGCGCTCGCTGGCCCTGTCAATCAAGTGGAGTCGGGGGCAGTTCTGGTGTGTGCAGGTTGAGACTCCATGTTGGAGCTGTTAGGATTCTTACCTGTTCCTTGGCTGAAGATAAGTCCGACTACAAAGTGAAGTGCAGCGTAAGGAAGAAGCCAAGTTATCCGGTCAGCTTGTCAGTAGAGCAGAATGAGAGAAAGATATAGCAGAGTTGAGTTTGCCTGCCAGTTTAATGCTAAAGCCTGCTGGAACCAAGACAAAGCCTGAAACTGTTTGAAGAAACGTTTATTCAAAGTAAAGCTGCCCTTAAACTACATCTCAAGGTCTGGACTCAAGTTATTCTTTCCAATCACTCAAAGCCTGGGGTCCAGCCATATCCAGTTAGGAGCACCGTGACATCAGTAAAGAGATATTTTAGGCCGCAACATATCAATAGGCATTTCCTATACCTGGGTCGCGACATAGAGGGCCCTGGGCTGCTGCCGTCCGTTGCAATTTTGGCGTCACGAACAGGATTTACCTTTGCATCTTTATACTACAAGGCCTACAGAATTGTCAGAGAACCTCCTAAAAATGACTTTACTACGTTTATTGCGGAGCAACAGGTGCAGGAAAGTGCATGTTGGCTACCGAGGGGTTAATCCACCATATTTGCCAGTGATGCCATATGTTCTTTTTGTACCTCAAGAGCGGGAAAACAGGGAAACGCCCTGCAACAGCCCTGCCCACCGGGAACTGCCCAGTGCAAAGTGTAAAGAGTGAAGTCTCCACCGCTAGGAGTCCACCCCCCTTACCAGTTTGCTCCTGCCAGCGAGAAGACGACAACATGGCGCATCCATCCAGGCCTAACTGGGGAGAGATGGTGTGGGGCGATCAGGGCCGGCAACCGCCTAGGGCGCAATTTAGCAGGGGGCGCCGCCGTAACCCTGCGATGTAAAAAAAAAAAAAAAAAACCTGGTTGTAAGAAAACTTAAGTGGAGGCCGGCGCTGCACCCTGCTCTCATGCTGCGCCGCCTGAGCGCTCTAAGAATCCCACCCGGTGGCCGCTCACTGCCCCAGCAACGGTCACATGATGGGCTCAGGGCGGCTAGGACCTGGGGGCGTGACTGCACAGGCTACAGCGGCAGGAAGAGCTGGGGCAGCTAGAGGCGATCTCACTCTCTGACACCAATAGTCAGCCAGAGAGAGAAGACGTCCGCCTGCGGCCTGTCCGACCATCACAGCTAGAGCTAGGAGCCGCCCAGCAGCAGCTCATGTCAAGGACAGCTGGTAGGTGAACTACTTAGTTGTTCAACTTGTAGAGTCTGATGGATCATTATACAGATCAACATCATATAAGTTGCAGGCATAAATAGCCTAGGCCTAGCTGCCTAGCCAGGACCTAAAGAGTTGCGAAGCTATAACCCTCAACATGCCCTGACAGGCTCAGCAACATATTATAAGAGAATGCTGAGGATTGTAGTATCACAGGGATATAGGAGCACATGGTAGACGGAGCAGTCACAGATCTTATATGAGGTCATTCTGGCCATTTGGGGCCACTGGGCAGGCTATATCCCTGTGATACTACAATCCTGTCAGGGCATGCTGAGGGTTAGGCCGCAGATGCACACGGCCGTGAGCGGTCTGTGGTATCCCGGCCTAGAATCCGGCAGAGAGCAGGAGCGCACAGCGTCATTTTTCTTACAAATCAGTAACTTTGTTTGCACTAAAGAACTTAATTTGGGTAAGAAACCATGAAGTTGACAAATGTATGAGTAAGCGAATAATCTAATACACAGGCTTGTTTCTTTAGCTATGGCTTAAGTTATGGTAGTTATTCTCCACCATTCTTAATAGGGGGCTTTATTGCAACATATAACTCTCTTTTAATTTAAATGCTGAGAAAGGGGTGGAACATATTTGATGTCATGATATGGGCAAATCATATGATATGGGGGGGGGGGGGGCAATTTTTATCTTGCCTAGGGCGGCAAAAATCCTTGCACCGGCCATGGGGGCGATGAGCCCGAAGTGCAAGCCGCCCTGGAAGAAGTGAGACTCTCCCAAGTGCAGCGGAACCCAGCAAGAGAACCGGTGGTGTCCGCTGTACCGGCCGGTGCGGTGGAAGCGGCTGGAGTGTCCACTCCACCGCCCAGGAAGGACTGCCCGTCCATCGGACAAAATCTGACGGCCCCGCCGGAGGTGACGGCCCACACTCAGACGATGTGGGACTATAAGAAGGCGATCGAGGACTGGGTAATCCAGGTCCTGGACCACCCAAGGCCGGGAGATCCGCAATTGGAGCGACGTCGAGGGACCGTACTGTGGTTCTCCGTCGAAAGAGGCAGTGGATTCCTGGCAGACGACAAGGACGGCGAAGAGCTATTCCTGGGTTGTAGGTCAGTAAAGCGTCCCCATCTGCCCCAGACTACATTGGATATACCCCCATGAACTCTCAAGAGGGCCCCTTTGCCACTGGGGTCACCCTATTGACCAAGCCCCTTGTCCCTATGTCAGCAGCTGAGAGCTGCCAGGAGGATCCAGTAGCCGCAGGTCGCGTGCGCTGCCTCCAGGAGACCGTGGAGGGAGTCCTCCGCTTCCAAGAAAAGGAACAGCCCCAGCCGGACCTACTGATCCCAGGTCTACCTCCGCCACCAACTTTTCAGCTGGGTTATCTGACAACCGCCATCTTCTCCTACAACCCAGTGGTGGTCAGTTATCAGCTCCCATCGAAGATGGCATCAGTTGCAGCAAGAAGGCCCCGATCTCCATCACCACCGTTGGAGATTCCTAGGCGGTAGCCTTTACAGACGGAGATCTTGAGTCCCTCTGCCCTGGCAGGAGGTTCTGGCAACATGAATGAAGCAAGTAGCTGCAGCATTAGCCAGTGTGACCACCCGGTCAGTACCAGAAATCTCCACTAGAGGTCAGTGGAGCTGCACCACAGCTGCCAGCTTGGCTTACAAGAGGCAGGTGCGCCCTCTTATGTCCTTTAGTAGCTTAAGCAGCGGAGGACTTCAGAAACCTCCTCTAAGGAGCCCCTCTACTGCATCCTTAAAGAAAGAAAAATCTTGGACATTGGGAGCCACAGCGTGGACTGCTTCTGGAGGGTGAGAGCTTGTTGGCCATTGTTTTATTGTTTTGTTGCCCTATTTTGCTCTCATTCAGATAGTCATGGATTGTAAAGACTACCCCCCCATCTGCAAAATATTCCCAAGTTGCGCACGTCTGCGCCAATTCCTTTTTTCCCCCCTTCTCAGGTTAACTTGGAATCCCAGTTTGCTTAAAGGGTTCTCATCATAATTGCTGCTATTTTATGCATTCCCATGTGGATAACAAATTACTTTTGCACTACTTGTTCCAGTTTGGTGCATTTGACAAGCCAAGCACTTAAGGAAAAGACTCTAATGTGAATTTGATTGCATTATATCTTTGCACTATTTTTGCAGGAAGAGCTGGGGCAGCAGATGGCAGTAAGTTCAAGTATTTAACCCATTGTATGTACTCTTTTACAGGTACAACACTGTGAACTTTTGCACATTTTAATGGATATTGGTAAAACAATGCAGTTAGCCAGATAGCTAGCGCCTTACTTTCTAGCTCATATGGACTTCCTCTGAGGGCGTTAATGTACGTCATAAGCAGATCTAACAATGTCAAGGGTAACCCCGCTGCTAAAATGTGTGTTTAGAGGGATCAGCCCTCATGGGAGTTCTGGGAGAGAACCGGCTCCTCCTCCTAGTTTGGTGTGTCCTAAGGCTTAGTGCGCCTTATGGATATGTATGTTTAGTTACCTGTTCAGTCATCAAGGTGACAAGGCGTAAAGCATTATAAGGCCTTGGTGCTGGAAAGGGATTACAGGATGAAGCCACCCTTCTATTTGCTAGCATCCCATAGTATCGTGGAGGGATTACAGTACATGACACCCACACGCTCCATATACGGCTCTGGCCCAGTCCTGTGTGGAGTATATGAGCGCTTAGTGCAGCATCTTTTTGGTTCACTGGTTATACCGTGAGGGCAAACTGTGACTAGGCACCCTACTCACACGGGCAGGAACCTAGTGGTAGCCATCTCTACATCAGTCTATGTATGTTCTTATGCAGCACTTTAACCTTCCTTGAGTACCTTAGAGCCCAACCTAAGCACAAGCCGAGGACGGCTTGGTTTTAAGTAAGGGGGAATGTAACACCCCAGAGTGATGTTACCACTCCTACACCCTGCTACTGTCCTTAATGGTCTAACCTGAATGTCATCTATGTATTTATTCCAGGTCCTCCACACTGTACATTTCTAATGTTTGAAACAGTTTATAACATGTAATATGCCTGGTTCACCAGCAGATGGCAGCAAACACAGCATAGCTATAGTTAGACAGAATTAAACTCACCATTCCATTCTGCTTGTCAGTACAGCAGAGTGAGAGAAGGAAAGAGCAGAGTTGAGTTTGCCTGCCAGTTTAATGCTAAAGCCTGCTGGAACCAAGACAAAGCCTGTAAACTGTTTGAAGAAACGTTATTCAAAGTAAAGCTGCCATTGAACTTCATCTCAAGGTCTGGACTGAAGTTATTCTTTCCAATCACTCAATTATTCCCCCTATTTATTGCTTCGGAGGCAAAGCCTGGGGTCCAACCGTGTCCAGGTAGGAGCACCGTGAAACATAGAGAGACATTTTAGGCCGCAACATACCAGTCGGCATTTCCTATACCTGGGCACGGCCACCCGTTGGACAGGTACAATTTATGGGGGCTCTCTGCTCTGTGCGGTGTTTATGGGGGCTCTCTGCCCTGTGCGGTGTTTATGGGGGCTCTCTGCCCTGTGCGGTGTTTATGGGGGCTCTCTGCCCTGTGCAGTGTTTATGGGGGCTCTCTGCCCTGTGCGCTGTTTATTGGGGATCTCTTCCGTGTCCACTGTTTATGGGGGCTCTCTGCCTTGTGCGCTGTTTATGGGGGCTCTCTGCCCTGTGCACTGTTTATGGGGGCTCTCTGCCCTGTGCGCTGTTTATGGGGGCTCTCTGCCCTGTGCACTGTTTATGGGGGCTCTCTGCCCTGTGCACTGTTTATGGGGGCTCTCTGCTCTGTGCACTGTTTATGGGGGCTCTCTCCCCTGTGCACTGTTTATGGGGGCTCTCTGCTCTGTGCACTGTTTATGGGGGCTCTCTGCCCTGTGCACTGTTTATGGGGGCTCTCTGCTCTGTGCACTGTTTATGGGGGCTCTCTGCTCTGTGCACTGTTTATGGGGGCTCTCTGCTCTGTGCACTGTTTTTGGAGTCAGTCTATGGCTGGCTCTGTTTCCTGTGTAAATTATAGTAAACTTCCTGGGTCAGAATAAGCCCCATTTTTACAGTACTCAGTGCAGTGTAAAAATTGCAAAAAGTTCTTAATTCTTGATATTAAAAAGAATGCCAAACGTCCAAAACTTGCGACTTTTTGACTCCAGTCTTCTGGCTCACAGCTAGTGTACGTATATAGTGGACACGACCTGTTGCCCCTAGCAACCAATCACAGCCCAGCTTTCATTTCTCACACTTCACTGAAAATGAAAAGATGTGCTGTGATTGGTTGCTGAGAAAAACAAGTCCACATCTTCTGTTCCGTATTTTATAAATAAAGCTTATTCTTGTTTTGGTTTTGTCCATTCAGGTGTTCTGTCATCTAACATTTCTTTTGCTGTAACCTGATTGGACGCTCACTCGCCTGGTCGGCGATAAGGACCAATAAGAGAACGCTACACACCAAGGTTACCCCCTCTCTGTTTGCGCCGCTTGCTCGCTTTTCTCTGTTTTAATTGGCTGTGTACCGACGTCCTTCCGTTCCATTGGTTGCTAAATAACAAACTCCTCCCAGGGGCGGTACGTTTCTGAGTTGTTTACCTGCTGATTATCACTACTCTGTATTCTGATTGGCTCTTTCGCACTATCCCTCTGTACTATTGGTCAGATTTTACCCGGGCTCCTCCCCGAGGGCGGCTTGGTCCTCCTGCTTTCAGCTCTGTCCTGCAGTCAGTCAGGATGAGCCGGAGTGGTATGATCCCGTGTTGGGGGCTTTTTGCAGTTTTCTTTCTGGTTTTGTCGCTGGGAGCCAGCCCCTCCGCGGCCGATATCCCCCCTCGTAATGAGACAGCCCGGGTGGCCCGGTACGTGGCTCACATGTGTGACTGGGGCTCCCTGGCCACCATCTCCAGCCACGACCCGGTGAGGGGACAGCCCTTCGCTAATGTCTTCTCGGTGAGTGACGGTCCCCGGGGCCAGAGCAGCGGAGTCATCTACCTGTACCTGACCACCCTGGAGATCTCCGTGCAGGACCTGCAGGTGAGCGCGTGACGTCATCGCCACCAGAAACAAAGTATCCGCTCTGTAACAGTTTGTTTATATATATATATATATATATACATAGAGCAGTCACGTGATGCCTCTCTGTTCTCCATATGAGGATCTCTGATAATCCGGCACCAAACTGACCCCCAGCAGTGCTGTAATAAGGGAAAATCCCTGTAGATAAAGAGTTAATATGTAAATGAAGCCTTCTAAACCGTCTGCTAATCCAGAATACTTGATAATCCGGCACCAACAGGACACTAAAATTCCGAAAACAAGGGCCTGCACCCTCCGCATTGTAGTAGATCTTGTGTAACATTCACATTATCATCCAGCGCCTGGTGCTTATCGGAGCCTGTGCAGGCGCTGTGTGTCTGGGGCCCCTGAGGGGCTCTATCCAGAGGTTAGCACAAGTCCTTTTTTTTTTTTTTTTTTTTTTTTCCTTTTTGATAGCAGTTTTAACCCTTGAGGTGCATTTTTTTTTTTTTTTTTTAAATCGCAGCGTGCTCGTGGTCAGCGTTTTTCTCCCATACACATCCATTCCAGCGTGTGTGTTGGCATTTTTTTACCAGGGCTTTTTTATTTTTGCCTATGCAACTCCAGACGGGAAGTCTTCTTTCACACGGTCAGTGTTTGGTCAGTGATTGTGAGCCAAAACCAGGGGCGGAGGCTACACAGAGATGAGGTATGATGGAAGGATTTGAGCCTGTTCTGTGTTTCTGACTGGCTCACAATCACTGATGAAACACTGACCAAATACTGAGTGCCGATGTGACATAGCTTTCCAATACAGATAAGGGCCCTTTCACACTAGCGTTCTTCTTTTGCGCCATTGCGTTCCGTCTTCGGGGCTCAATACCGGAAAAGAACTGATCAGTTTTATCCTAATGCATTCTGAATGGAGAGAAATCCGTTCAGGATCCATCAGGATGTCTTCAGTTCTGTCACTGTACGGTTTTTGGGCGGATAAAATACCACAGCATGCAGTATCTTCTCCGTCCAAAATTCCGGAACACATGCCGGGTCAGGCATTATTTTCCATTCCCAAGTGTTTCAGAAAAAACGGATCCGGGTTTTGCGGTCTGTGCATGCGCAACCTTTAAAAATGTAAAAAGGTAAATACCGGATCCGTTTTTCCGGATGACAGCCACAAGACGGATCCGATATTGCAATGCATTTGTAAGACGGATCCACATCCGGATGCGTCTACAAATGGTATCCGTTTGCATACATATTGCCGGATCTGGCAAGCAATTCCGGTGACGGAACCGCCTGCCGGAATCCAGCAACGCAAGTGTGAAAGTGCCCTAAGGCTGTGGTCTACATCTCTGCTGGCATAGCCAAATATGATCCCCGAACTGACGGGGATCCGGCCGCCGCCCGTCAGACGTTCCGGCTTTCAGTGCCTCTGCCGGAGTTCCCAGAGGAGAGGCGAACGTCCTCTCAGACATTGGCGTTACCTCGCTAGGATGGGCCCCAATGTCCGTTAGGGCGGGTCCCAGCACCTATCTCTAGAACGGAGCCCGCAAAGTGAAGAAGAGCAGATTGCACACGCGCAGTCGCCCTCCTCACATTTCTATAGCACCGACTTAGCTATTTCCGTCAGCCCCATAGAAGTCAATAGAGCGGTGGTCGCGCTTGCGCCATTTATTTCTATGAGACTTCTGAAAATAGCCAAGTGCAGTGCTCGGGTATTTTTGGCACTCCCATAGGAATGAGTGAAGGGCGGCGGCACCTGCGCGGTGCGCTCTCCCTCACTTTGCCTGCTCCGTTCTAGAGATAGGTGCGGGTCCCGGCCTGTCCGTGCGATATGCAACCAGTGCTTGAGATGAGAGAACCCCTTTAAGCTTAGTGGTTGTACCATTACAGCAACTTATCCTCTATCTCCTATCTGAGTGGGGCCCCCGCCGATCAGCCAAACAGGGGCCCGTATTTCCCCCTTTTGAATGTCCCATAGAGTTGAATGGAGGGGCAGTGTGCATGGGTGTCCTCCGCACCATTTAAATAAGGGGAACGTGATTAGCAGGGGCCCCAGCGGTCAGAGCCCCCGCAGATCAGATACTTAAAAAGAAAACATATTTAGCCCGGATCCGTTATTCACCCCTGAAAAGGCAGCAGTAGACGACCAGCAGGTAGGTAGCTCTCAAGGGAAGCACAAGTGTCACAGTCGGGCCCCCCATAGTGATGACCTGTCCTGAGGATCGGCACCAGTTTCTTAGGAATCAATCACATTTTTGTAGAAATGCTAATCTAGGAGGAGGACCCCTTTAAAAAGTGCACAAAGTTCCGGGGTTTACACAGATACCTGCCGGTCTGGAATGCTGGGCGTGTAAGTGGCCGGGGTCCCGGAATGTGTTTGATAATCCGGGACTGTTGGCCGCTCCTGAAGACGGTGACACAGGAGCTGCCGGGGGGCGGTAAGGGACATGTGCACGGGTGTCGAAATCTTTTGTGAAATACCCGTGAGTGTTGAATAGCAGTCTAATGTCTAACACTGTCCGGAGCGCTCTCTTTCCCTGTAGATGTCTCTTGTCTTCTCCTTTTTTTTCTGCATATTTAGCTGTTTTTGGCTGTGAGTCAGCAGATGACACAGCAGATTGCAGCGAGCGCTGCCGTGTAGTGACACATGACACAGCGACAGCCTCTGACTGCTGAGAACGAGGTCCTGTATACGGAATATACCCCGTGCCAGGCAGTGCTTTCATAGGGTATTAAGCCTATGTGCTTATTTTCTTTAACCCCTTCCCATACGTGCGCCCCATATACTGAAGAATACAGAGAGCACACTGCCCATGATCGGCGCCCTCTCCATTTGCTGCTATGGGACTTCTGAAAACCGCCAAGAAAGCTTTTGCGTGGCGTGCTCCCCATCCACTTTGGGGCCCCGGGGCTAGTCCCACCTACGCCTATCCAACATTTATGCCACATAGGACAACGCCCCCCCCCCCCCGACACCCCCGCCAATCAGATAATGATGACCTATCCATCAACACTCAGAAAACCCCTTTATGGTACTGTACCCCATGTCACGGTGAATTGTGACCCCATACAGTCACAGAGGGAGCCCTGTGGTAATTGACAGAAAGGCTCTGCTATTACAATCCCAGCCGATTAATCCCTTAGATGCTGCAGTCAATAGTGACTGTGACATCCAGGCCGTTAGACAGAAGGAGGGGTCTCATGAGGCTCTGATCGGTGACTCCATCTTAAGCTGCGCTGTTTATTGGCGTCTGGGGTAGTCTGAAATTCCCCTCCTCTCTCTCAGGCCGCTGCTTAGTTTCACCCCCATGCTTTATACTGCAGCCTATTTTCCATATGCATAGATGACAATTATTTTATTCTATATTTCTGTTACTGGCATTTTTATAAAATCCTAACCTTTACTCTTTCCTGTCAGGCGAACTCAAACGCCTCCCTGACCATGTCTTTGGCGCAGACTCCATATTGCAGACAGGAGCAGTACGACCCGCAGAGTCCACTCTGCGCTCACATTATAATCTCCGGCAGCGTCCTGAAGGTAAGGAGCCCTTGAAGATCCTGTGTATATTACATTTATGATTTATGTGCATCTATAAACTACGTATTTCCACCCAGGTGGACGCTGCGGAGGCGGACAAAGCGAAGATGGCGTTGTTCAGCCGCCACCCGGAGATGGAGAGCTGGCCGCGTGACCACGACTGGTTCTTCGCCAAGCTCAACATTACGAACATTTGGGTGCTGGATTACTTTGGAGGGATCAAAACCGTGACGCCAGAGGAATATTACCAAGCCAAACCCTAGTGAGCGCCATGTACAGGACCTCACCGCCCGTATGTATCATTTACAGAGCTACAGGATGGACACTTACCAGTACTTACCTCACCCATTTAAAGGGCCTCTGGGGCAAGACGCCTTTAAACAAGGACGTTTGTTGTAGCAGTAAGGGCAAAAACGACAACATGGAGCAGCTGTCATCTGGCAGTCTCTCTATTCCCTAATACTAGAAGGAGCGGCTGTCATCTGGCAGTCTCTCTGTTCTCTAATACTAGAAGGAGCGGCTGTCATCTGGCAGTCTCTCTGTTCTCTAATACTAGAAGGAGCGGCTGTCATCTGGCAGTCTCTCTGTTCTCTAATACTAGAAGGAGCGGCTGTCATCTGGCAGTCTCTCTATTCCCTAATACTAGAAGGAGCAGCTGTCATCTGGCAGTCTCTCTGTTCTCTAATACTAGAAGGAGCGGCTGTCATCTGGCAGTCTCTCTGTTCTCTAATACTAGAAGAAGCGGCTGTCATCTGGCAGTCTCTCTGTTCTCTAATACTAGAAGGAACTGCTGTCATCTGGCAGTCTCTCTGTTCTCTAATACTAGAAGGAGCGGCTGTCATCTGGCAGTCTCTCTGTTCTCTAATACTAGAAGGAGCGGCTGTCATCTGGCAGTCTCTCTGTTCTCTAATACTAGAAGGAGCGGTTGTTATCTGGCAGTCTCTCTGTTCTCTAATACTAGAAGGAACTGCTGTCATCTGGCAGTCTCTCTGTTCTCTAATACTAGAAGGAGCGGCTATTATCTGGCAGTCTCTCTGTTCTCTAATACTAGAAGGAGCGGTTGTCATCTGGCAGTCTCTCTGTTCTCTAATACTAGAAGGAGCGGCTATTATCTGGCAGTCTCTCTGTTCTCTAATACTAGAAGGAGCGGCTGTCATCTGGCAGTCTCTCTGTTCTCTAATACTAGAAGGAGCGGCTGTCATCTGGCAGTCTCTCTGTTCCCTAATACTAGAAGGAGCGGCTATTATCTGGCAGTCTCTCTATTCCCTAATACTAGAAGGAGCGGCTATCATCTGGCAGTCTCTCTGTTCCCTAATACTAGAAGGAGCGGCTATTATCTGGCAGTCTCTCTGTTCTCTAATACTAGAAGGAGCGGCTGTCATCTGGCAGTCTCTCTATTCCCTAATACTAGAAGGAGCGGCTGTCATCTGGCAGTCTCTCTATTCCCTAATACTAGAAGGAACTGCTGTCATCTGGCAGTCTCTCTATTCCCTAATACTAGAAGGAACTGCTGTCATCTGGCAGTCTCTCTATTCCCTAATACTAGAAGGAGCGGCTGTCATCTGGCAGTCTCACTATTCCCTAATACTAGAAGAAGCCGCTATTATCTGGCAGTCTCTCTGTTCTCTAATACTAGAAGGAGCGGCTGTCTTCTGGCAGTCTCTATGTTCTCTAATACTAGAAAGAACTGCTGTCATCTGGCAGTCTCTCTGTTCTCTAATACTAGAAGGAGCGGCTGTCATCTGGCAGTCTCTCTGTTCTCTAATACTAGAAGGAGCGGCTATTATCTGGCAGTCTCTCTGTTCTCTAATACTAGAAGGAACTGCTGTCATCTGGCAGTCTCTCTGTTCTCTAATACTAGAAGGAGCGGCTGTCATCTGGCAGTCTCTCTGTTCTCTAATACTAGAAGGAGCGGCTGTCATCTGGCAGTCTCTCTGTTCTCTAATACTAGAAGGAGCGGTTGTCATCTGGCAGTCTCTCTGTTCTCTAATACTAGAAGGAGCGGCTGTCATCTGGCAGTCTCTCTGTTCCCTAATACTAGAAGGAACTGCTGTCATCTGGCAGTCTCTCTGTTCTCTAATACTAGAAGGAACTGCTGTCATCTGGCAGTCTCTCTGTTCTCTAATACTAGAAGGAGCGGCTATTATCTGGCAGTCTCTCTGTTCTCTAATACTAGAAGGAGCGGCTGTCATCTGGCAGTCTCTCTGTTCTCTAATACTAGAAGGAGCGGCTATTATCTGGCAGTCTCTCTGTTCTCTAATACTAGAAGGAGCGGCTATTATCTGGCAGTCTCTCTGTTCTCTAATACTAGAAGGAGCGGCTGTCATCTGGCAGTCTCTCTATTCCCTAATACTAGAAGGAGCGGCTATTATCTGGCAGTCTCTCTGTTCTCTAATACTAGAAGGAGCGGCTATTATCTGGCAGTCTCTCTGTTCTCTAATACTAGAAGGAGCGGCTATTATCTGGCAGTCTCTCTGTTCTCTAATACTAGAAGGAGCGGCTGTCATCTGGCAGTCTCTCTGTTCTCTAATACTAGAAGGAGCGGCTGTCATCTGGCAGTCTCTCTTTTCTCTAATACTAGAAGGAGCGGCTGTCACCTGCAGTCTCTCTGTTCTCTAATACTAGAAGGAGCGGCTGTCATCTGGCAGTCTCTCTGTTCTCTAATACTAGAAGGAGCGGCTGTCATCTGGCAGTCTCTCTGTTCTCTAATACTAGAAGGAGCGGCTGTCATCTGGCAGTCTCTCTGTTCTCTAATACTAGAAGGAGCGGCTGTCATCTGGCAGTCTCTCTGTTCTCTAATACTAGAAGGAGCGGCTGTTATCTGGCAGTCTCTCTGTTCTCTAATACTAGAAGGAGCGGCTGTCATCTGGCAGTCTCTCTGTTCTCTAATACTAGAAGGAGCGGCTATTATCTGGCAGTCTCTCTATTCCCTAATACTAGAAGGAACTGCTGTCATCTGGCAGTCTCTCTGTTCTCTAATACTAGAAGGAACTGCTGTCATCTGGCAGTCTCTCTGTTCTCTAATACTAGAAGGAGCGGCTGTTATCTGGCAGTCTCTCTGTTCTCTAATACTAGAAGGAGCGGCTATTATCTGGCTGTATCTTTCATCCCTTAAAATCATTTAGGCCCCTCCTTGGCTGTAGAAGGAGGGAGTGTCATCTTGGTCTTATTGCAGCGAGGATGAAGAAGTGATTCTTGGGGTACGTTCACACTTTGTGCAGTTTTTACGCCACAGACAAATCTGCCACAAAATGCATGTGATTTTGATGCCGAATCTTCAGATTTGCTGCTCATTTCACCTTTTGTAATGCAAATCCAACCACGAGGATTTTGTGGCTAAAATTATGCCACATGTTAATCTTCCCTTAGAGGGGTTGTCCACTCCATTCCTATTGACGGCCTGTCCTCCGCTTAGGCCATCGGTATCTGATTAGCAGTCGTCCGCCATCTTGCATCCTCCACAGATCAGCTGTTTCAGAGTAGCTTCGGTCCTGGAGGTTGGCGCCAGGACTAAACCCAGCTCCGTCCATTGTAACTGCAGCATTCGCTCCGGTGTGAGCAGCGCTGCAGTAACCTGCTCTGTCCACTACACAATGGGCGGCGCTGTGTAGCTGAAGTGACAGATTTATTCCCAATATTCAGTCTTCAGGCTCTGCTGCCCTTGTGCCCAGTGTGACCAACGTAGCAGTCAGGGTGATGGAAGTCAAGATGATAATACCAACCTTAAAGGGGTTAATTAAATCCCAAATGCATGCAGGAATTGGGGAGATGTTACAATGTGTCCATTAGTGTTTGTTTATTTTCATTGTTACATCTTGTGTTTTTGTATCTTTTTCTTTTATTACTGCTTGTCCCTGAAAAGTTCAGAAAACACATTTCTGTCCAAATCAGTGTTAATTTTCACAATTTGTGTGTACGGGAAGGTGTGAGCGCCCCCCCGTATACGGCATTGTGTCACCATCTTATATTTTCTCTCTGATAGGTCTGATGCAGCGGAGCACCGGATCCTGCCCCTCAGGTGGCGACGTGCCTCATTGCTCTACGCGCTCTTCTCCTAAAGGGGTTTTCTACTTTTACGTGCATAAAGTTTAATCCTTTCATCAGTTCTGCAACTTTTTCAAAATGACTTGGTGGGAATTTATTAGGACCGACGTTTCTGGTGCCAGCCTTAATCAAGAAATGCGTGGGCATACGATGCACCAGAATGAATCCTCTTAAAAGAGTTGTGCCATGATCGCTGCGAAAAGTGAAACATCAGACAGGGCTGGTTCTAGCTAACAAAGCCCTGTACCTCACATAAAAGCAGCGATCTCCCTATTCATTGCTCCAATTATTCTGCAAGATTCTCTTGAAGCTGCAGCTCAGGGGGGCATGTCCTTTCTGCTTCAGCTATGTCCCTAACAGAGCTCAGGAGTGTGTTCTTTCTGCCGTAGCTCTTTCCCTGTAACTGCCACAGCTTCTAACAGAAGATTTAAACTGAGCGCGTGCGACCACCTCAGTGAGGTGGACAAGAAATAAGGAAAAGAACAAACAGCAGGTGGCGCTCTACAGATACATTTTATTGAATGCTAAATTTTTAATGACATGAAATTACTAAAGTATTCAGATTCAGGGGCTTTTTTAAAAATTGTAGAATGCTGGAGCTGGCATAGATTTTCTAGCATAATGTGTGTCGGTTCTCTCCCGCACATAATGGTTAGTGTTGAGCGAACTTGTTTTTTTAAGTTCTGCGTCCAAAGTTCGGGTTCAGGTTATTGAAGAATCCGTTATGGATTCCGCTACCACGACTATAACGGAATCTGGAATCCATAGCGGGATTCTTCGATAACCTGAACCCGAACTTTGGACGCAGAACTTAAAAAAAACAAAAACAAGTTTGCTCAACACTAAAAATGGTCCATGTGTCGGCCCGCGGAGCTCCCTCCCAGCCCTCTTTTTACAAAAGGGGTGAGGGTGCTGGAAAACGGATAAAAGGTGCAAATTTTGGCACAAAACAGGATTAAAAACATAACCATAGCAAAGGCAGGTGCACTCTGCGGCATTACTAAACCCTCACACTGATGTTAAAATTGAGAGGTTAGTTCGACACCTAGTGATTGGCTTAGCTTTGGACGAACCCTTCTACCAAAAATGAGATTGTCCAAAGTCGGAGAACCCCCATAAGTGCCAAATTTATTCAGGGAAAATACCTTTGTGCTCAGGTCAGCCCATCACTGCCAGGTTTTGCTGGGACATGTAGTGCGACACGAGGATCCGTGGTCTGCCGTAATATAAATCATTTGTTGATATTGGACTAATCGCTACGCTTACTAAGAATGCAGATTGCTACCTGTGTGTCTGATGATCCTGAATGTAATGATTTGCACTGTTTATAAATAAAGCTATATTTTTAAATAAGATCAATGAGGTATAATGTAACATGCTGAAATACTCCGTGCTGCTGTGGACCTGAAGTCATGTTTCATACCTACCAGTTTTTAAGCTTCACCCAGAACGTGGTTTTCCATCTCTTTTTAAAGGGGCCAATCACTGGATCGGCGATCAGCTCTTATCAGAGGCAGCCATATCAGGCCAGACTTTTAGACGCAGGCTGCCTGAATGAATAGCCATCTATGTAATGGCCAGGCGTGCCAGGGTTAATCTCGATTGTGCCTCAGAGACGGAGGACCCAAACTCGTCTTCAAGTGACAGCTCCTTTTAAAGAGGACCTCTCCCCACTCCTGACATGTCTGTTTTAATAGCTACATGCATTTCCCATGTAATAACAGTCCTGGAGCATCTGTTCCTATGTCTGTATGTTGTGCCATTCCTTTATTATTTATACTAGAAGTTATAAATGAATTGCTAGCAGTCTGCAGTAAGGGTACAGAGGGAGGTAACCAGTTGGGGGTGTGTACCTGCACAGACTCCCTCTATCCAATCAGTGCTGCCATTTTCAGTGCAGGTACACCCCCCACTGACTTGTTAACACCCCTCTGTACCCTTACTGCAGACTGCTAGCGATTATTCATAACTTCTAGTAGGCATAATGGAGGAATGGTACAACATACAGACATAAGAAGAAATGATCCAGAATTGTTATTACATGGTTAATACATGAAGCTATTAAAACGGGCGTGTCAGGAGAGGGGAGAGATCCTCTTTAATTATGCAAAAATCTGATTACTACAGCAGGCAGAGACGGAGAATAACAATGCCTGCTGCCAAGCTACTTTTCCTCCTCTCAGCTTTCACCACAGTCGGTACAGGTTTGAGCTGAATCGTGTGAGATGGGTGGTGGACTGGCTATAGACCTTACTGGGAAGACTACTGCTGGGCCGCTCAAGCCCTCCCCGTGTCCACCGGCCGGATACATAATGGTCTGATTCTCGGGTGTCTCAGAAGAGACCTGTGGCTTGCATTGCACAATTACTGGGGGCATTATTTTTGGTGGGTGCACACTTGGTTGGTATTATTGGGGGTATCATTGTTACTGGAGGCTAAATAAGGGGCATTATTGTTAGAGGCACTATTAATACTGGAGGCATTACTGGGGTAACAATAGAGGGCATTATTAATACTAGAGGCACAATAGAAGGCATTATTATAGGGGTCGCTATTTGGGTATTATTAATAGTAGCAGCACTATTGGGCCATCATTTTTGCTGGGCACTTCTGCTGTATAGTATTTAGGGACATTGCGGAGCACATCAGGAACTGTATTGGGGGTAGCAGCAGGATGACACTGAGGCGACGGGAGGGGGAGGAAGATGGAAATGTGGGGAATCTAGATGTGTGTGTGCCAAACTCTGCAGACACAAGGCAGAAAGAAGTCTTCAAGATGAGGAAAGAGAATGTCTACATCAGAGGAGATGTCACTGGATGTAAGCAGTAGGCCTCACGCACACGACTGTATGTGTTTTGCAGTCTGCAAACTGCGGATCTGCAAAACACGAAAGCTGCTCCGCGTTCCGTTCCGCAATTTGCGTAACAGAACGCGGCCCATTGTAGAAATGCCTATTCTTGTCCGCAAAACAGACAAGAATAGGACATGCTCTAATTTTTTTGCGGGACCACAGAACGGAGCAATGGATACGGACAACACACGGAGTGCTGTCCGCATCTGTTGCGGACCCATTGAAGTGAATAGGTCCGCCCACGAGCCGCAAAATATGCGGCTCGGACGCGGACCAAAACAACGGCCGTGTGCATGAGGCCGTAAGTAGTACCGTATTCTCCTGTATGTTTGGTAGTGTTAGCAGGCAGCATGCTGTTAGTAGAGCTGGCTCTGTGCTGTGAACAGTGTCTCACCTCTGCCGTATCTTAATTGATACAACTGGAGAAGGAGGACAGAAAGTGGCACTGGCCACCACAGAGGGGCAGCTTCTGGGGAGGTATTTGGTTCTGCTGGTGCAGTATATTGTGCTGCACTGTAGTATTCTGCTGGGGCAGTATATTGTGCTGCACTGTGGTATCTGGTTCTGCTGGGGCAGTATATTGTGCTGCACGGTGGTATTAGGTTCTGCTGGGGCAGTATATTGTGCTGCACTGTGGTATTAGGTTCTGCTGGGGCAGTATATTGTGCTGCACTGTGGTATTTGGCTCTGCTGGGGCAGTATCTTGTGCTGCACTGTGGTATCTGGCTTTGCTGGGGCAGTATATTGTGCTGCACTGTGATATTTGGCTCTGCTGGGGCAGTATATTGTGCTGCACTGTGGTATCTGGTTCTGCTGGGGCAGTATATTGTGCTGCACTGTGGTATCTGGTTCTGCTGGGGCAGTATATTGTGCTGCACTGTGGTATTAGGTTCTGCTGGCGCAGTATATTGTGCTGCACTGTGGTATTTGGTTCTGCTGTTGCAGTATATTGTGCTGCACTGTGGTATTTAGTTCTGCTGGGGCAGTATATTGTGCTGCAAAGTGGTATCTGGTTCTGCTGGGGCAGTATATTGTGCTGCACTGTGGTATCTGGTTCTGCTGGGGCAGTATATTGTGCTGCACTGTGGTATCTGGTTCTGCTGGGGCAGTATATTGTGCTGTACTGTGAGATTTGGTTCTGCTGGGGCAGTATATTGTGCTGCACTGTGGTTTCTGGTTCTGCTGGGGCAGTATCTTGTGCTGCACTGTGGTATCTGGCTTTGCTGGGGCAGTATATTGTGCTGCACTGTGATATTTGGCTCTGCTAGGGCAGTATATTGTGCTGCACTGTGATATTTGGCTCTGCTGGGGCAGTATATTGTGCTGCACTGTGGTATTTGGCTATGCTGGGGCAGTATATTGTGCTGCACTGTGGTATCTGGCTCTGGGGGGGCAGTATATTGTGCTGCACTGTGGTATCTGGTTCTGCTGGGGCAGTATATTGTACTGCACTGTGGTATTGGGTTCTGTTGGGGCGGTATATTGTGCTGCTCTGTCGTATCTGGTTCTGCTGGAGCGGTATATTGTGCTGCACTGTGGTATTTGGTTCTGCTGGGGCAGTATATCGTGCTGCACTGTGGTATGTGGTTCTGCTGGGGCAGTATATTGTGCTGCACTGTGGTATCTGGTTCTGCTGGGGCAGTATATTGTACTGCACTGTGGTATCTGGTTCTGCTGGGGCCATATATTGTACTGCACTGTGGTATCTGGTTCTGCTGGGGCCATATATTGTACTGCACTGTGGTATCTGGTTCTGCTGGGGCAGTATATTGTGCTGCACTGTGGTATTTGGCTCTGCTGGGGCAGTATCTTGTGCTGCACTGTGGTATCTGGCTTTGCTGGGGCAGTATATTGTGCTGCACTGTGATATTTGGCTCTGCTGGGGCAGTATATTGTGCTGCACTGTGGTATCTGGTTCTGCTGGGGCAGTATATTGTGCTGCACTGTGGTATCTGGTTCTGCTGGGGCAGTATATTGTGCTGCACTGTGGTATTAGGTTCTGCTGGCGCAGTATATTGTGCTGCACTGTGGTATTTGGTTCTGCTGTTGCAGTATATTGTGCTGCACTGTGGTATTTAGTTCTGCTGGGGCAGTATATTGTGCTGCAAAGTGGTATCTGGTTCTGCTGGGGCAGTATATTGTGCTGCACTGTGGTATCTGGTTCTGCTGGGGCAGTATATTGTGCTGCACTGTGGTATCTGGTTCTGCTGGGGCAGTATATTGTGCTGTACTGTGGGATTTGGTTCTGCTGGGGCAGTATATTGTGCTGCACTGTGGTTTCTGGCTCTGCTGGGGCAGTATCTTGTGCTGCACTGTGGTATCTGGCTCTGCTGGGGCAGTATATTGTGCTGCACTGTGGTATCTGGCTTCTGCTGGGGCAGTATATTGTGCTGCTCTGTCGTATCTGGTTCTGCTGGAGCGGTATATTGTGCTGCACTGTGGTATGTGGTTCTGCTGGGGCAGTATATTGTGCTGCACTGTGGTATGTGGTTCTGCTGGGGCAGTATATTTTGCTGCACTGTGGTATCTGGTTCTGCTGGGGCAGTATATTGTACTGCACTGTGGTATCTGGTTCTGCTGGGGCCATATATTGTACTGCACTGTGCGATTTGGTTCTGCTGAGGCAGTATATTGTACTGCACTGTGGTATTAGGCTCTGCTGGGGCAGTATATTGTGCTGCACTGTGGTATCTGGTTCTGCTGGGGCAGTATACTGTGCTGCACTGTGGTATTTAGTTCTGCTGGGGCGGTATATTGTGCTGCACTGTGGTATGTGGTTCTGCTGGGGCAGTATATTGTGCTGCACTGTTGTATTTAGTTCTGCTATAAGACAACCGTTTCTGTGTCCACCTTTGCTACCTGTTTTACTGCTTCAGTACAGCTAAGCAATAAGGCAGCTTTGTCTTCTTACCGTTTTGTGTATACAGCTTCTACCCAGAGCTATGTGTCGTCTTGGTTACAGACTACAAAAAGACTGAAGTCTGATCCTGCAGTCATACCAAGCTGCCTCTTGCCTACCATTCAGGAGGGGAAGGGGCTTAGTATCTTAAACTGCTGTTAGGTATCTGAAATATTTTGGAGATTTGGTCTGGAGTCTAAATTCATTTTAGGCTGAAATCAATGTATTTGAGGGTCCAAACTAAGGTCTGAATTTATTTAGGGGGTTTATTCTGGAGTCTGAATTTATTAATGTTGCTCTAGAGACCGGTGATGGCTGCAGAAGTGAGGGGCCACAGATGTCTGGTCAGCAAACTCGTCAGTGATCAGGAGAAGTTGTCATGGTAGACTGGGCCTGGTGGAGAATAAAAGGAAAGATGTCTACAATCAGGGATTTATACAAAAGCCGTCATGGTAAATCCTGGTACTCATGAGATAACTATTCTGGAGCACTTCCTTGGAATTTTGTGTCTTGCCATTCCTCTGTTATTCCTCCTAGAAATAGATGACTAAGGCATAATAATGGCATTTGACGAGAAGAACAAGGGTTAACTGCTTAACCAGAACTAAACCTGGGACCATAAAAATGTGTTGACTGTAGACAGGGTGGCGGTGGACAAGGGGGGGGGGGGTGAATTTGGACCAGGCCCTATGATCTACTCAATCCTTTGCATGTAGCCTCAGACTATCAGTCAGCTGCCGGCAGCGGCGGGGGTCAGGCGATGATAATGGAATAAATGGTGGGACGCGGAAGTCATTGCACAATGAAGCCAGTACAAGATAATAATCATATTCTCCGAGAAAGTCGATGGCGGCCGGCGCGGCGGGGAAGTCGTTGTCAGTAGATTGTTTCCTGTGAGGAGGAATGTGTATCCGTTATGTAATTAGAAAACCTAATTTCTCTCGGCACAAAGCGGCCGGACGAGGCATTGTCGATAGCGGCTGTAATCTCTGTGGCACGGCAGCTATTGATTGAGAATCCTCCCGCGCTCGGCGGTGACTGCGTATCGATCCCTCCGCTCTGTAAACTATTTCTTTTCTTTGTCCACATTTCCAGTCTCAACGGAATTGGAGCGTTGAAAAAATGTTATTTCACAGCGGCTGGATCCCGGCACGCTGACAGATTCCTTCCGATGGTTCCTTGTTTGTCAGGTTTTATACTCCAGTCACATCCAAAGCGCACAGAGTAATGTGCTTGTCTCCTGATATTACCGCACGTGTCACCGCTGCCCTCTGCTGGGTCAGGACTTAGACGCGGTCTATATCTGCTGCGCTGCATTCCTGGAGGTGTAGAGCACTGAGGTAGGGGGAGAAAATGAAGAGTATGTGTCGGCACAAAGAAATGGATTCCAGTGGTCGGCTAGAGGAAATGTGAATGCAGCTTTGGTTGGGAGTGGAGCAGCAGTAAAGCTTTGACTCTGCATGGGGTTGTCTGATTGTGTCTAAGAATTTTTCCACAAAAAAAAAAAAAACAACTTGCATCTTCTTTTCTTCTCCCAAACAATGCAAAAATAATTCTGCCATACAGTGCGCAAATAGTGCCGCCATTACATATCCATACAATGAACAATTAGTTCTGTAACATAGTGCACAAATAAGGTATACAATACACAATACTGCTACACTTTTCAATGTTATATAGTCCCACTATATTATCGCCATGTAGTGCTGAAATAATACACCATATAGTACTTTAATACTAAACCAATACCATTTACAAATAATATTTCAATATGGTACCAACACAATACTGCTGTGCCATTCACAAATAATACCACCGTATATTCCTCCAAAGGTCTGCCATATAGTGCACAGGTAATACCACTAAGGCCTCTTTCACACGGGCGTCATGTTTGATGCCCGGATAAGAGGTGGGTGCGTTGCGGGAATATGCGTGATTTTTCCGCGCGGGTGCAAACGTTTGTAATGTGTTTTGCACGCGCGTGTGAAAAATCGCCATGTTTGGTACCCAGACCCGAAGCCGGACTTCATCACTGAAGTCCGGTTTCAGGTAGCGTATTCTGGAGACTTTATTATTTCCCCTTATAACATGGTTATAAGGGAAAATAATAGCATTCTTAATAAAGAATGCATTGTAAAATGAAGAGGAAGGGGTTAAAAATAATAAAAGTTAACTTACCTTAGCCACTTGATCGCGTAGTTGCGATCTGTCCTCTCTTTCCCTGCATCAGCTACCAGCTAAAGGACCTGTGATGACGTCACATCACCATGGTAAGATGGAGCATGTGATTGGACCATGTGATGTGACGTCATCACAGGTCCTTTAGTTCTTAGCTGATGCAGGAAAGAGAGGACAGATCGCAACTACGCGATCAAGTAGCTAAGGTAAGTTAACTTTTATTATTTTTAACCCCTTCCTCTTCATTTTACAATGCATTCTTTATTAAGAATGCTATTATTTTCCCTATAACCATGTTATAAGGGAAAATAATAAAGATCGGGTCCCGTCTCTTAGCAACCATGCAGGAAAATCGCACTGTATCCGCACTTGTTTGCGGATGCTTGCGATTTTCCCGCAACCTCATTCACTTCTATGGGGCCTGCGTTGCGTGAAAAACGCACAATATAGAGCATGCTGCGATTTTCATGCAACGCAGAAGTGATGCGTGAAAATCACCGCTCATGTACACAGCCCTATAGAAATGAATGGGTCCGGATTCAGTGCGGGTGCAATGCGTCCTCCTCACACATTGCACCCGCGCGGAAAACTCGCCCGTGTGAAAGGAGCCTAACTGTTTCTCAAATAATAGTGCTAAGAAAAAAAAAAAAACATTGTGTGCTCATATAATGCTACCATATAGTGCTCAATATCACCGTAATGTGCTACATAAAACTGCCATATAGTGCTCAAATCATACACCATTTCATACTAAACCAATACAGTTTACAAATAACCAATAATAATAACTGCAATATAGTACACACACAATACTGCTGAGCTGTTTACAAATAACACTGCTTTACATTCTTTCTTAATACTGCCATATAACGCTCAAATAATACCACCAATATGGTGCTCATATAATACCACTATACAATTCTCACAAAATACTGCCATATGGTGCTCAAAAAATACTGCTATGTAGTTCTCAAATAAAACCACTTTACTTTCCTCCATAATAATACTGCCACACTGTGCCTCAAGGCTATGTACAGCTTCGGGGGCAATTTTTATTTTTATTTTACAATTGCAGTTTACTTATTTTAGGCTAAAAATATTTTTTTCAATTGGTCTTTATTAAAAATATTCATCCTTTCTGTCACAAAGGGTTAACTGTCTAGCTGTTTGACTGGTACTTTCACTTTCGGTCATCTAATAAACCTTATCTCTAAATTACTAAAAGGTCATAAACACTTACTTAAGCCACATTTGTATCAGTAAGATAAGGATTGAGCTATAATGAGTGTTTATAAGGAGCCGTCAGCTGAGCTGCCTGATGGAACACAGTAAAAATACAGATCCTGCTACTAGAGAATCTGAAGGCTGTACAGAGATAGAGGCTCAACATTTTTACTAAAGAACAATAGAAAAAATTATTTTTAGCCTAAAATGAGTACAATGCCATAATGATAATAAAAAAAAAATCCCAAAGGTGTACATAGCCTTTAACCCCTTAGTTACCACCCATATACCTTTTTACAGCGGTCACAAAGGGGCCTTAGGCTGGGCCGCCACCTTTTTACGGCGGCCCTCTCTAAGTGCTGCACGGGTCTCCCGGGGAGTGGGTGCTCGGCTCTCACATGAGAGCTGCGCTCCTGCGCTAACCGCCTGGACGGCAGGAATGCCGATCCAGGCTGTTTAACCCCTTACATGCCACGGACAATGGTGCCCGCTGCAAGTAAGCTGTGATAGAGGGAGCAGACTCCCTTCGTCTCCCATGCAAATGCAATCGCAGGGTGCCGGTGTGTGTGAATGCTGGACCCAAGCCTGACTTGAGTGTTTTCCAGCAGGCTGGGTCTCTCTGGCGCATCCTGCTGGTCAATGTCAGTATAGCACTGACATTAAAATGCAATGCGCTATAGGGAAAAAGCTATCTAAATATTGCGTGTTATAGTCCCCTTGTGGGACTAGTAAGTGGTAAAAAAAAAAAGCTTTTAAATGAAAAAAATTGCTAAAATAAAATTTCTAACACATGTTTGGTATTGCCGTATATGTAATGACCTGCACTACACAAGTATCATGTAAATCATCTCCTACGGTGAACACTGTAAAAAAGACACAAACAAAAATATGGCAGAATTGCTAATTTATTCTTAGTCACCTCCAGAAAAACTCAATAAAAAGCGTAATTTACCCCAAAATGATACCAATGAAAACATCCTTCAAAATCAATCAAGCCCTCTCACAACTCCATAGAAAGGCCTCATGCACACAACCGTTGTTTGATTCCATGTCCGTTGCTCCGTTTTTCGTGATTTTCTGCGGACCCATTGGTTTTCAATGGGTCCGTGGAAAACTCGGCAAATGCACCGTTTGTCCTCCGCGTCCGTGGTCCGTGATTCCAGTCCGTCAAAAAAATATAACCTGTCCTATTCTTGTCCGTGAAAAACGGTTCACGGACCCATTTAAGTCAATGGGACCGTGAAAAAATGCGGATGCCCATCCGTGTGTCATCCGCGTTCCGCGTCCATTTTTTTTGCGGATCCCTTGGCAGGCACTTGGCAAAAATTGTCAGCCTGTCTTTTGGTAAAATCTTTTGGGTCATGTCCGCTAAAAAAAACGGAAGACACACGGAAACATAACGGAAGGCAAAAACGGACACGGATCACTGAGCAACGGAACCCCTTTTTGCGGACAGCATAAAAAAACGGTCGTGTGCATGAGGCCAAAGAAAAATAAAAAATTTATGGGTCTTGGGAAGCGGTGACCCAAAAAGATTTTCTTCCTTTAAGAAAAAAAAAGGGGGTATTATTGAACAAAAGTAGTAAAACGTAAAAAAAAAAAAAAATATGTATTTGGTATCAGTGTAATCGTACTGACCCAGAAAATACAGAAATTATGTAATTTCTGCTGAAATATGAACTCAAAAACTCAGTGGCAGTATTGCTGTTTTTCACATCTCCCTTCCAGAAAGAGTTAATAAAAGTTAATCAGAAAGTTATGTTACGGCGCCATTAAAAACTACAACTTGTCCAGTAAAAAAACAAGCCCTCGTACAGCTATATAGACGGAAAAATAAAAAAGTTATAGCTCTTGGAAGGTGAAGATTAAAAAAAGGAAGAAAAATGCTAGGTCAGTAAGGCCTAAGGCCTCTTTCACACTTCCGTCCCGCCGGATCCGTCAGAACGCAAGTCGCCTGAAAGCATTAGAAGACTGATCAGGATCCTGATCAGTCTTCAAAATGCTTTCAGGTTACCATGGCAGCCAGGTTACCATGCCATAGTAGTAGTGTGGAGCGGGGGAGCGGTATACTTATAGTCCGTGCGGCTCCCGGGGCGCTCCAGAATGACGTCAGAGCGCCCCATGCGCATGGATCACGTGATCCATGCGATCACGTGATTCATTCGCGTGGGACGCCCTGACGTCACTCTGGAGCGCCCCGAGAGACGCACGGACTGTAAGTATACTGCTCCCCCGCCGCCCACTACACTTTACCATGGCAACCAGGACTTTAGCGTCCTGGCTGCCATGGTAACCAGTCAGAAAAAGCTAAACATCGGATCCGGCGATGCGCCGAAACGACGTTTAGCTTAAGGCCGGATCCGGATTAATGCCTTTCAATGGGCATTAATTCCGGATCCGGCCTTGCAGCAAGTGTTCAGGATTTTTGGCCGGAGCAAAAAGCGCAGCATGCTGCAGTATTTTCTCTGGCCAAAAAACGTTCCGGTCCTGAACTGAAGTCATCCTGATGCATCCTGAACGGATTTCTCTCCATTCAGAATGCATGGGGATGATCCTGATCAGAATTTTTCCGGCATAGAGCCCCGACGACGGAACTCTATGCCGGAAAACAAAAACGCTAGTGTGAAAGAGCCCTAAAATAGCCTGGTCACTAAGGGGTTAAATATAATGCCATCGTACAATGTTTACTTAATAGTGTTTACATAACGCCACATTACAGTGCTCACATAATACCGCCATACAGCGGCGGCGATACATGTGTGCAGTTCTCGCCTCTATGTGAGTTATGGAAACAGCCGAGAATGGGAAAGAAAATAGTGGCGCCTCCTTCGGAATGTACACTAGATGGCGCTAACGCCTGAGATTTGTGAGTACAGTTTTCTCCAGGAACAGTAAGAGGCTCAGAACGGTTACTAGTATAGAAAGTCGGAGTGACAGGTCCTGGCGTCCGGAGCCGCACAACTGCTGCGTCTAAGAGATGATGGATTATCCGAATTTCTGCCTCGTGTTACACTTCCATCCTGGAAGCAGGTGCCAGATTATTAGACTTTCTGGTTTATCAGATGCTGCATTCTCGATTAGATAAAAAAAAGTTCCAGTTATGAATGGGTTAAAAACAATTCTGTTTTTCCGCTTCAAATAATAGTTTTTAATGCCCAAATCTCAGTATTTTTTTTTTTTTTGTTAATCCTGCATCCTAAAAAATAGCTCAAAAAGTCATGTGTACCCCAAAATAGTACCAATAAAAATGTCAACATGAAGGGAAAAAAAAAAAATCCTCCTACAACTTCATAGATATTTTGGATCTTAAAATGCAACAATATAAAAAATAAAAAAAGTCTGGGCCAGATCAAGATCTATAGACTCTAGAACACTACAACAGTGCCCAAGTAAACCTGCCATACAGTGCATAAATAGTGCCTCCATACATAGACTATGATATGTCACCGCACCCATATAACTGTCATCAGTGCTCATATAAAATCGTTATAGAAAGCACAAATAATGTCGCCATACAGTGTTCACAAAACATTGCCACGGTGCACGAATAATACCCCCATATGTTCTATACATAATACTGCTATACAGCTTAGGAACAATGTCACCATACAGTGTTCACATAACACTGCTAATACACAAGAACGACGCATTTGCTCCTCATATCATACTGCCATACAGTGTGTAAATAATGCCACTATACAGTGTCTGCATAACACTGTCAAATAGTGCACTAATAAAACATTTACTCCACATAATACTGCCATGTGGTGCACAAATAATATCACCATACAGTGTCCACTTAACACTGCCATAAAATGTTCTAATCATTGCACATACACCTCCCGTAATACTTCCATATGATGTCCACATGACACACTCACATACACACCATCTATTCGTCACCATACAGTGCCCATATAATAATCTTGTATAGCGCACAAATAGTTGCACCAACAGTATAATATATTTTGTACAAATAAAACCGCCACAGAGTGCCCCCTTATACCTTTCCTTAGGGTACATATAATATCAGTGGTGTACAGGACATATTTACGTAGGTGCAAAAAAGGTATTTCCCTAGAAAGAGAACCACCTCGCTGGCGCCTCCTATTGGATAAGATCTGACAAGGGAATGCCTAGACGCCGTTTCTAGGTCCCTGCCCCTCATCAGTACGGGGTAGGATATTGGCTGACTCAGTGCGATGCCTTGGAAGTGGCTTAGGGATCCTACCTCGTACCGATGAGGGGCAAGCACCCGAAACAGCCGTCTACAGGTGGATATCCGGCCTGGCTGTATTCCCTTGTCAGATCTTGACTCAGAGAGCCACTTCCAATAGGTGGCACCGATGAGATGGTTCTTTTCCTTGGGAGGTACCTCTTTGCATATTGTTTTCCCACAGAACATTGCCAGTAAGTCTCCATACTGTGGAATATGTCCAGTCCAGTAAGTCTCCATACAGGACCGGTCTCTTTAAGGAGATTTGTCACCCTGACTAAGCCACTTGTATAAGTACTAAATGGTAAAAAAATTTAAAAAAATCCGCTATTGTGGCGCCACTGGTCACCAGGATCCCCTGACTCTCCTGATGTCATACATTGGTTTAGAGAAGATGAAAAATCCCATTGTACGCCGTTACTTATCATCTGCTCTTTTGTCCTGAATTATTCTACCATAGTGTCAGTCTTTACTGCAGTTTTGGTATTCTTTTCATGAACCAGGAAACTCAGAATAAACAAGAAATGTAAGTAGACTAATAATGAAGGCACCAAGGGCTGGTGAGTGTGGTCTATGGGCCGTGTGTAGAGTATATAGCAGTAAACAAGCTGCAGGTCGTATATACGGTGTCTTAGATCTTCCACTTCCTGTGCAGCTCAGAAGCAGAGCCGTGTGGGTGAAAAAGCCAAAAGCTCTTCTCCGAGCAGGTGACAACGACTGCCACGACAAAGAGGCGCCCGTCGTGACTCGCCATGATGTCCGTCCGGATTGCCCTGTGCGCCTTCCTCCACGCTCACCTCCCTGTAGCTGGTAAGGTCCAAGGCCTCAACCGCCAAGTTTCTACAAAAACTTTCTCACAACTTTTTGCAAAATTGTAACTTTTTTTTTATGATACCGTTTATCATATTGTTTTGTGTAAACATTACGTGTTTAGAATTTGGTTAGTTTTTTATGGTTTTTTTTTTTACGGTTGTGGACTGAGCATCGGGCTCCGCTCCGGGCTGAGCTGGCACGCCTTATCTAAGGATGGCCGGTGGACACAAAAATAGACAAAAATATTCAAGGTCATTTGCTGTCGGACCCTGACGGCCGGACGTGTAGACAATTTTTGAACGTTTGGAGAAAAAACTTTTTTTTTATATAAGTATTTGTCAGCGCTGAGAGGAGATGCCGTGAACGAGGCACTTCCTTTGTCTCTTTATTCACTTATTATGCTAGAGCACAAACATTTTTTGTATTTTTATGTAGGTTTTTAGGTACTGTTGTATTGTAATTTTACTCCAGCTGTGAATCTGGGGGGTAATGTCCGCCCCACCCAGAAATTGGAGAGTACGGGTACAGTAGTGTATAGGTACGGTACTTATGGGTACTGTGGTTTCGTTTTGGAGAATTGTAGTTTACCCGTGGCGTGCTACTGTCTGTTATAGGGTACTGCGAGTATTATAGCTTTTATATATTATATAGTTATTATGTGAGCACCGTATGGTGGTATTATTTGTGGTACTCCTGTATAGTATATAGGACACTGCAGTTTACATATGGAGTGTTATTAGTAATTGTATGGATTTATTATGTGAGCACCGTATAGCGGTATTATGTGTGGTACTATTGTATAGTCTATAGAAAACTGCAGTCTATTTTTTATCTGTAAATTGTATTGATTTATTATGTGAGCACCATATAGGGGTATTATTTCTGGTACTACTGTATAGTTTATAGGACACTGCAGTTTAATATATGGGTTATTTGTAATTGTGTTGATATATTATGTGAGCGCCGTATAGGGGTATTATTTCTGGTACTACTGTATAGTGTATAGGACACTGCAGTTTATATATGAGTTGTTATTTGTAATTGTATGGATTTATTATGTGAGCACCGTGTAGAGGTATTATTTCTGGTACTACTGTATAGTTTATAGGACACTGCAGTTTATATATAGCATACTATCCGTATATTTTATTGATTTATTATGTGAGCACAGTGTAGTAGTATCAATTTAGCACTGTATGGCAGCATTATGTGAGCACCATACGGTGCTATTATTTGTGGCACTCCTGTATAGTATATAGGACACTGCAGTTTGTATATGGCGTGTTATTTGTAACTGTATTGATTCATTATGTGAGCACCGTGTAGTGGTATTATGTGTGGTACTACTGTATAGTCTATAGGACATTGCAGTCTACAGGGTGGTCCGAAAGTATGGAGACACCTGTATGAATGGAAAGCGGATGGTCAGGAACGCCATCCTGCGTATAGCATGTCGCTAAGGGAAGGAGGCAAATCTGTGAGGGGCGGTGTCCAACGTGGCAGCCATTTTGAAAGCCGCCATTTTGGAATCAAAGTTGGTGATATTCTCAAATGGGAAGGGGTTCGTATGACACGTACGTGGTGGAGAATTCGATGTACGTATGTGACAGACCTTTACTCCTGCTAAAGTTATTGACAATTTTCTCTTTGTTACAGACACAGATATGGCGTTGAGATGATCACGTGAGGAGAAGACAGAGACCGTGCTGATCTCCGGGGGCGCAGTACCCCAACGCTCAGCACCACACCGCCATGGCACCGTTGGCAAATTGGTTGCCAATTTTCGCGAAACAGGTTCTGTGCTGGTCCTGCCAAATGGGGTCCCGTCGCAGTTACTGTAACACCCATTCCACAAATTCATCACGGCGATCGGATCGTCCTCATTGGGATGACGCAGCAACCAGATCTTGTACGGGGGCCATCTGTGCGTAGCTGGTACCTGCCCGATGGTGGTTCGGCTCCAGGCCCCGGGCGCTATGATGTGGGCTCCTGCTGTAACAAAACTGCTACAATCGGACCAACAAGAATGGGCGGCCATTCTTGTTGCTCCGATTCTAGCAGTTTTGTTACGTTCACTTTTTGGCAGAACCCGTTTGGCAAAATTCGGCAAGCACTTTACCAACTGTGCCATAGCGGCGGGGGGGTCTGTTAGGTGCCGAGCGTTGGGGTACTGCGCCCCCGGAGATCAGCACAATCTCTGTCTTCTTCTCACGTGTTCATCACCTGTACGGTAGGTTATCTATGGGTCTGCATGTATCTCTATAAGCAATGACATTTACCTGTACGGTATGTTATCTATGGGGCGGTATATACCGTATCTCCCGAGCGTTGGGGTACTGCGCCCCCGGAGATCAGCACAATCTCTGTCTTCTCCTCACGTATTCATCACCTGTACGGTAGGCTATCTATGGGTCTGTATGTATCTCTATAAGCAATGACATTTACCTGTACGGTATGTTATCTATGGGGCGGTATATACCGTATCTGCCGAGCGTTGGGGTACTGCGCCCCCGGAGATCAGCACAATCTCTGTCCTTTCCACATGTGTTCATCTCGCCGCCATATCTGTGTCTGTAACAAAGAGAAATTGTGAATAACTTTGGCAGGAATAAAGGCTTATATGACATAAGTAATTTATGATACTATTATCTGAGCACCATATGGTGGTATTATTTGTTGTACTACTGTATAGTCTGTAGAACACTGCAGTTTACATATAGCATGTTATTTGTAATTGTATTGATGTATTATGTAGGAAAATGCATTTTATATATGACGTATGTGATCTACGGCGTTATTATTGAGCACCGTATGGTGGTATTATTTGTGGTACTCCTGTATCATCCATTGGACACTCCAGATAAATATGACATATTATCTGTAATTTATATAATTCATTATATGAGTACTTTATGGTGGTATTATTTGTGGTACTCCTGTATAGTAAAAAGGGGACTTCAGTCTATATACAGCTTAGGATCTGTTAATTCTTTTGATTTATTAAATGAGCACTGTATGGTGGTATTATTTGTGGTAAAACTGTATAGTCCATAGAACACTGCAGTTTATATATGGCGTATATCCATGAATTGTATTATTGATGATATAAGCACAATATGGTGGTATTATTAGTGGTACTACTGTATAGTCTAGGATGCTGCAGTCTATATATAGCACATTATCTGTAAATTGTATGATTTACTATGTGAGCACTATATGGCAGCATTATGTGAGCACTATATGGCAGCATTATGTGAGCACTGTATAGTGGTGTTATTTGTGGTACTACTGTTTAGTTTATAGGACACTGCAGTTTATATCTGGGATAATTATACATTTTGTTGATTTAGGCCTCATGCACACGGCCGTTGTTCGGGTCCGCGTCCGAGCCGCATATTTCGCAGCTCGGCCGCGGACCTATTCATTTCAATAGGGCCGCAAAAGATGCGGACAGCACTCCGTGTGTTGTCCGCATCCGTTGCTCCGTTCCGTGCCCCCGCAAAAAAAATATAGCATGTCCTATTCTTGTCCGTTTTGCGGACAAGAATAGGCATTTCTATAATGGGCCGCGTTCCGTTCCGCAAAAATGCGGAGCGGACACGCGAACAGCTTTCCGTGTTTTGCGGATCCGCGATTTGCGGACCGCAAAACACCAACGGTCGTGTGCATGTAGCCTTATTATGTGAGCGCCATATGGTGAAAGAAATTGAGTTTTTTTTAGTCTATTAGAGAGACTAAAGTTTTCCTAGAAGTAGTTTATCGTGTATTCAGATGTTTGTATGGGTTACGGTATTTCATGTTACATTTTACTAATTATCTATCGATAGTAGATTCCTATGGGGCACTAGGTTTTTGTGTTTTAAATATGAGCTGTGTAGCTGGGGTACATAGTAGGCACTGTAGTTACCCTACCTGTACGGTTACCTATGGGGCGGTATGTATCTCTATAGGCAGTGACATTTACTTGTATGGTAGGTTATCTATGGGGCGGTATGTATCTCAATAGGCAGTGACATTTACTTGTATGGTAGGTTATCTATGGGGCGGTATGTATCTCTATAGGCAGTGGCTTTTACCTGTACGGTTATCTATGGGGCGGTATGTAGCTCTATAGGCAGTGGCTTTTACCTGTACGGTTATCTATGGGGCGGTATGTATCTCTATAGGCAGTGACATTTACCTGTACGGTAGGTTACCTATGGGGCGGTATGTATCTCAATAGGCAGTGACATTTACTTGTATGGTAGGTTATCTATGGGGCGGTATGTATCTCTTCAGTTAGGGTTTTTTCTTCCATCAGTTCGGTTCCGTTCCTTCAGGTTTCTGTCGGACCTGATGAATTCCCTTAAAGGGGTTGTCCCAATGATATATCCCTCAGGATAGGCATACTTGCCAACTTCCCTCCCCAGGGAACGCCCGGTCCCTGTCCGGAAACACCCGCCTATGGACTGGGTTTACGTTAGCCCAGCTCAGTTTTGGTCAGGGACAGCTTGAATTTGCCGAGACTGTATCTGAAAATCAAGGATAGTTCCACCAAATTCGGGACAGTTGGCAACTATGGATAGGTCATTGGTATCTGATCAGTGGGGGGATTAACTCCCAGTAACCCCACCAATCAGCTGCTTGGAGGGGCCCCGGCGCTCCGCCGCTCTTCATGGGCCCATGACGTCACTTTCATTGGTCACATGGCCTAGGAGCCGCTCAGTCCTATTCAAGTGAATGGGGCTAAGCTGCAACACCAAGCATGACCACCATACAATGTACGGCACTGTGTTTTGTAAGCTGCAGGGAGGCCGTGGTGCTCACCAGAGCTCTGCACCCTCTGCATACCGGGCCTCGGACCCCCACCGATCACATACTGATGACCTGTCCTGAGGACAATTGATCAGTATTGAACACTCAGGCAACCTCTTTAAAGTCAATGGGTTTGCTTAGGGTCCATTAGGTTTCTGTTTCAGTCTTTGAAAAATAGACAATCTGAACACTGGTATTCACAGAACAGAAGGGGCCCCGTAGCCAAGATCATAAATGGGCTCCCATAATGGTGCCAAATTTTGCCACAGGACCCGGTATTTGTTTCCCGCTCATTGGAGAAGAAGGTCTTGTATGGGTTCCCTCCACCCAGTAGCCATGGGGTTGGGACCCCACTGAGCTGGGCCCCCTCTCCTACGGGCCTCATAGCAACCACATGGTTCTCTCTATGGTATATACTTCTATGCATCAGAAGTCTTGATGTAAGTGTGAATAGAGACTAAAAACAAGTGCACAGTGCCAATAAGGTGGCACAAGGAGTCCCTATAGTGTCGTTCTATGGAGATGTACCACGGTGCGGTGCTTCAATAAAACCACAGAAATATTTGGAGATGCAAAGAGGTGCGGTATGGCCATAGACTTTTATGGGCGCCATATTACAGCTCTGTACGGTTGTGAGCATGAACCCAGAGGGGAATATTCTATATACTGGTGCAGGGTAAGGAAAAAGCAGTATCTATATCAGCCATATACGATAATACTGATTATACCGAGCCTTCTGGGCCCCTCGGGCCCCCTGCTATCTCAGTACCTCTACAGTGATGCTGCTATCTAAATGCCGTATAAAAATACAATGGTATACGCACATTTTTAATGATGTAAGATCAGCATTTCACGACATGTTCCACTGGATGCTGCCGAGCAAGTTTTCCCCAGAAGTATTTAAGCCATTTTAAGGGAAAATCTGTAAGGATGAGCAGCCGGAGATATACGGTTCCATATTGCATATAATACCGTATAATGTGCTGAAATGCCACAGCTGGACTACAAAGGAACGTAAAAATTATAAATAAAAAACATTTTAATTCCTCATCTTTATGTGCAGATATACAACACAATTCATGCACTAGAAATATAAAAAGTAAAAAAACGGAATCCAATTTGTAGTAAATTAGTAAACAGAACACCAATAAACATAAACGCTCTAACAATTCTAATTTCCTGACGACCGTAGAAGCCCTCTCCCCGTCCGCACACCCAGGGATGGTTACCGTCTGATTTTACTACTATGTCCGATAAGGGAAAAAAAAACATAAAAGAGAGAAATTTAAATCTAACTTTATTAACTAACGGAACAATTTTTATTTCTTCAAATGTAATGTATTGAATGTTTTGAGTCTCCAGCGAAAGTCATTTTACGTCAACTTGTAAAATGAACTGGAAAAAAAATGAAAAAATAATGAAATAATTCACATGCTTTTTTTTATTATTACCGTATTTAGAATTTAAAATAAATATAATAGTTTTAGGGAGATCATGTTTATGGTGCTGTTTTGACATCAAATTTGGTGACAGAATCACCGCTCTGCTTTGAGCGATCGGACGGGGTGCATACATTGTCTGTGATAAATGGGGGTACCTTAGGCCCTGATGATTGGACCCCCAATTCCAAACTAGGGGCCGGAACGTATGGAGTGTCTGGCAGCGGCTTTCTCCTCTCTCCACATTGAAATACAAGCCAAGTGTCTGTGTATGGAGGGGGGCGTCAGGAGAGAACGGGGTGCAGGCCCTGTAGGTAACGCCCCCTCATGGGAGTCGTAACGAAGGCCAACAAGGAGAGCATTGAGCGATTCGCCTCCCAGATTTGTGTAGATGTGAGATATAAGGTGGCGATGTTTAGTATGTTTAGTGTTTGAGCTGATGGCCCCCCTCACTATACCTCCCCCTCCCCCCATATCATACTGTATAACAGATATCATCACATTTCAGGAAACATAAAAAATACATATCTCTGCACAACTGTATATCGCTCCAATGTATCATGTAATATACAGGTGTCAGATATCCGATAGCGATCTTACAAAACCCAGAGCTGGGAGCCGGGTGTCGGAGCAAATCAAAGATCATATCTGATCCGACCACAACTCAGGGAGTGGACAGAACATAGAAAATCAAAGATTTATCACAGCGGCAGTGTAAAACCTCATTAAAACATCAAAACCTCGATTTTTCAGCAAAAAAAAATTAATATCTCATTATCTATCTATTATATATCTCTATCTATCTATACTAATAAAATCCCTGTGTCCCTGACGTCCGTGCGTCTGTGCCGAATTCTAAAGTGCGCATGCGCGGCGCACAGAGGATTCGCCACACACTGCACGGACTTTAGAGGGCACGGGAGGCATATGGGACGCGGCCGCAGGACAGAGACGTGCAGGAGGTAGGCGGCCGCGTCCATAGTGAGCTGACAGGGCCGCCCAAGATGGAGGAGCATGGAGCCTCCACCGACTGCACAGGGCACATGGGACGCGGCCGCAGCACAGTGAGGTGAAAGGACCGCCAATGGAGGAGCATGAAACCGCCGCGGGAGAAGCAGCTAGCTCATTTGCATATCCTCAGCTCTGCATCTCCCGTGGCGGAAATGAAGAAAGAACGGCCGTCCAATGTGTAGGTCACTAAGTGACGCCCCTGCCCCGCCCACTTCATAAATGAAGCAGGCGGCGCAGGCGCATGACATAGTGACTTGCGCTACCAGTGCCTGCCTCACCATGTAGAAGATCATTATTACTCATATGGGGGGGATCTGTGGATGACACATACCAAAAGATGCTGTGTGTCATCCACAGATCCCCCTCCCCCCCATAACAGTGTGTCATCCACAGATACCCCCCATAACAGTGTCATCCACAGATACCCCCCATAACAGTGTCATCCACAGATACCCCCCATAACAGTGTCCTCCACAGATCCCCCATAACAGTGTCATCCACAGACCCCTCATAACAGTGACATCCACAGATCCCCCATAACAGTGTCATTCACAGATACCCCATAACAGTGTCATCCACAGATACCCCATAACAGTGTCATCCACAGATACCCCCCATAACAGTGTCATCCACAGATCCCCCATAACAGTGTGTCATCCACAGATACCCCCCATAACAGTGTCATCCACAGATACCCCCCCATAACAGTGTCATCCACAGATACCCCCCCATAACAGCGCCATCCACAGATCCCCCATAACAGTGCGTCCTCCACAGATCCCCCATAACAGTGTCATCCACAGATCCCCCATAACAGTGTGTCAGCCACAGATCCCCCATAATATTGTCATCCACAGATCCCCCATAACAGTGTGTCATCCACAGATCCCCCATAACAGTGTGTCCTCCACAGATCCCCCATAACAGTGTCATCCACAGATCCCCCATAACAGTGTCATCCACAGATCCCCCATAACAGTGTCATCCACAGATCCCCCATAACAGTGTCATCCACAGATCCCCCATAACAGTGTCATCCACAGATCCCCCATAACAGTGTCATCCACAGATTCCCCATAACAGTGTCATCCACAGATCCCCCATAACAGTGTCCTCCACAGATCCCCCATAACAGTGTCCTCCACAGATCCCCCATAACAGTATCCTCCACAGATCCCCCATAACAGTATCCTCCACAGATTCCCCATAACAGTGTCCTCCACAGATCCCCCATAAGTGTCCTCCACAGATCCCCCATAACAGTGTCATCCACAGATACCCCCCATAACAGTGTCATCCACAGATACCCCCCATAACAGTGTCATCCACGGATCCCCCATAACAGTGTCCTCCACAGATCCCCCATAACAGTGTGTCATCCACAGATCCTCCATAACAGTGTCATCCACAGATCCCCCATAACAGTGTCATCCACAGATCCCCCATAACAGTGGCATCCACAGATCCCCCATAATAGTGTCCTCTACAGATCCCCCATAACAGTGGCATCCACAGATCCCCCATAACAGTGTCATCCACAGATCCCCCATAACAGTGTCATCCACAGATCCCCCATAACAGTGTCATCCACAGATCCCCCATAACAGTGTCCTCCACAGATCCCCCATAACAGTGTGTCCTCCACAGACCCCCATATCAGTGTCATCCACAGATCCCCCATAACAGTGTCCTCCACAGATCCCCCATAACAGTGTCCTCCACAGATCCCCCATAACAGTGTTATCCATAGACCCCCATAACAGTGTCATCCACAGATCCCCATAACAGTGTCATCCACAGATCCCCCATAACAGTGTCTTCCTCAGATCCCCCATAAGTGTCAGCCACTGACCACCCCCATCACAGTGCGTCGGACACAGACCCCCCATAACAGTGCAAGCACTAATGTTCTAGCGCCCGTTATTGTAATGGGCCTAATGTCTAGTCTATCTATCTATCATCTATCAAATTTCATATTCTACTGTTTGTACTTGAACCCCCTGATTGTAAAAGGCTGGGGAATATATTGGCGCTCTATAAATAACGAGGATGATTATTAAAATATTTATTGCTCATTCCTCTGATTTTTACACTATTGTATCAGACTGTGTAATAGATACACTGTGACTGTGTTATGGGGCAGTGGTATGGCGGTACGGTGGCGAGCAGTGGTCTTCTTCTTCTTCTTATTTGTTAGTAAAGCGCCATTCATCCCCTGGCGCGGTACATATGATAAGGGGAGCACATACATAATACAGACAATTGCACTAAGCATGAAGACGGGTTACAGACTGGTACAGGAGGAGAGAGGGCCCTGCCCGCGAGGCTTACAATCTACATGGTATGGGGGAAGGACACAGTAGGCGAGGGTGAAGCTGGTCGTGGCGGTATAGAGGCAGCGGGGTCACTGGTTGTAGGCTTGTCTGAAGGGGTATGAGGGTACTGCAGCAAGCAGTGCTATGAGGCTACGGTAGCTGGTACGGGGCTATTGTGACTGGCAGTGGTATGGTGGTATTGTGTCTGGCAAGTAGTATGGGGTGTGTGCAATAGTTGGCAGTGTGATGGGGGCACTGTTTTTGGCTGTAGGGGTACAGGTGCCCCATGTATACATACACGTCAGGCTTCCTGCACCTACAGCCGGTAATCAGTCGCCATATCTGTGTCCAGACCCTCCAGATGTAACATCCTGAGCGGCTGCCCTCTCCTGTACTGATGGTGGATATCTTATTTATACACAGACAGCCATAAATACACTGTAACAAATCCAGAATAAACCTGGGAGATAATTGCTCCATCCTCTGCCGGTGCAGAGTCTGATCCCTGTCATATAAATGAGCCGATACCTGCAAATCACAGAGAGCAGGCGCCCGGCACAGCACTGATTCCGGGCTTGTTAGTGGAGATGAGATGTTCCAGGACTTACAAGACTGATCTCAGATGTGATGAATATTATTACCGCCCAATGTATTCCTGCCACTAAACACCGACCTGATCGCCTGAATGTATTCCGCTATACTGCAGGCATATTATACAAACCGCCAGAATCACATCCTTATCATAATGGCTTGTATCCACAGCCCTACAGCAAACAGCAGTCATTACAGAGCAGAGACTATATTGTATAATGTAGGAGATACAGTATATTCTTGTACTTAAGGTCAGTATTATAGTAGTTATATTCTTGTACTTAGGATTAGTATTATAGGAATTATATTCTTGTATATAGGAGCAGTATTATAGTAGTTATATTCTTGTACATAGGAGGCAGTATTATAGTAGTTATATTCTTGTACATAGGAGGCATTATTATAGTAGTTATATTCTTGTACATAGGAGGCAGTATTATAGTAGTTATATTCTTGTACATAGGAGGCAGTATTATAGTGGTTATATTCTTGTACATAGGAGCAGTATTATAGTAGTTATATTCTTGTACATAGGAGCAGTATTATAGTAGTTATATTCTTGTACATAGGAGGCAGTATTATAGTAGTTATATTCTTGTACATAGGAGGCAGTATTATAGTAGTTATATTCTTGTACATAGGAAGCAGTATTATAGTAGTTATATTCTTGTACATAGGAGCAGTATTATAGTAGTTATATTCTTGTACATAGGAGCAGTATTATAGTAGATATATTCTTGTACATAGGAGCAGTATTATAGTAGTTATATTCCTGTACATAGGAGGCAGTATTATAGTAGTTATATTCTTGTACTTAAGGTCAGTATTATAGTAGTTATATTCTTGTACATAGGAGGTAGTAGTATAGTAGTTATATTCTTGTACATAGGAGCAGTATTATAGTAGTTATATCCTTGTACATAGGAGCAGTATTATAGTAGTTACTTTCTTGTACATAGGAGCAGTATTATAGTAGTTATATTCTAGTACATAGGAGGCAGTATTATAGTAGTTATATTCCTGTACATAGGAGGCAGTATTATAGTAGTTATATTCCTGTACATAGGAGCAGTATTATAGTAGATATATTCTTGTACATAGGAGGCAGTATTATAGTAGTTATATTCTTGTACATAAGAGCAGTATTATAGTAGTTATATTCTTGTACATAGGAGCAGTATTATAGTAGTTATATTATTGTACATAGGAGGCAGTATGATAGCAGTTATATTCTTGTACATAGGAGCAGTATTATAGTAGTTATATTCTTGTACATAGGAGCAGTATTATAGTAGTTATATTCTTGTACATAGGAGCAGTATTATAGTAGTTATATTCTTGTACATAGGATGCAGTATTATAGTAGTTATATTCTTGTACATAGGGGCGGTATTATAGTAGTTATATTCTTGTACATAGGAGCAGTATGATAGTAGTTATATTCTTATACATAGGAGGCAGTATTATAGTAGTTATATTCTTGTACATAGGAGGCAGTATTATAGTAGTTATATTCTTGTACATAGGAGGCAGTATTATAGTAGTTATATTCTTGTACATAGGAGCAGTATTATAGTAGTTATATTCTTGTACATAGGAGCAGTATTATAGTAGTTATATTCTTGCACATAGGAGCAGTATTATAATAGTTATATTCTTGTACATAGGAGGCAGTATTATAGTAGTTATATTCTTGTACATAGGAGGCAGTATTATAGTAGTTATATTCTTGTACATAGGAAGCAGTATTATAGTAGTTATATTCTTGTACATAGGAGCAGTATTATAGTAGTTATATTCTTGTACATAGGAGCAGTATTATAGTAGATATATTCTTGTACATAGGAGCAGTATTATAGTAGTTATATTCCTGTACATAGGAGGCAGTATTATAGTAGTTATATTCTTGTACTTAAGGTCAGTATTATAGTAGTTATATTCTTGTACATAGGAGGTAGTAGTATAGTAGTTATATTCTTGTACATAGGAGCAGTATTATAGTAGTTATATCCTTGTACATAGGAGCAGTATTATAGTAGTTACTTTCTTGTACATAGGAGCAGTATTATAGTAGTTATATTCTAGTACATAGGAGGCAGTATTATAGTAGTTATATTCCTGTACATAGGAGGCAGTATTATAGTAGTTATATTCCTGTACATAGGAGCAGTATTATAGTAGATATATTCTTGTACATAGGAGGCAGTATTATAGTAGTTATATTCTTGTACATAAGAGCAGTATTATAGTAGTTATATTCTTGTACATAGGAGCAGTATTATAGTAGTTATATTATTGTACATAGGAGGCAGTATGATAGCAGTTATATTCTTGTACATAGGAGCAGTATTATAGTAGTTATATTCTTGTACATAGGAGCAGTATTATAGTAGTTATATTCTTGTACATAGGAGCAGTATTATAGTAGTTATATTCTTGTACATAGGATGCAGTATTATAGTAGTTATATTCTTGTACATAGGGGCGGTATTATAGTAGTTATATTCTTGTACATAGGAGCAGTATGATAGTAGTTATATTCTTATACATAGGAGGCAGTATTATAGTAGTTATATTCTTGTACATAGGAGGCAGTATTATAGTAGTTATATTCTTGTACATAGGAGGCAGTATTATAGTAGTTATATTCTTGTACATAGGAGCAGTATTATAGTAGTTATATTCTTGTACATAGGAGCAGTATTATAGTAGTTATATTCTTGTACATAGGAGCAGTATTATAGTAGTTATATTCTTGCACATAGGAGCAGTATTATAATAGTTATATTCTTGTACATAGGAGCAGTATTATAATAGTTATATTCTTGTATATAGGAGCAGTATTATAGTAGTTATATTTTTGTACATAGGAGCAGTATTATAGCAGTTATATTCTTGTATATAGGAGCAGTATTATAGTAGTTATATTCTTGTAGATAGGAGCAGTATTATAGTAGGTATATTCTTGTACATAGAAGCAGTATTATAGTAGTTATATTCTTGTACATAGGAGCAGTATTATAGTAGTTATATTCTTGTACATAGGAGCAGTATTATAGTAGTTATATTCTTGTACATAGGAGCATTATTATAGCAGTTATATTCTTGTACGTAGGAGCAGTATTATAGTAGTTATATTCTTGTACATAAGAGCAGTATTATAGTAGTTATATTCTTGTACATAGGAGGCAGTATTATAGTAGTTATATTCTTGTACATAGGAGGCAGTATTATAGTAGTTATATTGTTGTACATAGGAGCAGTATTATAGTAGTTATATTCTTGTACATAGGAGCAGTATTATAGTAGTTATATTCTTGTACATAGGAGGCAGTATTATAGTAGGTATATTCTTGTACATAGGAAGCAGTATTATAGTAGTTATATTCTTGTACATAGGAGCAGTATTATAGTAGTTATATTCATGTACATAGGAGCAGTATTATAGTAGTTATATTCTTGTACATAGGAGGCAGTATTATAGTAGTTATATTCCTGTACATAGGGGCAGTATTATAGTAGTTATATTCTTGTACTCAGGAGACAGTATAGTAGGTGTATTCTTGTATATAAGGGCAGCATTTTGGAGCGACTTTCAAAATAAAAGTAGACATAGCAGCTCCTATTTTGTTTACCATGTCACATAGGAACTATTACCGCCCCAGTTATGTAAATATCAGCTTTAGTGACCCTGTCCTCCATGAGATAAGAACACTAGGGAATCTCTAATAATGATAAGTGCTTGGAGAAATCTTGTTTATTCCAGTGAATGTTGTGCGTTGAGTTGTGAACCACCTGGGTGTGAGTAGCGGTGACAGTGTGACAATGCTGAGTAATGTCATCTTATTGTCTGCACTTGGTGGGAATGGAAGTGACTTTATTGACTGTGGTGTATGTCTTGTCGTTGGTGATTGTTCTCCTATTGATCAGTGGTCAGTGGCGTCCCAGCCGTCATTGCCGTGAGTAATATCACTGAGGGTGTAGGATGTTGCCTGACGTTGTTATTGAAGGTTGGTGACAAGGCTAAGTGCAGGGGATGTCAGTGCAAGGAGCGATCATCTGTATCCAGTCTGAAAAAGTTTTGAAATAAAATCCAGCGGCCAGATTTTATGTAATAATTCTGCTGGTGGAGCCACTGTGTACATACATTACTTATCCTGTACTGATCCTGAGTTACATTCTGTATTATACTCCAGAGCTGCACTCACTATTCTGCTGGTGCAGTCACTGTGTACATACATTACTTATCCTGTACTGATCCTGAGTTACATTCTGTATTATACTCCAGAGCTGCACTCACTATTCTGCTGGTGCAGTCACTGTGTACATACATTACTTATCCTGTACTGATCCTGAGTTACATCCTGTATTATACTCCAGAGCTGCACTCACTATTCTGCTGGCGCAGTCACTGTGTACATACATTACTTATCCTGTACTGATCCTGAGTTACATCCTGTATTGTACTCCAGAGCTGCACTCACTATTCTGCACGTGCAGTCACTGTGTACATACATTACTTATCCTGTACTGATTCTGAGTTACATCCTGTATTATACTCCAGAGCTGCACTCACTATTCTGCTGGTGCTGTCACTGTGTACATACTTTACATTACTTATCCTGTACTGATCCTGAGTTACATCCTGTATTATACTCCAGAGCTGCACTCACTATTCTGCTGGCGGAGTCACTGTGTACATAAATTACTTATCCTGTACTGATCCTGAGTTACATCCTATATTATACTCCGGAGCTGCACTCACTATTCTGCTGGAGCAATCACTGTGTACATACATTACTTATCCTGTACTGATCCTGAATTACATCCTGTATTATACTCCAGAGCTGCACTCACTATTCTGCTGGTGGAGTCACTGTGTACACACATTACATTACTGATCCTGAGTTACATCCTGTATAATACTCCAGAGCTGCACTCACTATTCTGCTGGTGGAGTCACTGTGTACATACATGACATTACTGATCCTGAGTTACATTCTGTATAATACTCCAGAGCTGCACTCACTATTCTGCTGTGGTGTCACTGTGTACATACATTACATTACTTATCCTATACTGATCCTGAGTTACATCCTGTATTATACCCCAGAGCTGTACTCACTATTCTGCTGGTGCAGTCACTGTGTACATACATTACTTATCCTGTACTGATCCTGAGTTACATCCTGTATTATACCCCAGAGCTGTACTCACTATTCTGCTGGTGCAGTCACTGTGTACATACATTACGTATCCTGTACTGATCCTGAGTTACATCCTGTATTATACCCCAGAGCTGTACTCACTATTCTGCTGGTGCAGTCACTGTGTACATACATTACTTATCCTGTACTGATCCTGAGTTACATCCTGTATTATACTCCAGAGCTGCACTCACTATTCTGCTGGTGCAGTCACTGTGTTCATACATTACTTATCCTGTACTGATCCTGAGTTACATCCTGTATTATACTCCAGAGCTGCACTCACTATTCTGCTGGTGCAGTCACTGTGTACATACATTACTTATCCTGTACTGATCCTGAGTTACATCCTGTATTATACTCCAGAGCTGCACTCACTATTCTGCTGGTGCAGTCACTGTGTACATACATTACTTATCCTGTACTGATCCTGAGTTACATCCTGTATTATACTCCAGAGCTGCACTCACTATTCTGCTGGTGCAGTCACTGTGCACATACATTACTTATCCTGTACTGATCCTGAGTTACATCCTGTATTATACTCCAGAGCTGCACTCACTATTCTGCTGGTGGAGTCACTGTGTAATTCGTGTACACATTGGCTCCACCACCAGAATAGTAAGTGCAGCTCTGAATGATCTTTGCTTTGAAGAGAACCTGTCAGGATGTTCATGGTGTCATATCTGTGGACAGGTTATAGAGCAGGAGGAGCTGAGCACGTTGGTTTCATGAGAAGGATCCATTATCACTTGTAACTTATTCATTGACATTTCTGCTCATACAGGACCTAGGAGTCCAGTGGGCGGTGCTAATCAATGACGGACAGCTTTCCCTGTAAGGCTTTGCATGCAGAGCTGTCAATCGTGTCCATGCATTGCACAAGCTGCCCGCTGATTTAAATGAGAACGGTGTAATACCCCATTTCTCCTGTGGTGGCACTGCAGGGAAATTGAAGACTCCAGATTTCTTTGATCACTGGAAGCCCAGCACTGGGACCTCCTGGGATCAGCTTACTTTTGGGGCCCTTCTAACAATAAATAAAGGGTCTGTAAATTGTGGACAACACTGTGAAGCCAATGAGAGCTGCAGTAAGAGAACCATGTGCATGCTCGGCCATTACTATAGGCATGACCACTTCTCCTCTGGGGATTATTCGGGTTCTCACCTTTCTAGCTCTTATATCACCAGCCATTGGGACCTGTTGCACAAGCACCAAGTGACCGTGAAGAGACGCTGTGATGTCATTGTTGGGCCCCCCATAGCGGTCACGTGACCAGGTAAACTATCTAGATATTTCCCTCCCACCCCATACACATCATTTTCAGCTTTTAGTGCTCATTCTGTGTACTGGCCGAGACTTTTACGTGACGTGATGTCACTCTGGTGGGTGTGATGATGTCATCAGTCTCAGCTCTGTCTCATGGAGATGCCGGCCGTAACCTTACGTCACCAGTCAAGGTAGTGATGGGACTCTTACTTTAGGGCACTACGTCTTATCAAGGGTGTCCATACCTCAGCCTGTGCTGATGGGGGGGGGGGCCACTGGAGGAAAGTAGATGCACTAAGGGCGGTCCTCACCATGAGAGCCGGTGTTCCTGAACTTTTTGCTACCTGGAAAAATTTGCTACGCACGTCACTTCCGTGACGTGGGAGGCGCGTCTCTCATTTCGGCTCCTGATTGGCTCTGCCGGGGTTTGTTGGCGCAGGCGCGGAGGATTCTCCAGTAGCGTGAACGCGCCAAAGGTAGCACAAAATTCCAGGCCACTGCGCATGCGCGAAAAAAAGACGGCTCAGTGAAGGCGCAGTAGCAAAATGTGCCGCGCTGAAGGTAGCACAAAATTCCAGGCCACTGCGCATGCGCGAAAAAGACGGCACAGTAGGCAGCATAAAATTCCGGGCCACTGCGCACACGCGAACAAGACCGTTTGGCGCAGGCGCACTAGTAAAATGCGCCAAGTCCATGTTAACAATAAAGGGCTATGGCGCATGCGCGCCTAGGGTAGCAAAATATTACTGCTCAGTGCGCAAGCGCGATTTTAACAGGCTTGCTTGCACACTGAGCTGTCATATTTTGCTACCCTAGGCGTGCATGCGCCGTAGCCCTTTATTGTTAACTTGGACTTGGCGCATTTTCCTCTGGCGCCAAACGGTCTTTTTCGCGCATGCGCAGTGGCCCTGAACTTTTTGCTACCTACTGCGCCATCTTTTTCGCGCATGCACAGTGGCCCAGAATTTTGTGCTACCTTCGGCGCGTTCACGCTACTGGGGAATACTCTGCACCGACAAATCCCCAGCAGAGCTAATCAGGAGCCGAGATGAGAGACGCGCCTCCCACGTCACTACCGGAAGTGACGTGGGCAACAAATTTTTCCAGGTAGTAAAAAATTCCGGAACACCGGCACAGTACCAAACAATTGGGGGATAGAAGGAGCATCAGGTCCTCTTGCTGGCAGGGTGACATGGTGACTGAAACCAGATGCCAGTGTAACCCCATCTTGATCTTGGTCAGGGTGCTCTGAAAATGTGATGTCCTACAATATAGCGCCCCCTGGTGGCCTAGTTTTCGAGAAGAACCTGCATATCCTTCCATGACGGTGACGAGCAGCACATGATGTAGAAGCCCCCTCTCACCTGGCAGCCGGGGCTCTGCAGGAAGCCACCATCAACAAAGCAAAGGCAATTGACGTTCGGTTTTTAGGTCATCTCCGACAACCCAGTTTATCGACTTTGATGTCGCAACGTGAATATCAGACGCGTTTCACGAGTTCATCCCCCTTCAGAAGAGCATGGCGCGTTAACCCCTTCCTGCCCAGCAGAGGTAAGAGCTAGGTCATGCAACGAGGGTGCTTTCCTGAATTTTTACGCCCTGTGTGCCTCCTTGGACGGTACGGCTTATCCTCGTGGAGACAGCACGAGTCGCACCCTGGGAAAAATATGCAAATTAGCTCCCTTCAAAAAAAAACTAAGAGAGAATGCCATCTCCGAAATCAAGTCTTTCAAAGTTCCCTCATGCCAGGGCTAGTCTCACGGGATACCGTGTAAGGTGCCAACAAGAAAAAAATGGAATGTCCAATACATACAGCGCAACTTATTGATTGGGGAGGAGTACCAAACTGAGTCTTTTCCTGTGCACGACATGGAAACAGTCAGCAAGGGGGACCATTGGGTATATTTATTTGGCCAATATGCTGAGAGATTTCCCTGGTAGTCCTATGAGCAGATGATCGATAAGTCTAAATACATATAATAAAAATATAAGATCCGTCCATGGCAGCTTGCTGATGGTTTCCATGCAAATTTTTATTTATTTCACAAAATACAAAAACTATTTTATAGGGCCGGTAATCATCATGGTGGGGATCATCTATGTTTACATCTCCTACATATGCGGGAAGGAGGGAACTCCTATGTAACGTGCATCATCTGTGCTTTCAGGATGACTTTACCAGCCAGGAGTGGGCAGACGTCAGCTCATAATGGCGGTAGATTTTCTCCGCCACCAGGGGAATTTCTTTCTCACCCTGGCCCTAGATGACAAGATTTCCGCCAAATCTGATCAGTGTTTTCATATTTATCACTGCCAGTATTTTTTCTTTTCACATCCTCTCCTATCTGGCCATCCTGTTTCACGAATAGAATTCCAGAACGACAGTGAACACTGACACCTGCACAGATACGGAAAGCGGGAGGATGGCAATGTTTATACAAAATTCAGTGACTGTGGGCAATAACCCCTCTGGGCGACGTGATGACTGCCCATAGGGGTTGTCACCTACCCTGAAAGGGTTAAACATTATGTTAAAAGACTCCGGGACGACTTTGCGATGTATTTTTAATGGTATTTACTTCGATTTTTTTTTTTTAGGCGTCCGCCAGAAAATGTTCTATCTCCCGTGCAGTGTCATGTCGGCGGCGGAAGCAATAGGGAAGACTGATAATCCGCCGTCAGGAATACAAGTGCGGATCCCGCGCAGCTCATGCATTTAGATTACCAGGGGCCGGATTTCTCGGGGGAAATCACAGCAAAGTTCATGCGACTGAGGCCGACCCTAGAAAAAGACGCCTGCGGGGGGGAAACACTTTTGCCTTTTGAGGGGTGGAGGGGCGTAACTCCCTGAGGTAGCAGAGTTGGGAAGGTTTAGTAAACCCCGGACAGAACAGTTGTAAAGGTAATTTGTAACCATGAGCGAGATTTTTAAGGTCATGGGGGGGGGACGCCCGGGACATGCTGTCTGCGGGGAGATCATATTGCAGCACACGCTAAATTAATACTACCGCTATTTCAGGAGCAACGGGGGAGGGGGCTGCGATATTTACTACTCAAGAATCGCCACAGATGCAATATATGGTTACCCCTAATATTATAACCCTGGAATATTACTCCTATACACAATGGGATGACCCCTTAAAGAGGCAACTGTGCTAAATTGGTCATTTTTCCCGGTAGGGTTGTTCCTACTGAACAAAACGATACCTGTCTTGTGAGAATCGGTTGCGGCGTTCCGAGAAAACAAAATAAAAGGCTTTTATTCTTTATGCAAACGAGGGTTAAAGTGCACTGGGGGGAGTGGCCTATCCCCTCGGTGCACCCCAGCTGTCCAGTGCTGGCCTCGCCCCCTCGGTGCGCAGAAGCTCTCATTTGCATAAAGGCTGCAACCGATATTCACAAAACAGGTATCCTTGTAATCAGCAGGATCAACCCTACCAGGCAGGACCCTGCTGACAAGCTCTCTTAGAGATATATAGGTGTTTCCTGAGCTGAATTTGTAGTTTAACGCATTGTTTGTGTCTTGTGACAACTCTTTGAGTTAATTAGGGTATATAGTTGTCATGGGGGGGGGGGCTTATAAAAAATATTAAAGGGGTTTTCCAGGAGTTAAATATTGCTGAGCTATTCTTAGTATAGACCATGAATACTGGTTCAGTAGGGGTTAAAAAATGCTAGCTTTAGTAAATCTGCCGTGTAGAGTTCATAGAATTCTGTCCGCCTGCAGCCACCACTAGGGGGAGCTCACTAGCATATTGTATAATGGGAAACATATGAGATGGGCTCCATCCAGCCTCAGCCTCGTTTGTATGGGGTCCACACAACCAGCAGCCACCACTAGGGGGAGCTCACTAGCATATTGTATAATGGGAAACATATGAGATGGGCTCCATCCAGCCTCAGCCTCGTTTGTATGGGGTCCACACAACCAGCAGCCACCACTAGGGGGAGCTCACTAGCATATTGTATAATGGGAAACATATGAGATGGGCTCCATCCAGCCTCAGCCTCGTTTGTATGGGGTCCACACAACCAGCAGTCACCACTAGGAGGAGCTCACTGCGTACACACTTTCATTTCATGGGGGGTTGTGTAAATCTGGGACCCCTGATGCCTTTAGATTAGTCAAACAAGGATCAGACATGATCGATCTCTCCAATCTTTCGGTTGGTGTAGCCTGACCAACTCGGCTCTGCTACATCTGACAGTTCCGCCTCTGCTCCACATATATCTGCGTGCACTGCAGAACTGGAGACGTCCCTCCTCTGCTTCTTTTCTTTGAATTGTGTCATATTGCGTTTCCACAAACCCAGCGGAAAGTGTGACTTATGTGCGTGTCCCCGCTCTGCTGACGGGGCCCCTTCTGATTGTTTTCTGCTCGTGGTCTCCGCTCAAAGGGGATTCTGAAAAATATAAAGAAATGACCTTAATACAGAAAGGCTGCAGGTGCGAGGACGGCGCAGTATAGGATGTGATATACATCGTGTGTAATAACTGACAGATGTGACCACGTATAATAATGTATCATCACCAATCACATCGCCCGCTCCGGGCGTCACCACTAATGTAAAGCATCAGGGCCCGGGGTCAGCCCCGCTCCATAGAGCACCGGGCGTCATATTAAATCCAGGCAAGACATCAGAGAAGTGGCCTCATTATAATAGAAGATATCAGCAATGTATAATATATCTAGTGCGGAACAAAGGGGTGTGAATACTGGTCTGTGCATGAATAGTATCAGAGTGGATGGATAGATAGATAGATAGATAGATAGATAGATAGATAGATAGATAGATAGATTAGATAGATAGATAGATATGAGATAGATAGATAGATAGATATGAGATAGATAGATAGATAGATAGATATGAGATAGGAGATAGATAGACAGAATGACCTAAAGGTCTATATTTAAAATAAGGTCACTTGTCCGAAACTGCTAACAGCAGCAAAACTTCAAAATTGGTCAAAATGAATTTACTTTCACAATAGATAGAAGATAGATAGATAGATAGATAGATAGATAATAGATAGATATGAATCATATGAGATAGATAGATAGATAGATAATTAGAGACATAGATGATAGATAGATAGATAGATAGATAGATAGATAGATAGATAGAATTGAGATAATAAATAGATGAGCGAATCGAAGTTGACGAAGTGGATTTCGATCCGAATTTCAGGAAAGATTCGATTTGCACTAAAGCCGAATTTCCACACGGTGCGTGATAATAAATCAAATTTTTTCCCAAAATGGCTGCTGCAAGTGTGAGGACATGGGGCAAGGAACTCTGGGAAGGCGGGATCACCCACAATGCCATGCATGCAGCCAATCAGCAGCCAGCCCTATGATGTTACAGCCCTATAAATAGCGTCGGCCATCTTAGATTCTGCCATTTTCCAGCGTACTTAGTGCAGGGAGAGACGTCTGTAGGCGCTAGGGACAGTGCTAAAGATTGGATTGTGGTGAAAAAATTATTTATAAGTGTAGGGAAAGGAAAGGGAGGAATCATTCCACAGCATTTATGTAGAACAGGGTTCAGTAGGGGAGGATACAGCCTGGAGAATAGGAACAATCCTGTTACACCTTGCTGGACTGACTGCGGATCCAAATTGCCATTATACAGCTCTGTAATTCCAGCAAACTGTTCTTGTTATTGGGGTGCAAGTGCTGTGTGATACAGCCATTAACAGGGTTTATTACAAGGAAATATTTCTACAGTATGTCTTATTTGCCCTTGTGCGGTGCAGTTATATGTTGTAAAGCCCTTTTTGCCGTGTATTAGTGGCAAAAGAAAAATATATTCGCCGTTCAGCGTTGCACTTATCTGTTGAAAAGGCTTTTGTGTTGTGTAAAAGTAGCAAAAAAAAGGGGGCCACACTGTCATTGGGCCACTCTGTGGTCTCCTGATGCTGCTGCCACCTCCACACTGTCAATGGGCAACTCTGTGGTCTCCTGATGCTGCTTGCACCTCACCATTATGTCATAGGGCCAGTCTGTGGACTACTCATGCTGTTTCCACCCTCCCCACTTCATGACTGGGCCACTATTTTGCCTTTCGGCCTGGCTGACATCATCATTTATTTGCCCCTTTTTCTGATCTGTTAGAAGGAAGGAAAAATGAGACACACAACGGATCCTGTCTGTGTAGCAGCTGTAAGGCCTGTATGGTCCCATCAGAATTGGCAAAAACAGGAGTGGGTGCAAAACACAGAAGACATGCAAATATTCCATTCACGTGTCATCTCTGTTTTGGATCCACTGTTTTTTTTGGCTTTAGCAATACTGATGGACTACTAACCAAATGCTAACCGAGTGAAGGTGGATGCTCCACAGACAGGATCCGTTTTTTGGGGGTTATTGTTCTGACGGATCAGAGGAAGGGCAAAATAATCAGTGACGTCAACACAATCTTACTACTGACACCCTCTCCACTCTGTCGGGGGCTCTACTTGTATAAGCGTTTAATAGAACAGGTTCTGTAGACATCTATGTGGAATCAGCTGACGACGGTGTAAAAGGAGTGCGCTTCTTCTTGGCGCTAACATCGACCTGAAAGGCTGAGTTAATACTTGAGTTTTTTGGTTGGTTTTGGCCCCGTTACCGACCAATTAAGTGAAGTGATTCTAGGAGTGACCCCTGTCATCTGCATGTCATACTGACTCACAGTATTATTTCACTACCACAGCAGACTCCCTATGCCTGTTACTGCAAGGCACAGTACTATAAAGACTCTCTGCAGCCTGGAAATAGCCATTTTTTTAATGCAGTTCGCCAAAAATTCTGACTGAACCAAATGTTTCCCCAAAACTTCGGCAAAACGGCAAATCAAATTTTTGAAAAATTCGCTCATCTCTAGATATGAGATTCAACAGACAAATACAGAGATAGATATCGGATATCTAGATAAATATTTCCATCTGCTTTTCAAGGCCTTACCCTCAGTTCACACTTGCGCGTTCGAACGTGCTGTAAAACGCTCAACAGGAGAAAACTCATGTTTCCCTATGGGCATGGTTCTCACCTGAGCGCTTTACAGCGTGTTTGAACGCGCTGTAAAACGCCCTACGCTCAAAGAAGTTCTTGAGCTTCTTTGGGGTGTTTTGTCGCGCATTTCACCCATAGACTTTAATGGGAACGCGCGTAAAACGCGCGTTTAACACGCGTTGAAGTGTAGATATGCCTTTTTCAATTGGTCTCCAGAGTCACGAACGCGCGTATGACGCGCGTTTCCTATTTGCAAAAACGCTGTAATACGCGCGACAAAAACGCGCGTAAAACGCGCGTCTCAGAAACGCTCAGGTGTGAACCCAGGGTTACTGCTTTAGATAGATCTATATACTCAATACCGTGTGTATTAAGAAACATATACGCAAATCAGATAAACCTGCAACACACGGTATATACATACATTGTATACTAGTAAATAATGCAACAATGTTTCATGTATTATGTATAGAATATTTATATATCACATTATACTATATATCTATATACATCAGCAGAGAAACAGAGGGAGAGATAATATCAGAAATATTTCATTCCAACCTGTAATAAAATAGAAAGCGGCAGGAGAATGGCGCGGCTCCCGCCAGCAATGAATAGCAATGAGTTAATGCTGCAATAGGTTCGTGGTGGAAGCCAATACAGTGAATATATATAAAAAAGAAAAAAATGTAATACGGTGTGATACCAATCCAGCAAAAATAGTATTAAAAAGAATGAATAAAAAAGAAATTATAAAATAAAAGGACAAAAAACATAAAAATAAATGTAAGACTCGATGAATTGGTTTTGAATGAATTAAAAACTGGTTCATCGAGTCTTACATTTATTTTTATGTTTTTTGTCCGTTTATTTTATCATTTCTTTTTTATTAATTCTTTTTAATACTATTTTTGCTGGATTGGTATCATACCGTATTACATTTTTTTCTATTTTATTCATTATATCAAATCATTATTTTTTTAATTACTTTTACATTTTCTTAATATTTATATATGATAAACTTTCCCCGTAAAATAAGAGCCGATAATTGTTTTTTTGTTTTTTTTTCCTATATTTTATCATTCATTTTTTATCATTTATGTGACACGGTTATGTAACGTTTTTGTGTTTTTTCATTATTTTTTTTTTAAATCATGGCGTTTCCCCCGACACAATAAATGAAATCTAATTTTGTAGAATAAAATCCTTTTAATTTTAACATATTTTTAATATATTCTGTCAATGAGATATTTTACTATCCATCCATCTTTCATTGTCTTTTATGTTCCCGTCTGTCATTTTTATTCTTTTCCCTAATTTATCTATTTTTTTTTTTACTTTTATTATTTATTCTATAATTAAAATTTTTAAAAAATCATTTTTAATTCATTTTTTTACCAGTTTTATTATAATTTTTTCCCCATATTTTGATGACTTTTTCTGTATGCTGTACTTTACTATTTTCTTGCGGGATCTGTATGAGTCGGCTGTACCTGGTATGTATTATGCAGTCACTCTAGGCCTACACGAGGCGGTGAATAACGTAGGCCCCTTCCAGCTACCAATGAATATCAATGAATGGAGGCTGCAGGAGGTTTTGGAGAATATTAGGCCTCTCCTGCGGAGGTCGGAGGCAGCAGCTGTGGTCCTGAATACTGAGCACGCTCCTAGGGGTCACAGGTCATAGGTAGAACAATGCGGGCCCCTCCGCAGACAGTCACATTACTGACCCGACCCAGGGAGGAATTAAAGGGAAGGCACTTTAGAATATTCTTCTCCTGCAGGATTAATTAAACGGAGTGGCCTTCAGGTCAGATGATCAGATTGAGCTTTGGCGCACGATGGCGCGGTACATACATCGCGGTGCGCAGCTGGCAGGGGGGGGGGATGTTACAATATGAAGTATGTGCCCCCCTTGGATATCCACAGCACTGCTATTGATTTGCTGTATCTAAGCCTATCCTGCACGATACTGCCTGCTGTATCTAAGCCTGCCTTGTGTGACACTATCTGTTCATCAGATGTATCTTAGCATATCATATGTGATACAGTCAGCAGAGCTATTGTAGCTAATCCTGTCCTGTGTGATACTGTCTGCTGAGCTGTGTATCTAATCCTATCCTGTGTGATACTGTCTGCTGAGCTGTGTATCTAATCCTGTCCTGTGTGATACTGTCTTCTAAGCTGTGTATCTAATCCTATCCTGTGTGATACTGTCTGCTGAGCTGTGTATCTAATACTCTCCTGTGTGATACTGTCTGCTGAGCTGTGTATCTAATCCTGTCCTGTGTGATACTGTCTGCTGAGCTGTGTATCTAATCCTCTCCTGTGTGATACTGTCTGCTGAGCTGTGTATCTAATCCTGTCCTGTGTGATACTGTCTGCTGAGCTGTGTATCTAATCCTGTCCTGTGTGATACTGTCTTCTAAGCTGTGTATCTAATCCTATCCTGTGTGATACTGTCTGCTGAGCTGTGTATCTAATCCTATCCTGTGTGATACTGTCTTCTAAGCTGTGTATCTAATCCTCTCCTGTGTGATACTGTCTGCTGAGCTGTGTATCTAATCCTCTCCTGTGTGATACTGTCTGCTGAGCTGTGTATCTAATCCTATCCTGTGTGATACTGTCTGCTGAGCTGTGTATCTAATACTCTCCTGTGTGATACAGTCTGCTGAGCTGTGTATCTAATCCTCTCCTGTGTGATACTGTCTGCTGAGCTGTGTATCTAATGCTGTCATGTGTGATACTGTTTGCTGAGCTGTGTATCTAATCCTATCCTGTGTGATACTGTCTGCTGAGCTGTGTATCTAATGCTGTCATGTGTGAAATTGTCTTCTGACCTCCTGTATCTAAGCCTGTCATATGCGATACTACCTGCTGAGCTGTGTATCTAATCCTGTCCTGTGTGATACAGTCTTCTGAGCTGTGTATCTAATTCTGTCCTGTGTGATACTGTCTGCTGAGCTGTGTATCTAATCCAGTCCTGTGTGATACTGCCTACTGAGCTGTGTATCTAATCCTGTCCTGTGTGATACAGTCTGCTGAGCTGTGTATCTAATCCTGTCCTGTGTGATACTACCTGCTGAGCTGTGTATCTAATCCTATCATATGTGATACTGTCTGCGTAGCTGTGTATCTAATCCTATCATGTGTGATACTGCCTGCTGAGCTATGTATCTAATCCTGTCCTGTGTGATACTACCTGCTGAGCTGTGTATCTAATCCTATCATGTATAATACTGTCTGCTGAGCTGTGTATCTAATCCTGCCCTGTGTGATACTACCTTCTGAGCTGTGTATCTAATCCTATCATGTATAATACTGTCTGCTGAGCTATGTATCTAATCCTGTCCTGTGTGATACTACCTTCTGAGCTGTGTATCTAATCCTGTCCTGTGTGATACTGCCCGCTGCACTGCTGACACGCCGCTGTGGGTTTTGCAGGACGCTGCGCTGGCCCCGTTTCTGCATCCTCAGCCATTTTCCTCCCAGAATTCTCTGCACTTCACTTATTTTATCAGCAAAGCAATAAACACCCATTTATTTTCCTTTAACTCCGTCCCCGTGTGGATTACGACCAATATTTCACCAGATGACGCGGCTGAAGAAGAGGGATCGCCAAGGGATCGCCCCCTGCACCCGGCATGGATATGACAGTGTTATGTAGAGAGCAGGCCGCAGCCTGAAATATAATAATCACCTTATATCAGCGGAAGGACATAAGGGGTGGGTAGATAAATAGATAGATAGATAGATAGTTAGGAGATAGATAGATAGATAGATATGAGATAGATGATAGATAGATAGATAGATAGATAGATAGATAGATAGATAGATAGATAGGAGATAGATAGATAGATAGGAGATAGATAGATAGATAGATAGATAGATAGATAGGAGATAGATAGATAGATAGATAGATAGATAGATAGATAGATAGATAGGAGATAGATGATAGATAGATAGATAGATAGATAGATAGGAGATAGATAGGAGATAGATAGATAGATAGATAGATAGACATGAGAGAGGTAGATAGGAGATAGATAGATAGATAGATAGATAGATAGGAGATAGATAGATAGGAGATAGATAGATAGATAGATAGGAGATAGATAGATAGATAGATAGATAGATAGATAGATAGATAGGAGATAGATAGATAGATAGATAGGAGATAGATAGATAGGAGATAGATATGAGATAGATAGATAGATAGATAGATAGATAGGAGATAGATAGGAGATAGATAGATAGACATGAGAGAGGTAGATAGATATCGATCATTTCTGTGTCAGAACCTGAATTGTCAGCTCTTTGGCTCACATACTGTGTAGATATGAACTCTCAGTGGAAATAATCAACACTCCCATTTTACTCATGTATGTTCTACAATAACGAGGCGTCTGCTGTGAGTCGTAGTTTTCCGCTGCTCTTCTTCTTCTTCTTGCTGTGACCGGAGGATGGAAGCACCAAGTCAGCGATGAGGATGTTATCGATGAGCAGACGTCTCCACTCTTATTCTCATTTCTATCATATGTTTTGACCACAGAACTTTCCGCCCGAGGGACATCCCATTCTCTTCAGAAACACGTCCTGTACGGTATTTCCTTCTCTGCTCTTGGATCATTATGAGTGTAAAGATCAATAGCGAGGGCCTGACGAGGATTACAGGGTCACTGACTAATTATCCTCATGTCACTCCACATCACATTACTGGGCCTGTTCCATGTGGACCCAGCATCTCTAACATCCACGATCAGACGCTATTGCTCATGAAAGGGGGTCCATGTCTTATCTATCTATCTATCTATCTATCTATCTATCTATCTATCTATCTATCTATCTATCTATCTATCTATCTATCTATCTATCTATCTATCTATCTATCTATCTATCTATCTCATATCTATCTATCTATCTATCTATCTCATATCTATCTCCTATCTATCTCTCATATCTATCTATCTATCTATCTATCTATCTATCTATCTATCTATCTATCTATTATCTATCTATCTATCTATCTATCTATCTATCTATCTATCTATCTAGTCTTTCTGCTGGGACCTATCCCTCTTCCTAATGTAATTTCGTATTTATTCTCCTGATATTGTATTACTTGTGTGGCCTGTTCTATAGATAATTCTAACAATGCATGACATTCACCGGCTCTTCTTCCTACAGATAAAACTTTCATCAAAACCTTAAACATTAGCATTTTAAGAGCTGTGAATTTCTTTATTCACGTCGGCAGCGTCCCCCGGCCATTACGTAACCCCCCGTGACCCCCAGCTGCATCCTGACAACTATGTGTAATTATTGGGTCGGGGAAAGACTAAGTATGATTGACAGGTGATAAAACTGGAATTACTGGTGAGTGTGATTGTGAGATATTCCCTACATATCTTGTCCTGTCCACATCATGAGCCGCGGCGTCCGACTCCTATCTCATATAAAGGGATTAATCAGGGTTTACGGGGGATCTTGCGGCACCGCGCTGTAGAATGTTCCGAGCCTCTGTCTACCTCCTCCTGTATCTCACTATTAGGAATTGGCTCTTCAGTCCCCTGGGTCCTCATTTAAAACAAGATCAAACATCCAGTCGCAGGAATACGGGGTCCTGTCTGGTGCGCGAATCTCCAGCACCCCGAGGTAGTCGCTGACAGATGAGAGGAATCATTCCGGCCCAGGTAGATAGAATTCAAGCTCTGTGCTCTGGAAATATTAGAAGGAATATTAACCAGATGTGAGGAAATGCGAGAGACTGGAAGAATCTATAAATCGACCTCCAGGAGTTCAGAAAGTGTCGGGGAAATGGCCCCCAAAATGTAATTTTGATAACTGTATTTTGCGGTTCACTTTGCTTACCTTCACGTGTATATGGAGAGCAGAAGAACCAGGTGTGTAGCAGGTGCAGCATTAATACTTGACACCAGTATTATAAGTGGGGTGGGGGGGGGGGGTGCCCTGTTACTGGCATTTCATCCGGCTCGGAAACTTTCATTTACACCCAAGAAAAACCGCTGCTGTAGGCTGCACATTTGTTGGTCTGTTCCTCGGGGGCGGTGCTAAACCTACACTCACAGAGTGTTTTCACTGGATTTGCCACTTTCAGAGGGCCCACACATGTGGCACACTTTGTCCCCTGGAAATGTGTGTTTTCTGTGTATTTTACTATACTTTGGATGGTGGTTCTTGCAAAGCGACTGGTGAGCAGTCACCCAGCGGCCCTGGTTTAATAGCAGCGGGATCAGCATTCCTGTTTAGCTTTACCTAGTACAGGAAATGTCATCACAAGTGCCTTGGGAATTTGAGAACTTGAAGGAGTTGGCCGATCTCACACATTGGAGGAATTTAAGTAGGACGTGCCACCAATGGCAGATAGGTGCGGCCCCACCTCCGGGACCCGCACCTATCTCTAGAACAGAGCCCTCAAAGTGAACCGGGGCGCACCGCGCAAGTGTGACCACCTCTACATTCACTTGTGCTGAGCGCCGGCTCAGCTATTTCAGGAACTCGCATAGTGTTCAGTAGATTGGTGGTCACCATTATGTGGCGCGCTCTTCTATGGTAGTTCCGGAAATAGCGGACCGCAGTCACTGGGCTCTTTTCTGAGCTTTCGTAGAAGTGACTGGAGAGGACGCTGGGTGTGTGTGTAGTGCACTCTCCTTCATTTTGGGGGCCCCTATCTAGAGACAGGTGGGACCTCCACCTATCTGACATTGGTAGCATATCCTAGTGATACGCCGCCAGTTTTTGCAATGGGCCAACCCCTTTAAAGGCACCAAAAGTATTGTGCTGTAACATCTCTGGGTGGGGTTAGAGAGGCCCTTAAGTATTGGGTTTTGTTGTCAATGGAGGGTTAACGTGAAGTTCGCACAACCCATCACTTGCAATTCAGAGACCCGCCAGGAATAAGTTGGAGGCCTAGACAGCTGCCGAAGGATAGTGCTGGTAGACTGTAGTGAGGTCCAAAGAGAGTGAGCCTGTGAAGTGAGGGACACCCAGGGGGATGGAGCTAGAGCTAGATGAGGTTCAGGACCAGGTAGTCATCAGTAGGGTCCAGGTGAAAGTAAAGGAACCTGGTTGGCTTCCATAAGACGTATGTACGCTATGCTTTTGGAGCACCTTCAGAGCCTACATCCAACCCCTGAGCAGTAGACTCAGCCCTCCCCTGAGCAGTAGACTCAGCCCTCCCCTGAGCAGTAGACTCAGCCCTCCCCTGAGCAGTAGACTCAGCCCCCCCCTGAGTAGTAGACTCAGCCCTCCCCTGAGGCGTAGACTCAGCCCTCCCCTGAGCCGTAGACTCAGCCCTCCCCTGAGGCGTAGACTCAGCCCTCCCCTGAGCAGTAGACTCAGCCCTCCCCTGAGCAGTAGACTCAGCCCCCCCCTGAGCAGTAGACTCAGCCCTCCCCTGAGCCGTAGACTCAGCCCTCCCCTGAGCAGTAGACTCGGCCCTCCCCTGAGCAGTAGACTCGGCTCTACCCTGAGCAGTAGACTCGGCCCTCCCCTGAGCAGTAGACTCGGCCCTACCCTGAGCTGTAGACTCGGCCCTCCCCTGAGCCGTAGACTCGGCCCTCCCCTGAGCCGTAGACTCGGCCCTCCCCTGAGCCGTAGACTCGGCCCTCCCCTGAGCCGTAGACTCGGCCCTCCCCTGAGCAGTAGACTCGGCCCTCCCCTGAGCAGTAGACTCATCCCTCCCCTGAGCAGTAGACTCAGCCCTCCACTTGTCATGATATAAAGAGTAAGCTCCATATAGGTGGGTAAAAGATAAAGATCGTATCTTGAATGTGTACCACAGCTGCGGTCTAGAAACTGATAGCGCCGCTTCTCAAAGAGACCGATTCCCATAAAGACCTATGGACTAGGACTGAGTGGGCCTGGGGCCATAATGTATCTGGATGCAATAAACTTCCACCTTTGAGACCCTCATTGTTCCGGAGAACATGAACTCTGTAAACCCCATTGGCTGATTGTAGTCCGACGGCTCCTTCCAGAGGGGCTCAATGATGAGCGCCATTAAAGAGCCACCTCCTATAGGCCTGAGCACGTTCTGGAGGCTCGTGATAGGTAAGGGTCCCATGAATATCCCTGTAATATCAGATAGGCCTGGAGGTCTAAAGTGGTTTAGGGGTCGACATCTAATATTCCTGGTGGTTTAGGCTGAAGGTGGAGGGGGTTAATGGTGGTGGTCTAGGGCAGGGAATGCACCTCTAATTTATTTTCCTCTCATCGGAGCAGGTTCAGAATTCATTTTAAGGGTCAGAGCTTCGTGTTTCTGACATCTGCTGCCTTAAATGGTACGCAGATGTAGCAAACGTTAACTTGACACCTGGGCGTTAAATACATTGTAGCAGCAAAGATTACATTGCTGGAGAACGCAAGAAAAGTCATTGAAAATGGCAAGTTAGTATCTTCTGCAGCTGTGCAATTAACACGTTAACGAATACTACATCTGTAATTCCGGCCGCCTGCAGCCACCACTAGAGGGCGCTCGCTGCACATGGCTTTATACAGCGTGACACTACAAACTCCTAGCTCAGCCTTCCGTGCAGCGTTACTGTACGTGTAGAGCTCTCTACATGCTGAAATTACGGGGTGGTCACTTTTGGTAAATGGAATAGATATAAGAGGCTAGAGAGAGAAATCACATTTGAAAGGCATCATGAATGTTATATTTTGGGAGCTTTAAGTGCTACAATTTAACAACGGCAGACAATTGCTTTAATAATAGGGCAATTTCCAACTATTTTATACCTAAACATCCTAACCCCTATTTATATACGTCCACCAGTGCGCCTGGATCGCAGACAGTCGGGTTTTCTGCTCATTTCGCTTTCCTGTAGTGTTTCCTGAAATTACAAATATCAGGAGAGAAATCAAGAACCTGACACTTTGCAGAAAATTGTAATGCAGGCAAAGCTCACAAAATTGGGCTAAATTGCTATCTGAGCGCCGCTGATTATCTCCAACGAAAACGTGTTGTTTTTAAATTTACTATATCAGCGTTTATTCATATTTAAAGGGCGACTCCGGCCATTAGTGATATTGGTGTCAATGATACAGGAGATATTCCTAAGTCATCATATGGAAATGAAATTTCATAACAAGTATCGTCTAATTGAATTTTTTTTAGCCTGAATGTCCCTCTCGGGGATGCGCTGATGGAGAATTCTCTCTACTGTGGGAGGAGCTTCCTCCTGTGCTCAATGTCGTCCCCTGGTGGCCTTTTAGTGACCTTCAGGAGGAGCGCTTGACATTCAGATACATTTTGTATACCTTAATGGGGAATTCTAAGAGAACAGAGTGGGTGGGGGTCTCCCAATCAGGGTCCTTATCTATTAGGGCTCATGAACATATTTTTTTTCCGTGTCCACTACTTTTTCTATTTTGTATATTTTTTTGCGGCCTGTATACGGAACTATTCACTTCAATGGATCCGCAAAAAAAACCAGAAATGACTCCGTGTGCATTCCGTATGTCAACATGGCCGATCCGAAAAAAAAATAGAACAGGTCCTATTCTTGTTCGTGTTGCTGACAAGGATAGGCATTGGATCCGCAAAAAAAAAAAAAACCCCAGATGCAATACAAACGTCCCCAGATGTCACACAAACGTCATCGGTATTATTTGAGGACCGCAAAATACATACGGTCGTGTGCAGGAGCCCTTAGTAAGAGGAAAAAAGCTCCAAGGACGTCTCTGGGGGACCTGGAACGTCCATACATTACGTGGACAGCTCGTTGATTTCTATTGGAAATATGCAATATTTTATCTGCCCCGTGGCGGCGCAGCAGGGAAATTGAACACGTGCTGACAGGTTCCCTCACAGATTACAGCTGAATGCTGACAGAATCAATGGCAGGTTAAAATATGAGTGGTTTGGGCAGAAGCCCAGGGCCTGAGTTTCCCATGGGGCCCATGGCCACCCAAACAACCCTCCGTCATAACAGACTCCACGTCAAAGAGAAGTGACCTGTGGTTCTGATATTATATTTATGTAGTAAGCTTGGTTCTGTATGTATGTAGTGAGCTTGGTTCTGTTACAGTATCTATATAGTAAGCTTGGTTCTGGTTCTGTATCTATGTAGTGAGCTTGGTTCTGGTCCTGTACCTATGTAGCGAGCTTGGTTCTGGTCCTGTAGCTATGTAGGAAGCTTGGTTCTGGTCCTGTAGCTATGTAGTAAACTTGGTTCTGGTACTGTATCCATGTAGTGAGCTTGGTTATGGTCCTGTACCTATGTAGCGAGCTTGGTTCTGGTCCTGTATCTATGTAGTAAACTTGGTTCTAGTACTGTATCCATGTAGTGAGCTTGGTTCTGTTACAGTATCTATGTAATAAGCTTGGTTCTGTTACAGTATCTATGTAGTAAGCTTGGTTCTGGTACTATATCTATGTAGTAAGCTGGTTCTGGTACTGTATCTATGTAATAAGCTGGTTCTGGTACTGTAACTATGCAGTGAGCTTGGTTCTGGTACTATATATATGTAGTAATCTTGATTAAGTGACTATATCTATGTTGTAAGCTTAGTTCTGGTCCTGTATCTATGTATCTATGTAGTAATCTTGGTTCTGGTACCTTATTTATGTAGTGAGCTTGGTTCTGGTCCTGTACCTATGTAGCGAGCTTGGTTCTGGTCCTGTATCTATGTAGCGAGCTTGGTTCTGGTCCTGTACCTATGTAGCGCGCTTGGTTCTGGTCCTGTATCTATGTAGTAAACTTGGTTCTGGTACTGTATCCATGTAATGAGCTTGGTTCTGTTACAGTATCTATGTAGTAAGCTTGGTTCTGGTACTGTATCTATGTAATAAGCTTGTTCTGGTACTGTAACTATGCAGTGAGCTTGGTTCTGGTACTATATATATGTAGTAATCTTGATTAAGTGACTATATCTATGTTGTCAGCTTAGTTCTGGTCCTGTATCTATGTAGTAATCTTGGTTCTGATCCTGTATCTATGTAGTAATCTTGGTTCTGGAACCTTAATTATGTAGTGAGCTTGGTTCTGGTCCTGTATCCATGTAGTAATCTTCGTTCTAGTCCTGTATCTATGTAGTGAGCTTGGTTCTGGTCCTGTATCTATGTAGTAAGCTTGGTTCTAGTCCTGTATCTATGTAGTAAGCTTGGTTCTGGTCCTGTATCTATGTAGTGAGATTGGTTCTGGTCCTGTATCTATGTAGTGAGCTTGGTTCTGGTACTATATCTATTTAGTAATCTTGGTTCTGGTACCTTATTTATGTAGTGAGCTTGCTTCTGGTCCTGTATCTGAGTAGTAAGCTTGGTTCTGGTCCTGTATCTGAGTAGTAAGCTTGGTTCTGGTCCTGTGTCTATGTAGTGAGCTTGGTTCTGGTACTATATCTATGTAGTAAGCTTGGTTCTCGTACAGTATCTATGTAGTGAGCTTGGTTCTGGTCCTGTACCTATGTAGCGAGCTTGGTTCTGGTCCTGTATCTATGCAGTGAGATTGGTTCTGGTCCTGTGTCTATGTAGTGAGCTTGGTTCTGGTCCTGTATCTATGTAGTACTCTTGATTCTGGTATAGTATGTATGTAGTGAGCTTGATTCTGGTCCTGTATCTGAGTAGTGAGCTTAGTTCTGGTCCTGTGTCTATGTAGTAAGCTTGGTTCTCATACAGTATCTATGTAGTAACCTTGGTTCTGTTACAGTATCTATGTAGTAACCTTGGTTCTGGTCCTGTGTCTATGTAGTAAGCTTAGTTCTGTTACTGTATCTATGTAGTGAGCTTGGTTCCAGTACTGTGTCTATGTAGTGAGCTTGGTTCTGGTCCTGTATCTATGTAGTGAGCTTGGTTCTGGTCCTGTATCTATGTAGTGAGCTTAGTTCTGGTCCTGGATCTATGTAGTGAGCTTGGTTCTGGTCCTGTATTTATGTAGTAAGCTTGGTTCTGGTCCTGTATCTATGTAGTGAGCTTGGTTCTGGTACTTTATTTATGTAGTAAGCTTGGTTCTGGTCCTGTGTCTATGTAGTAATCTTGGTTCTGGTCCTGTATCTATGTAGTAAGCTGGTTCTGGTCCTGTATCTGTGTAGTAAGCTTGGTTCTGGTCCTGTATCTATGTAGTAAGCTTGGTTCTGGTCCTGTATCTATGTAGTAAGCTTGGTTCTGTGACTGTATCTATGTAGTAAGCTTGGTTCTGGTACAGTATATACACGGTCGGACTGGGGTTCCTTGGCCCACCAGAGGAAAATATTCTCAGGGTCTAAACCCAATATCAACAATAACGTCTAATAGATTCTAAGATGTAGACCCTAGTGGAAAATGATTGGCTCCTAAATGTTTGTTCCTGCACCTTGGGGGCCCAGTAAGGTAGGAGAGCCTGGTGGGCCAGTCCAACACTGAGTGTCTATGTAGTAAGCTTGGTTCTTCTATTATATCCATGCAGTATTCTTCTTTCTGTAAAATATCCCGGGTGTCTGATATCACCAGGAACGTCATCTCATAAAATCTATAGGAATGTACATCAGAAACAGGAAGACGTGACCTCTGTGGTCTCGGTATAACAAGATGGCGACATGGGCTGGAAGAAGGTGGCCTAGGAGGCCCTGGACTACGGGGATTCCCACTGGAAGCTCCACAATGAATTCCATACAAAACATCAAAATCTGCACATCCGTTCTAAACAATTTTTGTCAAATAACAGTAGGTGTTAAAAAAAGCCCCAAAAAAACAAAAACCTAAAAACCTTAGAGTGAGCAAAACATGAAGACTAAGTGTGTAGCTGAGTAGATATTTCTGGCAGTGGGGTCTCCGCAGCTCACACGCCCATACAGGATGTCTCGGTGGTCTCCATACATCTGAAGTGTCTGCAGACAACCCCAGCCGCTTTCTCTTTCGCTGAGTAGAAGATTTGCACAGCGTGACGGCACAGTATATACTATATATAGTTTTTCTTGTAGTTTCTAAAACTGTATAGAAAAATACACACACCATACTGTAGTAGAGTGCCAACAAAGTACTGCCAAACAATGCCCAAATGATAAAACCCTGCAATAAATAATACCTATAAACCGTATCCATATAGCAATACGGAATAAAGCATAATAGAGACATAACACTAACAATAATTATACAGCGCCCAAACAATGGCATACAACACCTAAATAATATCTAGAAACAGTGTATAATAGTAGTAAATAATAAAAAATAATACTGCCACATAGTACCCATACAATACTTCAACTAAGTGCAAAAATACTACCATACAGTATCTTAATAATAAAACATGACTATCATATAGTGTCCATATGATACTGCCACAGAAAGTAAAAAATACTGCTATGTATTCCTAAATACCACCATACAATACCTAAATAATACCTACTAACAGTATCCAAATAATATAACATACAGGGCCAGTATACTACCAATATATATAATCAGTACCCAAATAATATTCAGAGATCCCACATAATCCTGTCCTATGGTGCACACATAATATGCAGTACTAACATCATATGTTGCTCAAATAATACTCCCATAAAAGACCCATGTAATAAGACATGTCAGTGCCCAAAACCCCTACATAACACAGTAAATTGTAATCCCTGGTGGTCTAGGCTAGTGTAGTGAAAGGATGAAAGCTAAGTTATACATCTTCTTGTATAGAGTAATATGGAGCATGCTGGTATAACCTGGGTATCTCCTGTATATAATTATATATGTACAGCTGGTATAAGTTATACATCTTCTTGTATATAGTGATATGGAGCATGCTGGTATAACCTGGGCATCTCCTGTATATAATTATATATGTGCAGCTGGTATAACCTGGGTATCTCCTGTATATAATTATATATGTACATCTGGTGTAAGTTATACATCTTCTTGTATATAGTGATATGGAGCATGCTGGTATAACCTGGGTATCTCCTGTATATAATTATATATGTACAGCTGGTATAAGTTATACATCTTCTTGTATATAGTGATATGGAGCATGCTGGTATAACCTGGGTATCTCCTGTATATAATTATATATGTGCAGCTGGTATAAGTTATACATCTTCTGTATATAGTGATATGGACCATGCTGGTATAACCTGGGCATCTCCTGTATATAATTATATATGTACAACTGGTATAACCTGGGTATCTCCTGTATATAATTATATATGTGCAGCTGGTATAAGTTATACATCTTCTTGTATATAGTGATATGGACCATGCTGGTATAACCTGGGCATCTCCTGTATATAATTATATATGTACAGCTGGTGTAAGTTATACATCTTCTTGTATATAGTGGTATGGAGCATACTGGTATAACCTGGGTATCTCCTGTATATAATTATATATGTACAGCTGGTATAAGTTATACATCTTCCTGTATATAGTGATATGGACCATGCTGGTATAACCTGGGTATCTCCTGTATATAATTATATATGTACAGCTGGTATAAGTTATACATCTTCTTGTATATAGTGATATGGAGCATGCTGGTATAACCTGGGTATCTCCTGTATATAATTATATATGTACAGCTGGTATAAGTTATACATCTTCTTGTATATAGTGATATGGAGCATGCTGGTATAACCTGGGTATCTCCTGTATATAATTATATATGTACAGCTGGTATAAGTTATACATCTTCTTGTATATAGTGATATGGAGCATGCTGGTATAACCTGGGTATCTCCTGTATATAATTATATATGTACAGCTGGTATAAGTTATACATCTTCTTGTATATAGTGATATGGAGCATGCTGGTATAACCTGGGCATCTCCTGTATATAATTATATATGTACAGCTGGTATAAGTTATACATCTTCTTGTATATAGTGATATGGAGCATGCTGGTATAACCTGGGTATCTCCTGTATATAATTATATATGTACAGCTGGTATAAGTTATACATCTTCTTGTATATAGTGATATGGAGCATGCTGGTATAACCTGGGTATCTCCTGTATATAATTATATATGTACAGCTGGTATAAGTTATACATCTTCTTGTATATAGTGATATGGACCATGCTGGTATAACCTGGGTATCTCCTGTATATAATTATATATGTACAGCTGGTATAAGTTATACATCTTCTTGTATATAGTGATATGGACCATGCTGGTATAACCTGGGTATCTCCTGTATATAATTATATATGTACAGCTGGTATAAGTTATACATCTTCTTGTATATAGTGATATGGACCATGCTGGTATAACCTGGGCATCTCCTGTATATAATTATATATGTACAGCTGGTATAACCTAGGTATCTTCTGTATATAATTATATATGTACATGCTGGTATAACCTGGGTATCTCCTGTATATAATTATATATGTACAGCTGGTATAAGTTATACATCTTCTTGTATATAGTGATATGGACCATGCTGGTATAACCTGGGCATCTCCTGTATATAATTATATATGTACAGCTGGTATAAGTTATACATCTTCTTGTATATAGTGATATGGAGCATGCTGGTATAACCTGGGTATCTCCTGTATATAATTATATATGTACAGCTGGTATAAGTTATACATCTTCTTGTATATAGTGATATGGACCATGCTGGTATAACCTGGGCATCTCCTGTATATAATTATATATGTACAGCTGGTATAAGTTATACATCTTCTTGTATATAGTGATATGGAGCATGCTGGTATAACCTGGGCATCTCCTGTATATAATTATATATGTACAGCTGGTATAAGTTATACATCTTCTTGTATATAGTGATATGGAGCATGCTGGTATAACCTGGGTATCTCCTGTATATAATTATATATGTACAGCTGGTATAAGTTATACATCTTCTTGTATATAGTGATATGGACCATGCTGGTATAACCTGGGTATCTCCTGTATATAATTATATATGTACAGCTGGTATAAGTTATACATCTTCTTGTATATAGTGATATGGACCATGCTGGTATAACCTGGGCATCTCCTGTATATAATTATATATGTACAGCTGGTATAAGTTATACATCTTCTTGTATATAGTGATATGGACCATGCTGGTATAACCTGGGTATCTCCTGTATATAATTATATATGTACAGCTGGTATAAGTTATACATCTTCCTGTATATAGTGATATGGACCATGCTGGTATAACCTGGGCATCTCCTGTATATAATTATATATGTACAGCTGGTATAAGTTATACATCTTCTTGTATATAGTGATATGGACCATGCTGGTATAACCTGGGTATCTCCTGTATATAATTATATATGTACAGCTGGTATAAGTTATACATCTTCTTGTATATAGTGATATGGAGCATGCTGGTATAACCTGGGCATCTCCTGTATATAATTATATAGGTACAGCTGGTATAACCTGGGCCACCTCAGGTAGATAAGACAAATGGGGCCTTGGACATTACACCTTTACATTTAGGTTCTTGGTTATATTTTATGGATTGCCGTTTCTGATCTAATTTCTCTTCAGGCTTTTCATGTGGTCATCACTTTTCTTTAAATTAAATATATTATGTATGGAGGAAACTCGTGGCAGTTCATACATTTTTCATACAGGGGGAGAAGGGACAAATCAAAAACCAAATCCATGGTGAAGAAAACATTGAGCCCCTTCTCCAGGATGTTCCTTGCCTAGACTTGAAAGGAAAGTTCATTTACAACTGGTGGTAACATTTCAGGTCCCATCGAGGAATTCTCTTTGAAAAGTATATATTTGATAGAAGGCAATCAATGGTATCAAAATGTTGGGACCTCCAGTGATCGGCTGCAATCTGCAGAGTAACTGAATAGCATGCGCATATTTGCTGCAGCGCCACCACAGGAGAAATGAGGAATTACACATTGCCCATTATAATCAATGGGCTGTCCACCTAAAACATGGACATGATGGGTCCTCCAGAGTGAGAAATGCTCGTTACAGTCCCTTTCTAGTTTGGATAATAGATGAATACGCCATTATATTAACATGGAACCCCTAAAAGAGTAATTTTACACATTTACCCCAAACTACCAGTGTCCCCCAGTTACCCTAGATGTTAAATCTTCGTCTGATCCATGGTTAAGACTATCCACCTCTGTAATACTCACCTCCCAAAAAATTCATCCGTTTTGATTTATCATAAATTATTCCTATTTTATTGCTATCGGCGTCCCGTACAATACATCTTTTACTGATTGCAGTGACTATGGAGAGACCAGTTTACAACGTGACAGATGTCAAGTGGCTAATCACAGCCCGAGTCCCAGTGGCCACATAGAGAGATATTAGAAAACAAGGCTATTACCGCCCTGGGCAGTGATTTAAGCCTCAATATAAGGACCATGGCCGGATCGTGGACTGAGCGGCTTCAAGGGGAAGAGCGGAGAGCTCCAAAATCATCCCATTTGTCTTCTCTCCTACTTTCCTGATGGCAGTAAAGCACTTATGTAGCCAATGACACAAGCAAAACTTTTCTTAGGAAGCCACTTCCCTTCTATGATGGGAGCAGATATTGTGGCAATTCCTCTTCCCCGAAATCCCGTTTGGCCAATTCTCATTGTTACTGAAGCCAAATAAAGGGGGGGAAAAACATGTTTATCCTGGCATATGGGATAAATTGATAGACAGATTAAAGGGTAGGGGAACTTAAAGGGGTTGTTTGAGAATTAAGCAAAATTTTCAAATACATTTTTGCAATAATATAACTACTATAATACTGCCTCCTATGTACAAGAATATAACTACTATAATACTGCCTCTTATGTACAAGAATATAACTACTATAATACTGCCTTCTATGTACAAGGATATAACTAATATAATGCTGCTCCTATATACAAGAATATAACTACTATAATACTGCTCCTATGTACAAGAATATAACTACTATAATACTGCCTCTTATGTACAAGAATATAACTACTATAATACTGCCTCCTATGTACAAGAATATAACTACTATAATACTGCCTTCTATGTACAAGGATATAACTAATATAATGCTGCTCCTATATACAAGAATATAGCTACTGTAATACTGCCTCCTATGTACAAGAATATAACTACTATAATACTGCTCCTATGTACAAGAATATAGCTACTATAATACTGCTGCCTATGTACAAGAATATAACTACTATAATACTGCCTCCTATGTACAAGAATATAACTACTATAATACTGCTCCTATGTACAAGAATATAACTACTATAATACTGCTCCTATGTACAAGAATATAACTACTATAATACTGCTCCTATGTACAAGAATATAACTACTATAATACTGCTGCCTATGTACAAGAATATAACTACTATAATACTGCCTCCTATGTACAAGAATATAACTACTATATTACTGCTCCTATGTACAGGAATATAACTACTATAATACTGCCCCTATATACAAGAATATATCTACTATAATACTGCTCCTATGTACAAGAATATAACTACTATAATACTGCTCCTATGTATAAGAATAGAACTACTATAATACTGCCTGATATGTAGCCCTAGTGAAGGTCTTGCATGGGACTCTACATCTGTCTCTGATAGACGGACTGTGTGTATGGTGTCAGTGATGATGGGATAACACATATTCCTCCTCCTCCTCCTCCGATCTGCTGTGTCTCCTCGGCCGCCTCTGTCTCTGACCTTTCTCATTGCTGCATCTAACAAACTCATGAAATATTTATTGGAATAAAATAAAATGCTGGCTGCCCCCTGACCGTCAGTGCCTGTCATGGTATATGATTGTCGCCAACACAAAGGACCTCGTCCCTCACTGGGGAAATCGCAGTAGAGTTACAGAGCAGCCATGTAACGCATGTATTCTGCAACCATTTCTGGTAGAGTCAAGTGTATTTTATTTTATTTTAACTTTTTTTTTAAATATTTTTGTTAATTTCTTACCTCTTTTAAACTGTATAGGTAAAGCCAGTAATATATTATTTATTGTGTTGTTTTATTTTCCCATTTTTTCTTCTACTTATTTAATTTTTTAATTTATTATTCACCGACCCACTAATACACCATATAAAACTGGCAGGGAAAAGTATAATAATAATAATGATGATATACTTTTTATTTATTTATTTTGTTTTAACATATTTTTAATATTATTTATATAGATGTTGCTTTATTTTTTGAGGTGTTTAGTATAGGTTTTTTTCATTATTTTTCATCCACTAATATGCCTAAGGAGATGATAGAAATTAAGTCAAAAGTATTTTCTTTAATGTAATGTTTTTTTAAGTGAGGTTTTTGATTTGGCTATTTTTATGCTATCTTTTGTGTTTTGTATTTTAGTTTATTTTGTCTTCCCCTATATATTTTTTTATCATGTCCCAGCATATAATGCCCAACAGTGTCGGTGTACCTGTGTGACCCTGGCTTGGAGGAAATACAGGTAGCGTCCATCTTTTAATACCCGTCCAGAGAAAACAGAGCATTTGGCTCAATTACTTGTAAATAACGTCTTGTCTGCCGCGCTCACAATGTGGTTATTATCTGATCTGAACAAAATAAAGCAACTGAGAATTTTTTATTTTCTCTTAAAATGAGTTTTCCTCTCCTGGACACAATTTACTGCAGCTTTTAGTTGATGCACTGTAATCCGGTCTGTCAGGAGGATGGGGACGGAGGCTGAATGTCCTTATTATTTCGTTTTTTTATACATCTATAAGAATAGAACGTAAGAAAATAATATTTTTAGGCTGAAAAAAAGAAAATGTAAATTTGCTGAAAACAAAATAAGTCCGGAGATGAGATGTCATCACAAATGAAAATATTCCAATATACATGTAAAATAATATCTGATAGATAGATATAAAATAGATAGGATATGAAATAAATAGATAGATAGATAGATAGATATGAGATAGATAGATAGATAGATAGATAGATAGACAGACAGATATTAGATAGATAGATATGAGATAGATAGATAGATAGATATTAGATAGATAGATATGAGATAGATAGATAGATAGATAATTAGAGTAGATAGATTTGAGATAGATAGATAGATAGATTGATAGATGATAGATAGATAGATAGATAGATATGAGATAGATAGATAGATAGATATGAGATAGATAGATAGATAGATAGATAGATAGATAGATAGGTATTAAATAGATAGATAGATAGATAGATAGATAGATGAGATAGATATGAGATAGATAGATAGATAGATAGATATGAGATAGATATGAGATAGATAGATAGATATGAGATAGATATGAAATAGATAGATATGAGATAGATATTAGATAGATAGAGTAGATAGATAGATAGATAGGATATGAGATAGATAGATAGATATTAGACAGATATTAGATAGATAGATATGAGATAGATAGATAGATAGATAGATAGATAGATAAATAGAGTAGATAGATTTGAGATAGATAGAGTAGATAGATATTAGATAGATAGATAGATAGATAGATAAATAAATAGAGTAGATAGATATTAGATAGATAGATAGATAGATAGATAGATAGATATGAGATAGATAGATAGATAGATATGAGATAGATAGATAGATAATAGTCGTCGTTCAGGGCAGAGTCTTCTCTAGCGTGTTCTCTGCTCGATCGGTATACTCACACAGTCCTCACTCATACACTGACGAGCAAAAGGGTAACAATGTTTAGAACTTTTGACTTTCTGGCTCCGTATCTCCCCATCCTCTACAGCTTCGGACCTGAGACTCCCATCATCTTCTAGACAATCTTTATTTAGTAAATCCTCCTTTGGCTTTCAGCTCTGCCTGAATCCTTCTGGGCAGGCTCTCGATCAGATTCAAGCATGTCTCGGCCGAAATCTGTTCCCAGGTCTCTCCTACACATTCCCAATGCTGGTGCATACCGGTCGCCTCACTTGGGTATGAATACAGCTTTTTCCTCAACACTCTGGGGACTGTGGGGCCGATCCAGCTCCTCTACTTCATTGTCATTGAAGTATTTTTTCGCCAGTCTGGAGGTATGCTTCGGGTCGTTGTCCTGCTGGAACACTAAGTCGTCCTTTTCCTACTCCTAGTACTCGAGTGTACGAAGTAACCTGTCTTGTAGGATACTCACATATAGCTCAGCACTGAGACCACCATTGATCCAGGTCTAGTATCCAATGCCTTTGGCTGTGAAACAACCCCACATCATCAGGCTTCCTCCACCGAACCTGACAGCTCCTTCCATTTCTCGATCCGTTAGCCCCTTTTCCCTTGTTTCTTCCAGACCCATTTGCACCATCAGAGCCCAGTCCATTGACTTTCGTCTCATCGCTCCAAATTATCCGTTTCCAATCTTCTACTGTCCACTGTTCATACTTTTTTGCAAACTCGAGCCGACGCTCTTTATGACAATATCGAAGTCGAGGCTTCTTGACCCTTTTCGGGCCACCATTCCTGACTTGCATGGACTTCTGTGATCTCTCTATTACGAAGCTTACGAGCCGCCTCCACTCCCGTATTTGTCGCACCAGAACTGATAGACCTTGTGATGAGCCGACTTGTGGACTAATCATATGCTGCAAGTCCAATGTATGAGAAGCCGAGATGATTGTCTATAAAATGATGGGCGTCTCACGTCCGACGCTGTAGAGGATGGAGAGATATGGAGCCAGAAAGTCAAAGGTTTAAAACAATGTTACCCTTTTGCTCGTCAGTGTAATGCCATCTGCTGAGCCGCCATAAATGATCGACCTGCTGTTCCCTTGAACCCAAAAGTCATAGTAAAAAATATATGAATCTGGTTCAGGACACGAGAGCTGTGATCGTTCGGGTTATTTCTCTCGAGTTCCTCGGTCCGCGCTCTGTACGTTCTGTGGTTTTGTCGGGTCCCTGCAGCGAGCGCCCGAGGTCTAATATCAGGCCGGCCACATCCTCCATTAAACTCTGCACTACATCTGGTGTGTGATATGTGCAGTCATTGTACATAGTGAGTGGGGCGCAGTGTGCAGAGGAGCCGGCGCCTGCCTCAGCTGTGCATGGTCGGGATATGTTCTGCCTCTGCAGGACAGATGACACTTCAGATATGGACCATCACATCCGACGTGGTCCACGTTTATCTCTGCAAGAGAAGGCTCCGTGAGAGCTGTTAATGCAGATCATGTCAGCAGCAACGCCGCTTCCTGCTCCGATCCTAGTGATCGTCGGGTCCTATATGATCGATGAAGCTCCTGGGTCCTAGCAAAATCAGATCAACTCTACAGTGAGGCCCCAGAGGGCGCATTCCTCAGGTAACTGGGGCTAATAGGACAGGGTCTAATGACTGCAGAAAGACAAAATAAAATAAAAAAACGATATATTTCCTGTTCAAAACGACCCTAAAAGGAAAGCGGACATTATTCGAAAATGTATTTTAGTTGCACTTTGTGCTATTTAACCCCTTCCCGACCAGCTGCGTGCATATACGGTGCTTTATGGGACTTCAAAAATGGTGCCCCCTCGCGAGTGCCATAGCCGCCTTGTGCCTTCTGTTGTGCCCAGCATACACCCAGGTCTGATGTCTGCGACTGGTCGTGGACTTTTAACCCTTCAGATGCCGTGCTGCAGATGCACAACATTTGCACGCAATAAAACCCAGAGGTGCGCGCTTCTGGGTATGCTCCGGCCTGCCAAAGATGCAATCTAATAATCGTCGCTTGCAAAAACACCCCTACTATTAAAATATAAAATTATTCATCCCATACAGTAAACGACAGAACAGACCAAAAAAAGTCAAATGGACAATTCGCAATTTTTGGGTGGCACATAACTACACGAAAGTCACAATATGGTGACAAAAAGAAATTTTTTTTTTTTTCAAGGTTTTTGTTTTTTCAGTATTGAAACGGAAAAAAATTCATAATGGCCCCCAGATAAGCTGGGAGCGATAAACGAAAAATACAAAAACGAAAAAACCTCCCTGGCTGAAAGAGTAAAAAACAAAAGTAAAAAAATATAAAGTTTGTAAAAAATGTTTTCTAGGTATAAACAAATTCTTTTTTTTTTTTGTTAATCATAATACAAATTGGCATAAACAAACCCCTCGTACTGCCAAAAAAATAAATAAAAAATATGCAAAATAAATAAAATAAATAAAATAAATATATATATATATATATATATATAAAGAAAAAAAAATGAAACAGTGTCTGGACAGGAAGGAGGTGGTGGCCAGGGGGCGGGAATGGTCCGGTCCAGAAGTGGTTAAAAAGAAAACAATATCAGTGTTCTGTTTTTTTTTGTTCCACTGAATTTTCCGTTTTTGTGGCGACGGTGTTTCCCTAAGCACCATAACATTTACAATAAATTTACGACGTTTGACTTAAGAAGATGATAAAAATGTTAACAATGGGTGTTGGATTAGTGTTTTTCATTCAGAACTTTTTATAAAAAATGTATGAAATATTTTTGTAAACCTCAAAAGTTCATCTTAAGAAAAGTCTTATTTGGCCTTAAAACAAGTCATCATAGAGCCGGATAGAAAAGTCCTGAACAGTGGACCACGGAGGTCCTTGGTCCAAATATCGCATCGGGGCGCGGTCTGGACGTACGCTCTGCCTCCATGGAAATGACTCCACCTACACTCTCCACCCTTTCACTACTGAGTCGACTGACAATCATCATGGTGAACCTTTAGCCCAGTCTGAGGTCCAGAGTTCTGGATCAGGTTCTCATTAAGAACATCTCTGTACTTTGCTCCATTCAGCTTTCCCTCCACCCTGACCAGTTTCCCGGTCCTCCTAGGATGATGCTGCCACCACCTTGCGTCACTGTATGGATGGTATTGGGCAGGTGATGGGCAGGGCCTGGAGTCCTCCAGACATGACGATTAGAATGGAGGTAAAAAAGGTAAAGAGTCCGTTAGGTGTTTTTTTTTTTTTTTAACAAACTCCAGGCGGTTTTCATCTGTCTTTTACTGAGAGGCTTCTTCCTGGTCACTCTGCATAAAGCCCAGGTTGGTGCAGGCTGCAGTGATGGTCGACCTTCTGAAAGTTTCTCCTATCTACACACAGGATCTATGGAGCTCATCCAGAGTGACCATTGGGTTCTTGTTCACCTCTCTTACCGAGGCCCTTCTCCCCCGATTACTTAGTTTGGAGGGGCGGCCAGCTCTAGGAAGAGTCCTGGTTATTCCAAACTACTTCCATGTAAGTATTATGGAGACCACTGCGCTCTTGAGAACTCTCGGTGCAGCAGACATGTTTTTGTCGCCTTCTCCACATCTGTGTCTCCACACAATCCTGTCTCTGAGCTCTACAGGCAGTTCTTTTCTCCAAAAGGCTTGGTTTTTGCTCTGATCTGCATTGTCTGCTGTGAGATCTTATATCGACAGAGTTGCGTCTTTCCAAATCATGTCCGATCCACTGAATTTACTACAGGTGACTCCAATCAGGGTGTAGAACATCTCAGAGATGATCCAGAGAAATGGGAGGTCCCAGATGTCCCAGCAAAGGATCTGAAGACATATGTCTAGGCGGAATTTTATTTTTTTATTTTTAATAAATTTGCTAAAATTCAGTTCTCTTTCTCATTTTGGGGGAACTGAATAGCACAAGGAGCGAGATAACAAAATGTGAGGAAAGTGAATGGGTCCGAAGACTTTCCAAATGCACTGTATGACAGTATTACGTAAGCACTACATGACAATATTATGTATCTGCTATGTAATACTGACATTTTGCACAGTTTTGTGGTATTATTTAGAAACTATGTAATGTTATTGATGGACCCTGTATGGCACTGTTATGTAAGCACTATATGGCGGTACCATGTGATCACTTTGTAATACTGTTAGTTTGCACCATTTGGCGGTATTATTTAGGAACTACTGTATGTAGTGTTATTAATTGGACATGGTAGCACACAAGTATTATTTAGTCATGTGAAGCGCTATTATTTATGCACTATATGACATTTTACTTTGGATATACTAGGGCAGTATACCCTTCACCCCCATAAATAGGGCGCACGGCTACAACACATTGGCACAGGGGCCTCCATAGACATTGATCTGACTGTTCCTACTGCACAGACTGTAGGAAATAAACCGGCCATATCAGAAGGACTGTCGAGTCCCTGTCTTCCCTTTTAGTAGAATTGCTACCATCAGCCAGCAGATTGGGGGTTGTAGTATGGAGGGGTAACTACGATCAGGTGTCAGGAACCCAAGGTTAAATATAGACCCGCACTGCGTCTGATCACAGCGAAAGCCGCATCAACCACAGTGGAAAAAAAGAGACGACCCGTGTCAGACGCAGGCGCAGTATTCACTACCGTCCACGTATAGTTTAACCCCTACTTATCAGGGTCAGATCAGAGCATGAGCCCAATGTAATATGAGCGGAACGGACCCTTCTACATGACGGACGAGTGCCACGCTCATCACGAGATCTGCAGGATGAGATGTACGGGCAAGGAAGGGCCTCCATTGTTTAACATGTTTCCTTCTTCTGGATCCACCAGGACTCATAGGATGATAGTATCACACATGATAGGCTTAGATACATTGCTCAGCAGATGGTGTCATTCATTATAAGCTAAGAGATAGCAGCTCAGCAGGTAGTATCACACATCATAGGCTTAGATATACTCCTCAGGAAACACTATCATCCATAATAGGCTTACATATTGCAGTTCAGCAGATTGTATCACACATGATAGGCTTAGATACATTGCTCAGCAGACAGTATCACACATGATCGGTTTAAATATATTGCACAGCAGACAGTATTACATGTGATAGGATTAGATACATGGCTCAGCAGACAATATTACACGTGATAGGATTAGATACATGGCTCAGCAGACAATATTACACGTGATAGGATTAGATACATGGCTTTGTGAACTGCATCATATGTGATGGGATTAGATTCATGGCTCAGCAGACAGTATCACACGTGATAGGATTAGATACATGGCTCAGCAGACAATATTACACGTGATAGGATTAGATACATGGCTCAGCAGACAATATTACACGTGACAGGATTAGATACATGGTTCAGCAGACAATATTACACGTGATAGGATTAGATACATGGCTCTGTGAACTGTATCACATGTGATGGGATTAGATTCATGGCTCAGCAGACAGTATCACACATGATAGGATTAGATACATGGCTCAGCAGACAGTATTACACGTGATAGGATTAGATACATGGCTCTGTGAACAGTATCACATGTGATGGGATTAGATACATGGCTCAGCAGACAGTATCAGATATGATAGCATATTAATGAGTACACACTGCAGACCCCTACAAGCACAATGTACAACAAACATGTAGACCCTTTTTTTTGTATACATTTTTATTCTTATATTTTCTTTAAAAAACAAAACAAAAAAAAAACCTGAAAATTCCACCTGAAATTTTTTTTCTCCAGTTTTATGATTCAAAAAGAGCATTCAAAAGAGTAATGGGCAAAAGGGACCACTTCCCTCAACCACTTGAGTGACTCCATGGTCTACGCCAGGGATGCCCAACATGCGGCCCTCCAGCTGTTGCTAAACTACAACTCCCAGCATGCTTGGACAGCCTATAGCCATCAACCTACAACAGGGCATGATGGGAGTTGTAGTTTTACAACAGCTGGAGGGCCGCATGTTGGGCATCCCTGGTCTACGCTGATCGGACCCTGTAGGACAATGTCATTATATCAGTGATCAGAACATTGGATGTTCAGGTCCCTAGTGGGACTGAAAAGGGAAGTTTTTAAAAAAAATAAAGAGAAAAAAATTTACAGTTTTAATAGAATACCTTTTTTCCAATAATTAAAAAAAATAAAACATACTACACATAACTGGTATTGCAAAGATCTGATCCATAAAATGATTTCCCTCCCAAAAAAGGTATAAAAAAAGATCAAAAAGTCATACGTACCCCAAAATGGTACCGGTGAAAACTACAGCTTGTTCCTCAGAAGTGAGCCCTCATACCGCTGCTTACGTGGAAAGATATAAATGTTATGGGTCTTAGATTATGGAGAAACAAGAAAAAATATGGTTTTTAATAAAAAAAAATAAAAAAAAAGGAATTTCATGGTGCAAAAGTAGCAACACATAAAAAAAGCTATAATTTTTGCATCATGATAATTATATTAACCTGTAGAATAAAGTTATGTCATTTATAGTGCATAATAACCCCGTGTAAAATAAAAAACACCAACAGAATTTCTATTATTTGGCCAACTCGCCTCAAACCACGGAATAAAAAGTCAAGATCAAAATGTCCTATATAGCCCAAATTGGTACCAATGTAAACTACAGCTTGTCCCACAAAAAAATAAAATAAAATGGGTTATGGATCTTAAAATATGGCGACACAAAAAAATAAATAAATTCAGAATGCAATTTTATGGTGCAATAGTAAACATTTTAAAAACGGTGTGAATTTGGCATGGCCATAATCGTACCGACCTGCAGAAACACTGATAGAATTGCTATTTTTGTGGACAGCTCTCCTCTAAAAAAAATTGAATAAAAACCATCAAAACAAAATTTTTTTTTAAAAATGAACCCCAAAATGGTACCAATAAAAACTAATGCTCATCCTGAAAAAAAAACAAGCCTCAATATTAAAACATAAAACATCTCTTCGAAAATGATTTTCGCAAAATCCATATTCCAGAATCCAAATGGCGCTCCCTCCCTTCTGAGCCCTGCCGTGTGCCCAGACCACTGTGTATGGCCACATATGGGGAGTTACTGTACTCGGGAGAACCTGCTTATCAATGAGTACTTGTCTCTGATTAAACCTCGTAGAAATGAACAAAAGGGGCAATTACAGTCAGGAATCCAGAGCTCAATATACGTCTTATGACAATAAGAGTGGAAAAAAAATATATTTTCACAGACAATTTCCAAGATAACATACACGGAGCTCCCTTTCAACTTTAAAGTCTACAAATTTTGGCTACAGAATCACAATTTTTTTTTTAATTTCACGGTGGGCCCTCTATCTGGATCACATACTCTACGTCACACACATGAGCCACAAGCTAAAATTTGATGTGAGTAGATGTCGGGTAGATAAGTTCTTAGCCATGGTATAAGGCACAGGAAACCTCGAGGTTGAGAAGCACAGATGCTGATCTACACATGGTAACCACACTGAGCACAACACAACAACATTTTGTAAAAAAAAAAAAAATTGGGAATTTTTTTTCTTTTTATCCCAACATATGTATTAATGAAGTTTTTCAATAACTTACTTAACAGAATTAACTTATTAAAAATGTTTCTAAATTTTTTCATGAATGAAACCCCCAATTTTTTTTCTTCATGTAAAATGTTAGTAATTTTCATCAGATTACTATTTTTGTAATTCGAGAACTAAGCGCGTGATTGTGACAACCAATTTCATTATCAGCAGATGGAAGCAGCCATAGCAGCTCCTCAGGGGCGGTCAATGATAAAATCTTGACAAATGTCCCTTAAAGATGTTTTCAGATTGACAAAAAATTCTACAAACCCACTTTAACCTAAGCAAGTGTAAACAAAGCTTCATCTATTACATAAAAAAAGAAATAAAATGAGTATTAATCAGAATTTTTATTTTTTTACATTTTTTAAAACTTTCTAATTTATTTTCACAATTCGTAACCACTGTCTGGAGGACAGTTCTTGTTTTTGTTTGATTTATTTTAAAAAAATATGTGTTACTATTCATATGATTAGAAAATTAACCTTAAAAAAATATCAAAAGGTTTTCTCCCCCAAATTTAAAGCAGTTATTCGATAAGGTTTCTGCAACAGAATTGTCAAAAAGCTACACAGCAGAATGCACTGAGGTTGGAGCAAGAAGACTGAAGTGTTTTCACTCTGCACAATGTCTTGACACGTAATCAGCAGGAACTCCAAGTTTGTGGTTCACAAAAACCGTTGAACATCACTAATTCTCCATCTAATAAATATACTAAAAATATAAAGATCTAAAAATGAGATAATCTGGTCAAACACATTGCATGACTGCAGGTAACCACGAGGGGCTAATGAGCAGGACAGAGCGAGCAGTCAGTCATCTCCAGGGCAGGGCTTTCTGCTGTCCGCTTCTTAATTGCAAAAATTCTTTTTTAAAACATGTCACTAATAAATACGTGATGATACCAAAAATTAGCATCGATGTCACTGCAAAAAGCGACAAAATAGAGTTACATCTCTAATACTCCATTCATAAGCAAAGTATTGTAACTAGGCAAAAAAACTACAAATTTCATGGTTACCTCAAGGTTTAGTATTGTATTATTATAAGAGCAGTATTATAGTAGTTATATTCCTGTACATAGGAGCAGTATTATAGTAGTTATATTCTTGTACATAGGAGCAGTATTATATTAGTTATATTCTTGTATATAGGAGCAGTATTAGAGTAGTTATATTCTTGTACATAGGAGCAGTATTATAGTGGTTATATTCTTGTACATAGGAGCAGTATTATAGTAGTTATATTCTTGTATATAGGAGGCAGTATTATAGTAGTTATATTCTTGTACATAGTAGGCAGTATTATAGTAGTTATATTCTTGTACATAGGAGCACTAATATAGTAGTTATATTCTTGTATATAGGAGGCAGTATTATAGTAGTTATATTCTTGTACATAGTAGGCAGTATTATAGTAGTTATATTCTTGTACATAGGAGGCAGTATTATATTAGTTATATTCTTGTACATAGGAGCAGTATTATAGTAGTTATATTCTTGTACATAGGAGCAGTATTATAGTAGTTATATTCTTGTACATAGGAGGCAGTATTATATTAGTTATATTCTTGTACATAGGAGGCAGTATTATATTAGTTATATTCTTGTACATAGGAGCAGTATTATAGTAGTTATATTCTTGTACATAGTAGCAGTATTATAGTAGTTATATTCTTGTACATAGGAGGCGGTATTATAGTAGTTATATTCCTGTATGTAGGAGGCAGTATTATAGTAGTTATATTCTTGTACATAGGAGCAGTATTATAGTATTTATATTCTTCTACATAGGAGGCAGTATTATAGTAGTTATATTCTTGTACATAGGAGCAGTATTATAGTAGTTATATTCTTCTACATAGGAGCAGTATTATAGTAGTTATATTCTTCTACATAGGAGCTGTATTATAGTAGTTATATTCTTGTACATAGGAGGTAGTATTATAGTAGTTATATTCTTGTACATAGGGACAGTATTATAGTAGTTATATTCCTGTACATAGGAGCAGTATTATAGTAGTTATATTCTTGTACATAGGAGGCAGTATTATAGTAGTTATATTCTTGTACATAGGAGCAGTATTATAGTAGTTATATTCTTGTACATAGGAGCAGTATTATAGTAGTTATATTCTTCTACATAGGAGCAGTGTTATAGCAGTTATATTCTTGTACATATGGTAGTATTGTACTAGTTATAATTTTGTAGATAAGTTTAATATAATAACAGGAAAATACTAGCCAATGAACTTAAAGGGTTATCCAAAGTACAAAACATGCCCCCCTTTGCCCGGGTCCCTCATATAAATTAAATTTACCCAGCTCCTCAGCACCCACAGTGCTCCTGATCCCTGCACGGCCTCCGCTGCATCGCTGTGCAAGTCAAAACATCTGGAGATGGGGCGGGGCTCCCTAGTGTCTACCGCAATGCTAGGGAGACTTGCCTCTGTTGTGGCATGCTATTGGATGCTCCCTCCGTCGCCGAATGTTTTGATCTGCACGATGGGGAGATGCAGCGGAGGCCGTGTGGGGATCAGGAGTGACACAGGTGCCAGGGAGTGGGGTAAGTATAATCTATATGAGGGATCCGGGCATTGGGGGGCATGTTTTACACTTTAAAAAGTGTCAACATATTTTGTGAGCCAGATTTATTCTTAATACAGTTGTAAATTTACTTTTAACTAAATACATTTTTCTCTGTTTTGCCACTGATTTTCAAATGTTTCTGCCTGCAGTATAATTATATTACATTCCTGTTATGGTCAAAATCTCACTGTTTCATCACAATTGTCTATTTTTTTACTTGCAGATGCACAATTTTTTGGTCTGACGGATCCCAGATACTGTTACCTTTTGGATGGGATATTGTTTTTTTATGCAATCATTGTCACTGCGCTTTTCTTTAGAGAGAAGGTAAGGACCATTTTTTTATTTTAAAAGTTGCAAACTTATCTCCTTATAAGGTTAAACTGGAAAGCAAAATATTTCCAAGTTTTTCAGTGGGCATTGCAGGCATTTGTCTATGGAGAGTGGAGATTTAAAGGAATCTATCCTGCAGATGATTCCGTTCAAGAATCATCCAATCATCGTAATTACTAAGATAATTATCTAAATTGCATTTCCATGTAATGCACAATAACAAAAATATTCTAGTACATAGGAGGCAGTATTATAGTAGTTATATTCTTGTACATAGGAGGCAGTATTATAGCAGTTATATTCTTGTACATAGGAGGCAGTATTATAGTAGTTATATTCTTGTACACAGGAGCAGTATTATAGTAGTTATATTCTTGTACATAGGAGCAGTATTATAGTAGTTATATTCCTGTACATAGGAGGCAGTATTATAGTAGTTATATTCTTGTACATAGGAGGCAGTATTATAGTAGTTATATTCTTGTACATAGGAGCAGTATTATAGTAGTTATATTCTTGTACATAGAAGCAGTATTATAGTAGTTATATTCTTGTACACAGGAGGCAGTATTATAGTAGTTATAGTCTTGTACATAGGAGCAGTATTATAGTAGTTATATTCTTGTTCATAGGAGCAGTATTATAGGAGTTATATTCTTGTATATAGGAGCAGTATTATAGTAGTTATATTCTTGTATATAGGAGCAGTATTATAGTAGTTATAGTCTTGTACATAGGAGCAGTATTATAGTAGTTATATTCTTGTACATAGAAGCAGTATAATAGTAGTTATATTCTTGTACATAGGATCAGTATTATAGCAGTTATATTCTTGTACATAGGAGCAGTATTATAGTAGTTATATTCTTGTACATAGGGGCAGTATTATAGTAGTTATATTCTTGTACATAGGGGCAGTATTATAGTAGTTATATTCTTATACATAGGAGGCAGTATTATAGTAGTTATATTCTTGTACATAGGAGCAGTATTATAGTAGTTATATTATTGTACATAGGAGCAGTATTATAGTAGTTATATTCTTGTACATAGGAGCAGTATTATAGTAGTTATATTCTTGTACATAGGCAGCAGTATTATAGTAGTTATATTCTTGTACATAGGAGGCAGTATTATAGAAGTTATATTTTTGTACGTAGGAACAGTATTATATTCATATATTGTTAGTGGTTACTAAGACACATAGTGTAATCTTTTATAGAGCAGGAGGAGCTGAGCAGATTGATATATGCAGTAATTGACAATTTTTTTTTTTACTTATGCACACATGGTGAACAGGCTCCGGCCGGCTCAGACAGACACCAATACAGAGGATTCTTTGATCCACTGACAAGCACAAGCAGCTCCCACAGTTTCAGTGTCACCATCCAGACACAGGTTGCCCCTTCATTACACCCCTGTCTAGAGGCTGTATCTCATCTTGTGTTCAGGCTAGAGGCCGTATCTCATCTTGTATCCAGACTAGAGGCCGTATGTCATTTTGTGTTCAGGCTAGAGGCCGTATCCCATCTTGTATCCAGGCTAGAGGTCGTATCTCATCTTGTATTCAGGCTAGAGGCCGTATCTCATCTTGTATCCAGGCTAGAGGCCGTATCTCATCTTGTATCCAGGCTAGAGGCCGTATCCCATCTTGTATCCAGGCTAGAGGCCGTATCCCATCTTGTATCCAGTCTAAAGGCCGTATCTCATCTTGTATCCAGGCTAGAGGCCGTATCTCATCTTGTATCCAGTCTAAAGGCCGTATCTCATCTTGTATCCAGTCTAGAGGCCGTATCTCATCTTGTGTTCAGGCTAGAGGCCGTATCTCATCTTGTATCCAGGCTAGAGGCCGTATCTCATCTTGTATCCAGGCTAGAGGCCGTATCCCATCTTGTATCCAGGCTAGAGGCCGTATCTCATCTTGTATCCAGGCTAGAGGCCGTATCCCATCTTGTGTCCAGGCTAGAGGCCGTATCTCATCTTGCATCCAGGCTAGAGGCCGTATCTCATCTTGCATCCAGGCTAGAAGCCGTATTCATTTTTTTCCTACATAAAGTTCTCCTTTCCTCTAATATTGTAAGTACATTTATCATCATTACAGTCACACATAGAAGGTTTCATCCCAACATCCTCTTCTTGGGGGCTTATTTTTTTGTGTAGTTTTATGCCAGTAGATTTAGTTTAACCTGTATTTTATCATTTTAAGTGCCTGATCTCTCTATACTGAGGAGTCCAGTGGGTGGTCTTATCAGTGCCTGATCTCTCTGTACTGAGGAGTCCAGTGGGTGGTCTTATCAGTGCCTGATCTCTCTGTACTGAGGAGTCCATTGGGTGGTCTTATCAGTGCCTGATCTCTCTGTACTGAGGAGTCCAGTGGGTGGTCTTATCAGTGCCTGATCTCTCTGTACTGAGGAGTCCAGTGGGTGGTCTTATCAGTGCCTGATCTCTCTGTACTGAGGAGTCCAGTGGGTGGTCTTATCAGTGCCTGATCTCTCTGTACTGAGGAGTCCAGTGGGTGGTCTTATCAGTGCCTGATCTCTCTGTACTGAGGAGTCCAGTGGGTGGTCTTATCAGTGCCTGATCTCTCTGTACTGAGGAGTCCAGTGGGTGGTCTTATCAGTGCCTGATCTCTCTGTACTGAGGAGTCCAGTGGGTGGTCTTATCAGTGCCTGATCTCTCTGTACTGAGGAGTCCAGTGGGTGGTCTTATCAGTGCCTGATCTCTCTGTACTGAGGAGTCCAGTGGGTGGTCTTATCAGTGCCTGATCTCTCTGTACTGAGGAGTCCAGTGGGTGGTCTTATCAGTGCCTGATCTCTCTGTACTGAGGAGTCCAGTGGGTGGTCTTATCAGTGCCTGATCTCTCTGTACTAAGGAGTCCAGTGGGTGGTCTTATCAGTGCCTGATCTCTCTGTACTGAGGAGTCCAGTGGGTGGTCTTATCAGTGCCTGATCTCTCTGTACTGAGGAGTCCAGTGGGTGGTCTTATTAGTGCCTGATCTTTCTGTACTGAGGAGTCCAGTGGGTGGTCTTATCAGTGCCTGATCTCTCTGTACTGAGGAGTCCAGTGGGTGGTCTTATCAGTGCCTGATCTCTCTATACTGAGGAGTCCAGTGGGTGGTCTTATCAGTGCCTGATCTCTCTGTACTTAGGAGTCCAGTGGGTGGTCTTTTTAGTGCCTGATGGATATTATTTCTATAAAATGTACCAGATGATTTCCATATCACTCTGCTCAGCTCCTCCTGTTCTGTGACACGCTGCCCGCTGATTGCTTTCTTAAGGTGGCCATACACATAAGATTAAAGTCGGCTAAAATGACTAATCTCAGCCATTGTGGCCGACTGTTGTTTGAAAAACTAGCTTGAATGAGCATTTGTGATCACAGAAAGCGTAATCCGTTCTGCTGGAAACTGGCTGTTCATCGGCAATGCAGCCGATCATTATCTCAAATGTCTGTCCAGCTTTACCCTGACCGTTTTACTGAGATGTTTCTGACTTTATTTATTGCGTTTACTGTATATTTAACATTTCTATGGTTTGTTCAGCTGATAAAGCGAGGTCCAGTGAACGGTGATGAGAGGGAAGAACAGACGTACAGCGTGAGTATCACCGATGCTTGACCTTTATTGACCACCTAGTCACGTCCTTGAGGTTCTGCCAAGTGTCTTAGGTTTGAGACCCCAGATGGACCCTACCATCATAAAGCATCCAAATAAAACCCAACTAGTAAAAGGGCCAGAAGTAAAGCCCCCAATGGTCCAGGAGAGTGAAGGTTTAGGAGCTCCATCCTCGTCTTACCCCACCGTTCTGGTTATTAGGAAACAAGGCCTCGGGGTAATTGATCAGAATGTTGCTCCTGACACCAGCCCCACATACAAATAATGTCTCCTACCCCCCTGCCCCCATATAACACCGATCTTCTCACTATTTCCAGAAACTTCAATATCGTGGCCAAGAGGCTTATGATAAGATTAATGTCGCTGGAAATGCAGAAAAAGGAATGAACAGAGTAAGTAACTAATAACCGCTACATTGTACATGAGTATGAGTATATTATTATCATCCATCTATCTATCTCCTATCTCTCTATCTATCTATCTATCTATCTAGTCTATATCTCACTTCCTATCAAAGATGGCTGCCACATCTCAGCAGTAAACCACCAATATCTCTGTGATGAAACGAGCATAATCCCCAAACTTTTGCTTTTATTTGTAATGTGGAAATCTCCTTTAAAGGGGTTGTGGCACCTTTAAATGTTCTTTTAACATAATTCACAGTCAAAAAATAGTTACTTTTTTTAATATACTTTGTAACAAATATGCTCCAGCTGTGAGATATTCTCTTTACTTCATTATAATGGAAACCTCTGCTAAACAGATTAAACAGCAATCTGCATGACCACCTACGAAAGTGGTCGCACATGCTCAGTTCAATCCTTCAACCGCTACCAGTCATATCTACTGTCAGAAGCTGTGACATTAAAGGGGTGTCCGGGTTCAGAGACATACCTCCATTTTCACTCAGGCAGCCCCCCTGACAGGAGCATTAGAGCAGTTCATGCTCCGATGCTCTCCGTTGCCCGGCGCTAAATCAAGCAGAGCAAAGGAATTTTCAGGAGTTCCGGTGAGGAATCGCGCTCTCCACGGGGCTGCCAGGAAGCCCAGTGACATCATCGGCACTGATGGACTGGCTTTAGTGCTGCCCTAGCCAGTAAAACGGCTAGGGCAGCGCTAAAGCACGCCCATCAGAGCCAGTGACATCAGCGAACGCACTGCCGGGCGGAAGCTTCCACCAGGCAGTGTGTTATTACAAACAAAAGAGCCCGATGCTCAAGTCAGGGTGGAAATGGAGGTATATCCGGGTTCAGCTCTGAACCCAGACAACCTCTTTAACAGAAAGCTGCTGCAGAAAGAACACACCTCCTGAGCTGTGATAGGAAGAGAGCTGCTGCAGAGAGGACACTCCCTCATGCTTTGATAGGAAGAGAGCTGCTGCAGAGAGGACACCCCACCAAGCTGTAAAAGGGAGAGACCTGCAGCAGAAAAGGCCCCCCCCTCAGCTGTCATAGGAAGAGAGATGTGATAGTTAGAGAACTGCCGAATGCACACCCCCTCATGCTTTGATACCAAGAGAGATGTGATCAGAAGAGAGCCGCTGCAGAAAGGACACTTCCCTTTCAAGCTGTTAAAGGGAGAGAGCTGCAGCAGAAAGGACATACCCCCTGAGCTGCCAGCCTGAAGGGAATCAATAAATGGAAAGCTCTCTGGATCCGTGTGCAGTAAAGTGCTGGTTCTGGCTTTGCAGTACAATATGATGTCTGATTTATAACATCAATCATGGCATCGGCCCTTAAGCATCATGTTATGGAATCCTATGGGCAGTGAAATTCAGAGGACAGTCCCAAGGCCTGTCTGTAGTAATGGCTGCACTTCTCAGGCCAGTGTTGGTCAGCACGTGGCGAATATTGGCCTGTTGTGGAGTCCTCGTACATCAGATTGTGCCGGAGCCGGTAATTGGCTGCGATCTGCTGCAGACAGATGAAAAGATTGTGAGGGAGACGCTAGCCGAGCGCCTCTCAAACCTCAGGAGAGATTCCTATCAGCCGTCTGATTCCCAATGTGTCCCCGCAGTACGAAGGCGCAGACTACCCTCCTGTGATGTCTCACGTCTGGTACGGGCGGCTGCAGGTACGAGCGGAGACGTCAGGGCTCAGAAACATCACACGGCCACAGCCACCATGGAAAACAAACAACAAAAAGCTTTCTGGGGCTTTGAAGTGCCGAGCCTCGGCGACGGACGGCTTTGTACTCCCGGAGCAGAGCTTTATAGCCATTTCTGTCAATAAGTGATGTATTCTGAGCATAGATAGGAGCAGCAACGCACATACAAATAAACCCGACTGCAGCTGCCGCCGCTGCCAATTATTTGGCCCAGACGGGCGAGAGAACAGGAGCCTGGGGATAAGGGTCTGTACAAAATCAGAAGCATTGTACACAGAGATTGTGATTCCATGTGCTTTAAAGCGGATCTCTACCTTTTGTCAGAATGTTTTTAGGCCCAGCATTCTGTGCTGATTCATATCTCTTTATAACGGTCAGAGCTGTAAGTTCCCTGCATTGCCAGAGTATGGAATAAAAAAAGAATTCTGACTTCCTGCAGCCACCACTAGAGGGAGCTGAGAAGCATACTGCAAACAACAGAATGTTGGGCTCCCCCTAGTGGTCGCTGCATGCAGTCCAAGTCTACGCGGAGGATTTGGAACTATGTATCAGAAAGATACAGTCCTGAATGCTATAAAGATATATTAAGAAGTCAATTCATACTAAATGTTGGCCCTAAAAAGCACATGGTGTTAAACAGTAGGGGGCATTCATACTTTTTGCTTCAATCCAGCTGAAATGAACAAGGAGTAACTAAGGATTAAATTGAATTAATTGGAAAAAAAATCCTACCGTTTTGTGTTGACAGCTCCTATTATGTCCTATGTGTCTCCATGGTTACAGACTACAAACAAACCCTGTTTGTAGTCTGGTCCTGGATCCATCTTAAATTAAATAAATGAATAAAATATTTCAATAAAGGGGTTCTTCAGGATTTTGTAAAATTTGTCAAGGAGGAGGGTAAAATTAAATAAAACAAAACAAAAAACCTTACTCACCTTTATGTCTGGCTGGTCGTGCAGCACCACTCCAATCCAATCCCCACTCAGCTTATACTGATGACGTCATTTTCATCAGTTCTGTGACTGCAATCACTGGCTTCAGTGGCCACGGGGCATGATAGGTATGTCACTGCTGAAGCCAGTGATTGGCTGCAGTGGTCATGGGGATGATGCATGACACGAGCGCTGCAGGTGCAGTAGGGATCAGAGTGCTTTACCTATACTTGGACACATAATGCTCACCAGCAATATCCTGGCAGTGTAAGTTGTTTCGGTCCCGCGCAGTGACATCCATGCATTTTATACACACCAGCACTTCTCTCCTGTGTAAACATAAGGTCAGTCTCTCCTGTGTGGCTGACTTCCTGTGAACTACTGGACTACATCAGCATCTATCATATCCCTTCTAATACCTCTCAGACTCCTCCTCCCCCACTTTTTGGTTCTTCTTTATGTCCAGTACTGATAAATATATCACATCTGCCCTATAAAGGACCAGGACTGCAGTGATATAGTAGGTGAATACTCACAATGATTATCCTCAGAGGTATCCAACTCCTGCGACTCATGCTGCCTGTTTGTACTAGTTGTGCGTGCTGCGTGCAGAATCTCCAGTGTATCCTATAAGACGCCACTGAAAACTGTTCTCCCCCCGACTCACTCTGACTTTCTTTACTATCCAATGAAGAAACCTCGATGTAGGTGAAGAAAAGAAGGCTGTATATATTACTTACCTGACGAAGGAGTGTGTACAACCCTGAAACTTATTGTTTCTGCACCAAATTAAGTATTTCTCATCCTATTCTGGGAATCTTCATCCTTGCAGCGCTGCATACAGCCTTCTTTTCTTCACCCACATCAAGATTTCTTCACTGACAGCTCCGGTGGGTACCACAGCCAGACAGGCAGCGGCAGGATCCACACTAACACTGGGTTCAGACCTGGGCGTTCGTGCAGCGCATTTAATTCGCGCGTTTTTAAAGCGCAAATTTAATCGCGCTGCGCAAAATAGGAATCGCGCGTTTAACGCGCGTCCCTATTAAACTCTGTTTATGGGGACGCGCGTTAAACGAGCCAAAAAACGCAAACATACTTGCTTTTGCGTCGGCCGTTTTTACGCGCGTTTGAACGCGCATAAAAACGCGCAAGTGTGAACCAGGCCCATTGGAATGCATGGGTACTGTACAATTGTGCTTTTTTTTGCGCGTTCGAACGCGCGCAAAAACGCTAAAGTGTGAACTGAGGGTAAGTGTTCAAGGCTAGCCAGGCTGTTGTGCATCGAGTACAATGGCAGTAGGCGAGTAGTCCCAATAGGGCATCACCTCGACTGTACGGTCCTACCCACATGCCAATGCTCTCCTCCCTCCCCAATATCTTTACTATCCAGAGATGTAGCTAGAGGAGGAACACAGGAAGGTAATGGCCCTGTGCCCACGCACATTGCTTTTAGGAAGCTTTTTATCTGTTAGTGCTGTTTGCAGAATCTCCTGTGTATTCCAATGAGATGCGGCTTCACACCGCTCTTCCGCTTGTAAGAGCTGACAGAGAGAAACGTATCACAAGCAGCAGGCAGGAGAGACAGGCTGAAGCTGCATCACATAGGAATACACAGACCCTGCAATGTGAGTTAGGGGATCAGCGGTTGTATGTCACTGTCCTTATACAGGACTCGTGACACAGCAAGGGTAGGGTTATGAGACTCCGTCCCCTCAGTTTCTGCAAAGCCAGAAGCATGATGGCAAGTTTTGGCTGAATGATGAGCGCCATATCTAAAGAGAAGGCAGATAGCGCACAACATAGCATGAAAAATCATTATATGTATTTGCATTCTGTCTAATAATAATCTCGGGTTTCTCCTGCAGCAGATGAAGAGTCCGGATAATTCCGTCTATCATGTAAGTACCTTGGGCGATGATATAACAGATCTTTGTAATAAGCGGTGGATCATCTAGGGGGAGGAGGTCGGGAGAAACGAGGACAGTGCTGTGGACAACTGAGTGATGTTTCTAGAAGAATCTTCCAGAAAGGGGTAGAATATTCCGTGGCATTGTCAGCGACGCCACTATACCCGGTGTCTCCCAAAACTATGTCCCTATCTGACCGTGAACTTAATCATTGTCCAGGGATATAATTAAGGGGGCCCATGAGGGAGGTGTAACAAGTCACTGCCATTTTCAGGAGGGGTGTGGGTCCCTGTTCACATGATTGGTGGGACCCAACTTATCTAATAGTTATTCCTCTATCCTGTGGATAGGGGATAACCTATGACAGCCAGAATACCCCGTTAAAGACTATGGACACCTTTTTGGCAATTTTTTATGCATTTTACTCATTTAGGGCTAAAAATACATTTTTTAATTGTTCTTTATTAAAAATGTTCAGCCGTTTTTGAGTAACAAGGGTTGAAAAATCATTCTGTTTGCAGAGTAGCAGTTCTCAGTCCCGTCAGCTGATGGCTCATGTGAAGCCCTATCTCTGATCACTAATTTAAGCCATGTTGTCATCAGTTTGATCAGAGTTTAGCTATATTGAGTATCTACGAGGTCATGAGATCTAAGATAAGGCTTCACATGAGCCATCAGCTGACAGAACTTACAGTTGTAGACTTGTTTTTAACCCTTGTATATAACAAATGGCTAAATATTAATAAAAAACAATTAAAAAAATGATTTTTAGCCCTAATGGGTATAATGCAATAATAATAATAAATTGCCCCTGAGGTGTCCATAGCCTTTAAGTCATATTTTTGACATGTAAGAAAATATTCCCTGCTCAAGGTTTGCGGCCTCCACCCCAAGAGTCTCGTCCTCCACTGTCTTGACTTGTAGAGATGCTGAATAATTTCCCTGTCACAATTTCAGGGCCTGCAGAGAGACAAGCTGAACGATCCCTACAGCGACATCAGAGTCAAGCAGGTCGGTGACAGTTTTTGGCCAAATTTGTATAAATTGGGATAATTCTGTGTTAGCGGTTCGGTTTTGGAATATTGGGGTAAATCATTTAGAACTTGAAGTTTCAATTGTATTTTCGGGGCAAATGATCAGATGTAAGAAATCTGGACGGATGCGTTTTATCATCTCTGGGGATGTGCGCTGGTGCACGAGTTGCGGTAAAATTGCGGGACCACCGTGACAGGACTTCAGTGGTGTCACTGGAAAAAAGACAAAACAAGGCAAGCAACAAAAGTCCGGCCCAGTGAAGGTGCTACAATTCACTTGCAGTCGTGTCGCCTTGTAGCCCCGGGGCTGGAAATAACCGACATGGGCTCTAATTTTGAATTGTCGCACACAGAAAACGCAGTCCTCTGCTAGTTTGTAAAATGCCTTTTAAGTGGTTGGCCCAGATTAAACCCTTTCTGATTGGTGGGTGTCTGACTGCTGAGACCCCCACCAATCACCAGAATAGGAGCCCTGTGCCCCCTCATATGAAAACGTGACGGTCGAGCATGCGCACTGACGTTCCCTTCTTGTCTATGGTAGTGCCGTAAATAGCCCAGCGTTGTACTCAGCTTCTCAGTGGAGACCAAACATTTATGACTTCGGGTACTTTCACACTTGCGTTTTCAGGATCCGGCAGAGTTCCGTCGTCGGGGCTCTATGCCGGAAAGAAACGCTTCAGTTACAGATAACACAAACGCATGCATCCGTTTGAACGGATCCGCTTATATTAACTTTAACTATTTTTTAACATGGCCAAAACGGATCTGTCATGAACTCCATTGAAAGTCAACGGAGGACGGATCTGTTTTCTATTGTGGCAGATTGTGCCAGAGAAAACGGATCCGTCCCCATTGACTTTCATTGGCGGTCATAACGGATCCGTTTTGCTCCGCATCCCAGGTCGGAAAGAATACCGTAGCATGCTGCAGTATTTTCTCCGTCCAAAAAATGTTCAGTGACTGAGCTGAAGACATCCTGATGCTTCCTGAACGGATTTCTCTCCATTAAGAATGCATGGGGTTAATCCTGATCAGTATTCTTCCGGCATAGAGCCCCGACCACGGAACTCTATGCCGGATCCTAAAAACGCAAGTGTGAAAGCACCCTTATCCTGCGCAAAGGGGACAAGGTTTAAATCTTGGGACGACCCCTTGTAACCCCTTCATGACAGCGGCAGAAGTTGGGTCTTTAAAGGTGCATAGTCGCCGGGTTTCGGCTGTTTTAAACAGCAGACACCCAGGGCTAATGTCTACGATTGGCGATAACACCGATCGCAGTCATTAATCCCCTCAGATGCCATGCTCAATTGTGACCAAGGCATTCAAGAAAATCAGGGGAGCCGTTCATTGTTTGCAATAGCCTGGGTCTCTCTGAAGAAGCCCAGGCTATTGTGGTTGTACCACATAGCAAATCTGCCATGAATTGCAATGCCAACTCATTGCAATGTAAGGGAGAAGGAATGTAGAAATTGCTTCTCCTAGTCAGCGAGGGTGACATTAAAAAAAGTTAAAAATAAATATATGATAAAAATTTTAATAAAAACATAGAATTTGTCAGCAGATAAGAACCATTTGGCCCATCTAGTCTGCCCAATAATCACCCCCTTTCCCCAGTATAAAAATAAATAAAACACCATAGGCATCACCGTATCCCAAAATGCCAGAACTATTAACATATAAACATCTTTATTCTGTATAGTGAACTCCGTAACAGAAAAAGAAATCAAAAAGGTCGATTCATCACTTTTTTGTCAACTCCTCAAACAAATTGAATAAAAGTTCCGTAGACATTACTCTAAAAAAGATATGAGGATCAGAAGATGGCGATGAAAATGAAAAATATATATTTTTTCCAAAGTTTTAATTTTTTCAGTACTAAAACGCAAGAAAAACTACATAAACGTGGCATCGCTGTAATCTTACTGACCCAAAGAATGAGGAGAAAAGGTCGGTTTTACTGTACAGTGAATGCCGTAAAAACAAACCCCATAAAACTGTGGCAAAATTGCATTTTTTTCCCAATTCCACCTCATTTGGATTTTTTTTCCAGCTTCCCACAACATTGTCCCAAAGCCTATCCTGCAAAAAACAAGCCCCCCGTATGTCTATGTCAAAATATAAAAGTTATGACTCCGGGAAGGTAGGGATTGAGAAATGGAAGCGTAAAAACGGAAAATGCTCTGGGGCTGAAAGGGTTAAGGGATTTTCTAATCATGTAAATAAATCCCAATCTTTATATAATAAAAAGTTCAGCAACTTTCTAAAAATAATTTGTGTTTCAGTTCCTCGCCATTGTGTCAAGATCACTGCTTGCTGCCAGTGACTGAAAGGCTGAGCAAAACTTCGGGTTTGTTAGAATTGCATCCGATACAATGTAACAAACTATCAGGACAGAGGATTGTCTAGACTGGATACACTGTAGCAAACCTTCAGCTGTGAGAAGTATTAGGTCTGTGCAGCTTTTGGGTGTAAAGAAGAACGTTTCTGTTGAATGACAGCTAGCAGAGATCTTGAAATGAAAAGGAATTGAAACAGAAATTAGAAAACTGCAGAACTTTTTATTAAACTTGCACAATTTAGGACTGGTATGTTTAGCGATTGCCCAATCTATTCCTGTGCGGCTCTGATTAGATATATAGGCATTGTTGTGCCGCTGTAGAGTAGTAACGGGAGCGGTGACTGTGGTATATGGCGCTGTATTGGGAGGCGGTGTTGTTACAGTGTATTATTATTATTAGGGCATAAAGCACTGCGCGTTATGTGCGGCCTGTGCCCGGCGCTGCCAGCTCTCCAGTGTGCAGTTTGTTCAGTGAGGCAGCAGATGGCACAGTGGGCACGAGCAGCAGCCGTAGAATATGTGCTCCGTCTGCTTTGTTCCTCTGGAGGCAATGAGAAAATACTGCGCTGTCTGCACAGAGTCAGCCTGATATCAGCTGCAGAGGGAAGCCTGCTGGTACTTGTAGTTCTACCGAATAATCGACTGCTGGGCGGAACCGTGACTTCTTATATCTGGAAGAACCCCCCCAGGAGTCTATGAATAGGGCAACCCTTTTTTTAACCCCTTAATGACCAATGATGGATATGTAGGAGCAAAGCCCACAACCTAACACGTTGTGTTAAGCCTCAATCAGACGTCAGTGCTCCACGGACAGCACACGTCCCCATTCATTTTAGGCCTCATGCACACGACCGTTCCGTTTTTTGCAGTCAGCAAATTGCGAATCCGCCGCCCGTTTGCCTTCCGGAAGGAAGGGGCGGCCCATTATAGAGATGCCTATTCTTGTCCGCAAAATGGACAAGGATAGGACATGTTATATTTTTTTTGCGGGGCTACGGAACGCAGCAACGGATGCTGACGGCACACAGAGTGCTGTGAGCATCTTTTGCGGCCCCATGGAAGTGAATGGGTCCGCGCCCGAGCCACAAAAACTGCGTCTCGGCTGCGGACCAGAACAACGGTCGTGTGCATGAGGCCTTAATGTGTGTATTCACACATCAGTGTTTTTAGCACGGAAGCATGCTCTATTCACAGATCCATCACGCCCATTATAGTCTATGGGTCCGTGAAAACCACGGATGCAACACGGACGCCATCTGTGTTTTCACAGATGCTTTGAAAATTATTTTTCAGCTACACAGCGTCCGTGAAAACACGGATGACACCCAGCCCCAACTCTGATCCATCACGGACATCTTCACTGAGGCATCACTGACCCCCTTTACATGGATTTAAGCACGGACGTGTGAATGAGGCTGGCTGCAGCGGCGGGGTGTGAGATGACTAACAAAAGAAAGAAAATTATTTGTATCGTTACGCTAAAAAAAGGTTAGGTTTTTATATCATTGGTTTATGCCATACAACAAAAAAATATATAAAAGGCAGAACTGCTCTTTTTAGGCCACAATCAACCAAAAACTGGAACAGAAAATGTTTGAAAAGTCATAACCTATAAAAACTACCGCTCACCCGGCAACAAACAAGCGCTGAGACAGCTCTATAGATGGAGATATCAATAAAATGCATAAAACATAGAAAAACATATAAAATAAAAACAAAAGAAAAAAATGTAAAGAAAACCTGACAGCTCTGCAGGTGGAGAAAGACTAGATATATAAAATAAAACATTACAAAAAAGCCCTAAAGCTCTGTAGATGGAAAAAAATAAAAATAAAAAATATATACAATAAAAAAAAAAAAAAATATCTAAACTGAAAAAATAAAATAAAAAAAAATGTATAGAATATATACAATAAAAATGATTGGCTTTCATATATCGGTGACAATCCAAAAACGTAATTTGTTATCGCTAGAATCGTCCTGACCTGCAGAATAAAGATTGTGTCATTTCTACAGTGTTTTTATTTCACAGCTTCCCAATGCATTATATGGGACATTAAGTGGGGACAAATGATAACTTTTCCAACAAGCCCCCCCCCCTAAAGATATAGGTATTAATAGTGATGCCGTTATACGCCGCTCAGGGCTTTTTCACACTTGCGTTCTGAGGATCTGGCGGGCACTTCAGGCCCGCCGGATCCGTCAGAACGCAAGTCGCCTGAAAGCATTTGAAGACTGATCAGGATCCTGATCAGTCTTCGAAATGCTTTCAGGTTACCATGGCAGCCAGGACGCTACTGAAATCCTGGATGCCATGGTAAGTACTCCGCAGCAGTGTACTTACCTGCGCTGCGGCCACCGGGCGCTCCTTCATGACGTCACAGGTCCCCGCAGTGCATAGATCAATGTGCAGCCTGGACCTGTGATGTCATGAAGGAGTGCCCGGAGGCCACAGCGCAGGTAAGTACACTGCTGCGGAGTACTTACCATGGCAGCCAGGACTTCAGTAGCATCCTGACTGCCATGGTAGCCGATCGGAGCCCCAGCTTACACTGGGGCCCTGATTGGAACTTCTGCTGCACATGCGCAGAGCTAAACGTCGGATCTGGCGATGAGCCGAAACGACGTTTAGCCGAATTCCGGATTAATGCACTTCAATGGGCATTAATTCCGGATCCGGCGTTACGGCATGTCTTCCGGATTTTTGGATGGAGACAAATCCGCAGCATGCTACGATTTTGTCAACGTCCAAAAAACATTCACGTACTGAACGGAAGACATCCTGAGGCATCCTGAACGGATTTCTCTCCATTCAGAATGCATGGGGATAATCCTGATCAGTATCTTTCCGTCCTAGAGCCCCGGGAACGGAACTCTAGGACGGAAAGCTAAAACGCAAGTGTGAAAGGGGCCTCACTGGAATATTCTAGTATTCCTTCTCTATACTAGTCATAACCCTGAGTATATGAGCCCCACAATAGTCCTCGTACCGTCAGCCTTGTCCCTTATAGCTGCCACGTACGTCCTTGGCTCACAGCCGTCTCTTTCCAACACCCCCCCCCCCCTCATATTGTCTTATGAACAGAAGATGTAGGAAAACAAAAAATAAAAAAACCCTCTGCGAGTCATTAAAGCTGCGATGATCAGATTTCCTCCTGAGAGGGCATATTGGGTTGCCTAAAAATTTAGATCAATAAATCTCGGCTCTCCCTGGACAGTTGGATGCTCATTTCTCTCCTGCGAGTCTCATCAATCGTGGCACTGGCGCGTTTCACAGCTCAAAACCCTCCTGGAGCAGAACACAAACGCCGTCCCTCCTCGCACAGGCTGGTTCTGTTGTTTTGTCTTTATAAAAGCAGAAAAGTCATAAATTGAAGGTTTTCTGTAGAAAAATATGGATAAGATGGAGGGCAGGGGTCAGCAACTGCCAACTGTTGGGAAACTACAACTCCCAGCATGATCTGTTCACTTATAGGGGAGTTCTCACTACAGTCAAGCAAGTGTGCATGCCAGGAGTTGTAGTTTTACAGCAACTAGAGGTTACTGACCCCTAACGTAGGGCATCGCAGAAACCACAGGGCTCCAATGGGCTCTTCTTGCCTTGGTGGCTGCAGCCAAAGCTCCACCATTTCTAGGTCCATATGAGATATAGAGCTGTATAAATCTGTATGCAGTGAGCTCCCCCTAGTGGTGGCTGTAGAAATCTCCATGATGTAAGCTCTTCCTAGTAGTGGCTGCAGAAAAACAGTCACTACCCACACGTTACCCCTGACTAGATATAGGGACATAAGGACCTGGGCCCCTCATGAACCATGGTCAGTCTGCTGCCGAGACAAAACACAAGAATTCTTCTGTGTGTGTCCCAGAAGATGGACGCTTCCCAACTCCCCCTCAGACCCGTCTCTGGCTGTAAGGCTGCTGTCTGTAGCAGAAGTCTGCAATAGGAGACCCACCAAACCCTTGACTAAGGCCCCCCAATCAGTCATCTTCCAGCCAAACATGGAAAGCGTCAGGCGTAAATTAACCCCTTTCTCTGACAGATTTCTATAAATCTGTTTCAGGAGCTGCAACAGTCTCTTTTGTCTACATGTTCTGTCCCTTTAAATGCAGAGGGGCTCTGAGTTGGAGGTTTAAAAACAACAACAACGGCTCTGGCGGCGCCCAGGATCCTACCACAGACAGATTGGTCATAGAGCTCCCCCTAGTGGTGAGCAGTATAGTGATTATAATCAACCTGAAGTCTTCATTTCTGATTGGAAACTTTAAGACTTTTATTATTTTAGTTTTTACACATTACTATACAGCAAGGTGATATTCATCAACTCACACAAAGTAAAAAAGAAACATCTTAATTTCATACGTGCACGGTTTCCTTTAAATGTAACCTGCGCTCAGAAAACCGGCATTCACTGAGATATTTGTTCGGCACAAAGTTGCCTTGTTCCTCCGTATCGTCAGGGTAATAAACAACCTGTAATTTTCCCAAGCAACAGTGAGGAAAATCTCCCGGGGGAATATCACAGGTTTTACCGGAGAATGAAATTGAAAGTAATGTATTTGTGAAAGTGAATCCGGGGATCAGAATGAAAAGTGAAAGTCGGCTGTTTACTGTTAATTACAAGAAACCCGAGAACAGATTGTAACTGACGGCAAACACCGAGAACGAGATCTGTACCGGAGAGGAATCCAATATCACACGTCTATTATCTATCTACAGTGCCTTGAAAAAGTATTCACACCCCTTGAACTTCCGCACATTTTTGTTTTTTCACGTTACCCCCACAAACTTAAATGTACTTTATTGGGATTTTATCTGATAGACCAACACAAAATAGCGAGTATGTGTGAAGCGAAAAGAAAACGATACTTTGTTTTCAAAATTTTTAATAAAAATCTGAAATGTGTGGCGTGCATTTCTATTCGGCCCCCTGCACGGTGATACCCCTAGATCAGGCATGCTCAACCTGCGGCCCTCCAGCTGTTGTAAAACTACAACTCCCATGATGCCCTTCTGTAGGATGATAGCTGTAGGCCAGGCATTTCCAAACTACGGCCCTCCAGATGTTGCAAAACTACAACTCCCATCATTCCTGGACAACCTACAGAAGGGCATGATGGGAGTTGTAGTTCTGAAACACCTGGAGGGCCAGAGTTTGGACATGCCTGCGTGTAGGCTGTCAGGGAATCATGGGAGTTGTAGTTTTGCAACAGCTGGAGGGCCGCAGGTTGAGCATGCCTGCCCTAGATAATATCCAGTGGGACCATTGCCTTCAGAAGTCACCTAATGAGTAAATAGTCTATCTGTATGTAACGTATTCCGGTATCACTGCCGATGGAGGCCTCAGAGGTTTGGTAGAGAACATTAGTGATCAAACAGCATCATGAAGACAGGTGAAGAAGTGTAAAGCAGGGCTAGGTATAAAACATCTCACGGAGCACTGTTAAATTTATCATCTGTATGGCACAACTGCAAACCTACCAAGCATGGTCGTCTACCTAAACTGAGAGCCCAGGGAAGGAGAACACTCATGAGAGAAGGAGCCAAGAGGCTCATGGTCACTGGAGGAGCTGTAGAGATCCACAGCTCAGGTGGGAGTAACTGTCAACAGGACAACTATTAGGCCCCTTTCACACGGGCGAGTTTTCCACGCGGGTGCAATGCGTGAGGAGGACGCATTGCACCCACACTGAATCCGGACCCATTCATTTCTATGGGGCTATGCACATGAGCGGTGATTTTCACGCATCATTTCTGCGTTGTGTGAAAATCGCAGCATTCTTTATATTGTGCGTTTTTCACGCAACGCAGGGACAATAGAAGTGAATGGGGCTGCGGGAAAATCGCAAGCATCCGCAAGCAAGTGCGGATGCGTTGCGATTTTCCCCGCATGGTTGCTTAGCAACGGGACCCACTCTCTATTATTTTCCCTTATAACATGGTTATAAGGGGAAATAATAGCCTTCCTAATAAAGAATGCTTAGTAAAATGAAATGGAAGGGGTTAAAAATAATAAAAGTTAACTTACCTTAGCCACTTGATCGCGTAGTCGCAATCTCTCCTCTCTTTCCCTGCAGCATCTATGATCTAAAGGACCTGTGATGACGTCACATCACATGGTCCAATCACATGATCCATCTTACCATGGTGATGTGACGTCATCACAGGTCCTGTAGATCTTAGAAGATGCTGGGAAAGAGAGGAGAGATCGCGACTACGCGATCAAGTGGCTAAGGTAAGTTAACTTTTATTATGTTTAACCCCTTCCACTTCATTTAACAATGCATTCTTTATTAAGAATGCTATTATTTCCCCTTATAACCATGTTATAAGGGAAAATAATCAATTCTCCACAAAACCTGAAACCGGACTTCAGTGATGAAGTCCGGCTTCGGGTTGGGTACCAAACATGGCGATTTTTCTTACGCGCGTGCAAAATGCGTTACAAACGTTTGCACCCGCGCGGGGAAAAACGCGCATATTCCCGCAACGCACCCGCCTCTTATCAGGGCGTCAAACATGACGCCCGTGTGAAAGAGGCCTTAGTCGGCCTTTATGGAAAAGTGGCAAAAAGAAAGAAAAAGGGGGTCAGTCAGCACATCCCTATGCACAGGTGCGCACTGCCATGGCTTGAGACATACAGGAAATAAAGGGGGTTATGCAGCAGCACTCTGCAAACACAAATAATGTTCAACAATGCCATAGAAAACATTCTGGGGCTAAGGCTACCTTAGTTTTGCAAATGAGATTCTTGGCAAATTATTTTGTACAAAATTATTTGAGCCCGTCTGCCAAACGTCAAGGCGATTTCGATTAGGCGGGTTCCTAACACTAAATCCTACCTGTTATGCGACAAGACGGCCACATAAAATCCACGGAGTGCAGTTTCCACATGCATGCTGGGTCCGCTCTGCAGACCGGCTCAAATAATTTTGTATAAAATAGATTGGCAAGAAGAAAGCCATTTTTGAAAGCAATCCATAAGATGTCCCGTATGCAGTTTGCCACAAGCCACATATGGGACACAGCAAAGATGTGGAGGAAGGAGCTCTGGTCAGATAAGACCAAAGTTGAACTTTTTGGTATAAATGCAAAACGCTGTGTGTGGCAGAAAACTAACACTGCACATCAGCCTGAACACAGCATCCCCACGGGGGGGACATGGTGGTGGGCAGCATCATGCTGGGGGGAGGCTTTTCTTCAGCAAGGACAGGGAAGCTGGACAGAGATGATGGGAAGATGGAGAGAGGTTCACCTTCCAGCAGGACAACAATCCTAAACATCCAGCCCGAGCTACAATAGAATGGTTTAGATCAGGGATGCCTAACCTGCTGCCCTCCAGCTGTTGCAAAACTACAACTCTCAGCATGCCTGGACAGCCTGCCGCTATTCGGGCATGCTGGGAGTTGTAGTTTTGCAACAGCTGGAGGGCCGCAGGTTGAGCATGCCTGGTTTAGATCAATGCATATTCATGTGTTAGAATGCCCGTCACAGTCCAGACCTAAACCCCACGAGAATCTGTGGAAAGAGCTGAAAATTGCTCGTTTAAGCTATTTTGAAAAAAAAAATGGGCAAAAATTTCAGCCTCTGGATATGCAAAGCTGGTAGAGACCCACCCAAAAGGACTTGCAGCTGTAATTGCCGTGAAAGGTGGTCCTACAAAGTATTGACTCAGGGGGGCTGTATCCAGATTTTTATTTCTAAAATTTTTTGAAAACCATGTATCATTTTCTTTTCACACACACTTGCTACTTTGTGTTGGTCTATCACATAAAATCCCAATAAATAACATTGTGTGGAAACGTTCAAGGGGTATAAATACTTTTTCACGGCACTGTTTGCATCTCATATCTATGTCTTTCTATCATCTCCCCTTCCCATTACACAGACTGCTCCCCACTGTTGTGCAGACTGCTCCCCACTGTTGTGCAGACTGCTCCCTACTGTTGTGCAGACTGCTCCCCACTGTTGTGCAGACTGCTCCCCACTGTTGTGCAGACTGCTCCCCACTGTTGTGCAGACTGCTCCCCACTGTTGTGCAGACTGCTCCCCACTGTTGTGCAGACTGCTCCCCACTGTTGTGCAGACTGCTCCCCACTGTTGTGCAGACTGCTCCCCACTGTTGTGCAGACTGCTCCCCTGGCCCCCCACCTCATACAGACCACTACCCAAGATCAGAGCAGTGTTAGTGGTTGGGGATTCGTGGGTCTCCCTCCATGTGGGAGCTGGGCCGTGGGGCAATGCTGCCAGAAGTCTGAATGAGGTCCAATAGGTTATTTGTAAATCATCGGTAAGATGGGGCCTGAGTGACAGGGGTTTGGCTCCAACGTCTGCCCCCAATGGGGCCGTCTTCTAGTGTGTCAGAGCCTGGGTCTGGTCTTAGGGTGCTTTCACACTTCCGTTCTGAGGATGCGGCAGGCACTTCCGTCCCGTCGGATCTGTCAGAACGCAAGTCGCCTGAAAGCATTTGAAGACTTATCAGGATCCTGATCAGTCTTCGAAATGCTTTCAGGTCACCATAGCAGCCAGGACGCTACTGAAGTCTTGGCTGCCATGGTATTCCGCAGCAGTGTACTTACCTGCGCTGCGGCCGCTCTTTCATGACGTCACGGCTCCCCGCGGCGCATAGATCAATACGCCACCCGGACCTGTGATGTCATGAAGGAGCGCCCAGGGGCCGCAGCGCAGGTAAGTACACTGCTGAGGAGTACTTACCATGGCAGCCAGGACTTAAGTAGCGTCCTGGCTGCCATGGTAACCCTGGGGCCCCGATCGGAACTGCTGCTGCGCATGCGCAGAGCTAAACGTCGGATCCGGCGATGTGCCGAAACGACATTTAGCTTAATTCCAGATCCGGATTAATGCACTTCAATGGGCATTAATTCCGGATCCGGCGTTACAGCAAGTCCTCCGGATTTTTGGTCGGAGGAAAATCCGCAGCATGCTGCGGATTTTTCTCTGGCCAAAAAACATTTGGGAACTGAACAGATGACGTCCTGATGCATCCTGAACGGATTTCTCTCCATTCAGAATGCATTAGGATAATCCTGATCAGTAGTTTTCCGGCATAGAGCCCTGAGGACGGAAAACAAAAACGCTAGTGTGAAAGTACCCTTAGGCCTCTTTCACACGGGTGAATTGCACCCGCACTGAATCCGGACCCATTCATTTCTATGGGGCTGTGCACATGAGCGGTGATTTTCAGGCATCACTTCTGCGTTGCGTGAAAATCACAGCATGCTCTATATTCTGCGTTTTTCACGCAGCGTAGGCCCCATAGAAGTGAATGGGAATGCGTGAAAATCGCAAGCATCCGCAATCAAGTGCTGATGCAGTGCGATTTTCTCGCAAGGTTGCTAAGAGACGGGACCCGATCTTTATTATTTTCCCTAATAACATGGTTATAAGGGAAAGTAATAGCATTCTCACTACAGAATGCTTAGTAAAATGTGGATTAAGGGGTTAAAAATAAAAAAAATAAACTCACCTTATCTACTTGATCGCGTAGTTGCCGATCTCTTCTCTCTTCTTCTAGCATTAGCTGCCGTCTAAAGGACCTGTGGTGACATCACATCACATGGTCCATCACGATGGTGATGGACCATGTGATGAGCGCAGTGACGTCATCACAGGTCCTTTAGCCGGCAGCTAATGATTGAAGAAGAGAGAAGAGATCGGCAACTACGCGATCAAGTGGATAAGGTGAGTTTAATTTTTTATAAGGGAAAAATAATAAAATATACAGAATACTTAACCCGAAACCGGATTTCAGTGATGAAGTCCGGCTTTGGGTCTGGGTACAAAACATGCCGATTTTTCGAACACGCGTGCAAAACGCATTACAACAGTTTGCACACGCGCGGAAAAATCGCGCATTTTCCCGTAACGCACCCACCTCTTATCCGGGCGTCAAACATGACGCCCGTGTGAAAGAGGCCTTAGTCCGGTCTCAAATCATTAGATAAAAGCCCACTTTCCTTGGGGTTCTCCATTAGTAGTGCCCTCCGTGACCAAAAGGGGTCAGATGTTTTCATAGGTACATGGGTGGCCCTCTAAAGCCAAGGTGGATGGGTAGACCCTCCATCAATTAAGTAGAGGCTGTCTAATGCAGATGACCCCCATTTACACCTTATGGCAACTGAATTTCTCCCGGGGCCGGCTGTATCCGCCATCACCTGTGCAGTCGCTGACATGTATCTGGATGTTTAAGACAACGGCCATGGCGCCTGTGATATATTACTGTACCCCACAGAGACCCATGTTCTTTTCTCCGAGAGGGGAGGGGGAGTAAGACTTATTAACGAGGAGACGTTAGAACAATCATCTCTTAAAGTTCACATTTCCTGATCCTTCGCTTTCGCGTCTCTAAGAAAGAAAAATGTTCCTCGTCTAATTCCGGCCTCTTTATGTCCGGTGTTCTCTCCGCGCTCAGGCCGGAGATGGGGCCCCGGTGGGTTTACCTATTTATTTTGATAATGTCAGATAGTTTGCCCGTATATATTTATAAAATAAAATGGCACGGCGCTGAGCGCTACCGGAGAACGCTCTTTATATCTCGCTGACACCCAGACAGAGCGCCAAGACGTTTATTGCAACGTACAACTATCAGGGGAAGGAGAGGAGCGCGGAAAAGTGAAAAGAAAAAAAAGATACGAAGGAGGAAAGCGACAAGTAAAATAAAACAATAATGCTTTTCGGCTCTGAAGCCCCCCGTCATGAGGCGAGCTGAGCTGCGGAGAACAGGCGGACGCCAGCTTAACCCTTTCATGTGCTGACAAAGGCAATGCATGGGGACGGACGTGGGACGTACATTATATTACTCTATAGGGATCGTTACGATCGTTCCCGAAAAAAATAGAACATGTCCTATTCTTGTCCGCAATTGCAGACAAGAAAAGGCATTTTCTATGAGAGTGCAGGCGATGTGCGGTCCGCAAATTGCGGAATGCACATCGCCGATGTCCATGTTTTGCGGATCCGCAAAACACACACGGACATGTGAATGGACCCCAAGGCTACATGCACACGACCGTGTGTTTTGTGGTCCGCAAGTTGCGGATCCGCAGAAAAAAAACAAAAAAAACAAAATGGATGTCATCCGTTTTTTTTTGCGGATCCATTGTAACAATGCCTAAAACAGACAAGAATAGGACATGTTCCTTTTTTTTTGCGGGGCTACGGAACGGACATACTGATGCGGAAATGAATGGGTCCGCATCATAGCCGCAAAAAAAAAAAACAGAATGGACACGGAAAAAAACGACATGCACACGACGGTATGTGTTTTTTGGTCCGCAAAAAAAAAAAAAAACGGATGACGTCTGTATGACATCCTTTTTTTTGCGGAACCATTGTAATAATGCCTATCCTTGTCCGCAAAACAGACAGGAATAGGACATGCTCTATGTTTTTTTGCGGGGCTACGGAACGGACATACGGATGCGGATAGCACACGGTGTGCTGTCCGCATTTTTTGCGGACCCGTTGAAATGAATGGATCTGCATCCTATCCGCAAAAAAAATTATTGTTCTCCTTTAAATCTGTGGATTAATTATCTTTATAATTGTCAGAGCTCCAATATTCTGATACAGAGCGCCAAACCCCCTGCATAGACGTAAAAGCTAAAATGCTAGCTACCTTCCGTCAGCACTAGGGGGAGCCCACCGCATACTTTTTAGGGCGGCCATTTAAAGTAAAGCTTCTTAGATAGGTCCTACTACTGCGGAACTAGAAGAGGACAAATACGCCGCCCCCCATGTGCTTTCTTAGCCATTAAGCAAAGCTGAGTGAGGTCACATGACAACTTGTAGCCTTAAAAACCAGGACGTGTCCTCTCAATGTGCAGCTGGGGTGACGCCCACGTTTATGAACATTCCAAAGACAAGTGGGAACATTCCGACCATGGGCACCGGAACCTTCGTCTGATTGGGTCGGATCACTCTTGGCCATCTCAGGGGTCCAACACAGAGTTAAAAAGACTGTGGGGTGCGGGATGTGCTCTCCAATGTGAGAATTGATGAGGTTTTTCTTTTTTTCTTTCCAGCAACCCAGAAGAAAAGGGAAAGGAAATGACATGGTCTATCAGGTAAGAACCCAGAAAAGTTTTAATTTCTTGAAAAACTTTTTGAGTTTGTGACAGTAAACATCCATGGAGATCTGCCCGGTCACCAGAAGCGTCACTCGAGGCTCGGTGTATCGTGAAAGTTTTGGGCCCCAATGTAACAGGTACCCCAGCCATCATTTATAATCCCTTATGTGGCACAGGGCTCTTTTGGGCCCCCTCGGGTACCTGAGTCCGGGTGTGACTGTTACCTCTGCACCGGATAGCTATGCCACTGATCTTGGGGGAGAAGCTTAACCTGGGCCCAGCACACAGGTGACAACCTTATGTTCCACCTCCAGCGATGACATCACAGAAAGGCTGTGCGGTCCAGCACGATGGCATCACACAATAAAGGCTGTGCGGTCCAGCACGATGACATCACACAATAAAGGCTGTGCGGTCCAGCACGATGACATCACACAATAAAGGCTGTGCGGTCCAGCACGATGACATCACACAATAAAGGCTGTACAGTCCAGCACGGTGACATCACACAATAAAGCCTGTACGATGCAGCACGATGACATCACACAATAAAGCCTGTACGATGCAGCACGATGACATCACACAATAAAGGCTGTACGGTCCAGCACAATGACATCACACAATAAAGGCTGTACGGTCCAGCACAATGACATCACACAATAAAGGCTGTACGGTCCAGCACAATGACATCACACAATAAAGGCTGTACGGTCCAGCACAATGACATCACACAATAAAGGCTGTACGGTCCAGCACAATGACATCACACAATAAAGGCTGTACGGTCCAGCACAATGACATCACACAATAAAGGCTGAGCGGTCCAGCACGATGACATCACACAATAAAGGCTGTGCGGTCCAGCACAATGACATCACACAATAAAGGCTGTGCGGTCCAGCACGATGACATCACACAATAAAGGCTGAGCGGTCCAGCACGATGACATCACACAATAAAGTCTGTTCGGTCCAGCACGGTGACATCACACAATAAAGGCTGTGCGGTCCAGCACGATGACATCACACAATAAAGTCTGTTCGGTCCAGCACGGTGACATCACACAATAAAGGCTGAGCGGTCCAGCATGATGACATCGCACAATAAAGTCTGTACGGTCCAGCGCGATGACATCACACAATAAAGGCTGTACGGTCCGGCACTCCCTTTTATAGTGACATCACTTTGTATAGTAGATGACATCACTTAAAGGGCTTGTCCACGATTAGAGAAACATGGCTGCTTTCTTCCAAAAACAGCACCACTGCAGTCCACGAGTTGTGTCTGGAATTGCAGCTCAGCTCTATTGGAGTCAATGCAATACAGCACAAAACCTGTAGACGGATGAGGTGCTGTTTTTGGGCTCCACTGTAGTCAATGGGGCAGAGCTGTAATACCGCACATGACCCGTGGACAGGCGTGGTGCTATTTTTGGATGAAAGCAGCCGTGTTTTTGTAATCCTGGACAAACCCTTTAAGTGATGTCATCTACTATACAAAGTGATGTCACTATAAAAGGGAGTGTTGGACCGCTCAGCCTTTATTGTGTGATGTCATCAGGCTGGACCGCTCAGCCTTTATTGTGTGATGTCATCGTGCTGGACCGCTCAGCCTTTATTGTGTGATGTCATCGCGCTGCATCGTACAGGCTTTATTGTGTAATGTCATCAGGCTGGACCGCTCAGCCTTTATTGTGTGATGTCATCGTGCTGCATCGTACAGGCTTTATTGTGTGATGTCATTGTGCTGCATCGTACAGGCTTTATTGTGTGATGTCATCGCGCTGGACCGCACAGCCTTTATTGTGTGATGTCACCGTGCTGGACCGCTCAGCCTTTATTGTGTGATGTCATCACGCTGGACCGCTCAGCCTTTATTGTGTGATGTCATCATGCTGCATCATACAGCCTTTATTGTGTGATGTCATCGTGCTGCATCGTACAGGCTTTATTGTGTGATGTCATCGTGCTGCATCGTACAGGCTTTATTGTGTGATGTCATCGTGCTGGACCGCACAGCCTTTATTGTGTGATGTCACCGTGCTGGACCGCTCAGCCTTTATTGTGTGATGTCACCGTGCTGGACCGCACAGCCTTTATTGTGTGATGTCACCGTGCTGGACCGCTCAGCCTTTATTGTGTGATGTCATTGTGCTGGACCGCTCAGCCTTTATTGTGTGATGTCATCGTGCTGCATCGTACAGCCTTTATTGCGTGATGTCATCATGCTGGACCGCTCAGCCTTTATTGTGTGATGTCATCGTGCTGGACCGCTCAGCCTTTATTGTGTGATGTCATCGTGCTGCATCGTACAGGCTTTATTGTGTGATGTCATCGTGCTGCATCGTACAGGCTTTATTGTGTGATGTCATCGCTGAAGGTGCAACATAATATAGTCACCTGCGTCCTGTCTTCTGTTAAGGGGTTTCAATAGTAACCCCCCGATTTCTCGTTGGAGAACATTTCTCACCTATGACTGTACAATACTATATTATATATTTTATATTTATACAATATACTTCTTATAATATTACTATATAACTTTATTTTATTTTTGCCCTCAGGGATTAAGTGCAGCCCAACGAGACACATACGACGCTCTGCAGATGCAGCCTTTGCACTGAGGCAACGGCAAAATGAAGATTTCAACCCGGAGTTCTTCAGAAATCAGAAGAGAAGAAAAAAAACTATGGAAATATTTTGAAATTCTTTTACATCATTCAAAGCACAGGCTAAAGGGGGGTGGAGCTGAAAAACATGGCAGCTTTCACCTAAAAACAGCGCCTCCCCTGTCCACAGGTTGCGTACGGTATTGCAGCTGTTCGCTTCCATGGAGCTGCAATACCAGACACAACCCATGGACAGGTGGCGCAGCCATTTTTTGTTTTTTCTCCCGGTTGGTCTGTATGAAGATCTAGGTCATAGCAGGCGCACATGACATTCCGCACCGTTGCCTCGGCATTCGTTTCATTCAAAATTGTATCTACTCATCACACCGTTTATATCCGCTTAAAACCATGCGCAACCTTGCAAAAACTTTGCTTGACCTATCTGGTACGAATTAGGACTTACAATAAACTTTATTCTCCAGTCACATCCCAAGCAAAAATGCAAACTTCCGCCAATTCCCCGTTGCTAGTGCATTGTGGGAGCCCAGACAATATCCAACCACAGGCTGCCCTAAAGGACATGAGGAAGATCCTGAATTCAGCTTTGGCTGTGACTGGAGTATAAGGCCTAAGCTCAGTAGCAGTGAGACGTGTAAGATACGCTGTAGTAGTCGTAGACCTGAAGGAGGTCTGTGGGGTCAGAGATCTTCTGGGCGGCTCACCCTCATCCAGTCTACGGGCGGCTCAAGTGGATTGTAAATGGCTTTTTTTGGCTGTAAATATTTTTCTTGATTTCTGCATTGAATTTAATATGTGAAGCGCTTGGAAAAATCTGGATTATTAGGAATATTTTTAGATTTTAAAATAAAATTTCAAAAAACTACATATATAACCGTAAAGAATTTCTTGGGCTACAAGACACCCTGGGTAAAAGATGATGAAATCTGGAGATTTCTGGACATTTTTTTTTGACTCCCATGGGACAAGTTTTGACCCTTCCCGAGTCTTTATAAAAAAAAATTTTGAATGGGGTCAAAATCCTACATTTCTAGGGACAGGCGCTGCAGATGTAATAAAGTGGATGTCTAACGATGACAACCCTCCATAGACTCAGTGCAAATGGATGTCATAGCGGGGGGCATATCCGTTTGGGAAATTCACCGGCACCGACCCACCTGCTCCTTACATGACCGGACGGACCCAGAGAGGTCGGCCGGCTTCTATTTTCAAAAAGATTATTTATTGGTCAACCCATTTACATTTGGCCGTTACACCCGTCAGTCACTGGCCATAGGTTGCATTTACCGTCCAAAAAAAGTCCCAATTTTGGCTAAAAAAATATTGCCCCCGGGAAGGCCCATAGTGCGGCCAACCTAATAACAAAATTGTGTAACAAAATTTTGAATAAGGATCCATTCACACGTCCGCAATTCTGTTCCGCATTTTTCCGGACCCATTCATATCTATGGGGACACACTATGTCCCGCCCGGATCCGGAATTGCGGACAAGAAAAGGCATTTTCTATGAGAGTGCCAGAAGGCACATTGTCGGTGTCCGTGTTTTTCGGATCCGCAAAACACGCACGGACGAGTGAATGGAGCCTAAGGCCTTATTCACACGTCCGTAGTGTTTTGCGGATCCGTAACACACCTTGCCGCCAGCCCCATAGAGATGCCTATACTTGTCCGCAATTGCGGGCAGGAATAGGACATGCTCTATATTTTTGCTGAGCTGCCGTCCGGAAGATCGGCGGCGCGCTCCGCAAATGTGGATGCGGAGAGCACAGTGTGTGCTCTCCGCATCCATCACGTCCTCAATTAAAAATGAATGGGTCTGCACCCGTTCCGCAAATTTGCAGAACGGGTGCGGACGAAGATTGCGGACGTGTGAATGGAGCCTAACTGTGTAGGTTTTCACTTAGGATATTTTGCTTTAATAAAGTGGTTTTAAATATATTTTGTGTGCGTGTGTTTTTATGCAAAGATTTCGAGCGCAAGAAAATCATGATAAACTTCCTTTAATCCGACATCTGCTAGTCCAGAAACTCGGATTATCCACCACATTCTTGTAAAATAATCTGAAATCTGACTGAAGATGAAATATAAATGAATAATAATTTACGTTTTTTTTATTTCGGGCTTTCTTCCTGCAGCTTTGGATTACATTTGGAATAATTTCTCCTATAATCCAGTGTCTATTATGTATCTTTATTTCCAGATTAAAGGAATTTTACAGCATATGTTGATAGTTTCCATTTAAATATTATTATTTTTTAAAGGGGTTGTCCGGAATAAGAAAAAGATGGCTGCTTTCATTCACAAACAGCATCACTCCTGTCCATGGGGTGTTTCTGCTATGGCAGTGCTTCAGCTCCATTGGAGTGAATGAGCTGCGATACCGGTCCTGACCTGTGGAGCGGCATCGCGCTGTCTTTTGGAAGAAAGTCATATTTTTTCTAATTCTAGGAAACGCCTTTCATTTTTATTGCGCACTAATGGGTTAAAATTCAACTTGGAAAAATCTGCCATGAATTTGCAAGGCTGAGCGTGGCCCATCGCTGTGGCTGCCCGCCATGGTTTCCACATGGAATCTGCTTCAATAAGAGCGTTACGGTAAAATTCTGCGTCCACAGGAGTCAGAAGGCGGGTTTCCCACTGAAAGCATTGGGAAGCAGATTTCATGCAGAATACGCCGTCAATTTTCATTGTGAGCATATACGCGAATTGTCCGATGAACAGAAAGGGTTTGAAGGAATTATTTCCTTGGATGCAATGGTGAGCGAGACCGTATTACCAGTGCAGGGGGCGGGGCTGTGACAACTTTTTTTTTTTTTGGTCGAGAGCACAAGAGTGTTTATTATTACAGAATTCATCGTTACATAGTGTATTCAGTGGTTCTCATGATGCAATATTTAAAGGAGGCGTTACCTTTTAAGCGCTTTTGTTCTTGCGGGTGCGTAAGCTTCCTTCTGCAGGGATGTACACAGCTCTCCACTGTGTCCGTATCCGAAACTCCGATAAATGCTCTGAATAAGAAGCAGAATGTAAATTATTGATTGTGTGGACCTACTTTTTATGCTTAAAATCTGGTGATGGGATCGTCTCCCAAGATGGTGATCAGCTGATGGTTTTCCCTGCAGCGGCCACTACAGGCGAAATGTAGTATTACAGGCACCAGGAAAACCAATAGTTATTTACAAAATACATAGACTTCAGTCCCATCATAAAAAGGTGTCTAAAAAGAGACCCCTTTTAAAATTGTTTCAGGAAATTAATTTATTGTGACTAGTGATAAAAAATTTTTGACTCATTTTACATTCACAGATTCTCCAGCCATTACATTTAAGTATAATAGGAAAATGTAGTCATCTCTTTGGGCCTCGGCTACACTGCAACTTTTTGTAGATCGACTGATTGATTTTAACTATTGAGTGACAGCTGCAGTCCACGAGATTGCATCTAACCGAGTGCATGCATTTGGACTGCAGCTGTAGTTCAATAGTTAAAATCAAACAGGTCTCAACAAAAAGTTGGAGTGTAGCTGAGGCCTTAGGCCTCTTTCACACGGGCGTCAGGTTTGACGCCCGGATAAGAGGCAGGTGCGCTGCGGGGAAAATGCGCGATTTTTCCACGCGAGTGCAAAGCGTTTTAATGCGTTTTGCACGTGCGTGGGATAAAATCGGCATGTTTGGTACCCAGACCCGAACCTCATCACTGAAGTTCGGGTTTGGGTTGAGTATTCTGTAGATTTTATTATTTTCCCCTATAACATGGTTATAAGGGAAAATAATAGCATTCTCACTACAGAAAGCTTAGTAAAATGTGGATTAAGGGGTTAAAAATAAAAAAATTAACTCACCTTAGCCACTTGATCGCGTAGTTGATGATCTCTTCCGTCTTCTTTAAGCATTAGCTGCCGGCTAAAGGACCTGTGATGACATCACCGAGCTCATCACATGGTCCATCACCATGGTGATGGACCATCTGATTGGACCATGTGATGTGACGTCACCACAGGTCCTTTAGATGGCAGCTAATGCTTGAAGAAGACAGAAGAGATCGGCAACTACGCGATCAAGTGGCTAAGGTGAGTTAATTTTTTTATTTTTAACCCCTTAATGCACATTTTACTAAGCATTCTGTATTGAGAATGCTATTATTTTCCCTTATAACCATGTTATAAGGGAAAATAATAAAGATCGGGTCCTGTCTCTTAGCAGCCTTGCGGGAAAATCGCACTGCATCTGCACTTGCTTGCGATTTTCCCGCAGCCCCATTCACTTCTATGGGGCCTGCGTTGCGTGAAAAATGCACAATATAGAGCATGCTGCGATTTTCACGCAACGCAGAAGTGATGTGTGAAAATCACTGCTCATGTGCACAGCCCCATTGAAATGAATGGGTCCGGATTCAGTGCGGGTGCAATGCGTCCTCCTCACGCATTGCACCTGCGCGGAAATCACTCCCGTGCGAAAGGGGCCTTAGGGTAGGGCTACACGACAAAAAGGGGTACAACTACACTGTGACATGTGTTGCGCAACATTTTATATGATAGTCAATTGCGTCGCACTGCGACATACTGTCACTGTGATGCGACGGTTGCACAAAAATCCAACTTGGATGGATTTTTTGCGACCATTGACCATCACTACAAAAAATGTCATGCGATTTTTCTGTGACAAGAAGTTGCGCAACAATAAAAGGGTGTTTTCCAGGACAGCTTTCTTTTTTAAAAACAAAAATTAAAAGCTAAAAAAAAGTTTCCATTGTCCTAGAGGACCAGCAAATCTCTAATTTACCCGGACAGGTAACGCGGGCACATATGAACATGGGACCAACACAGATGTCTTCAAGCGCACATGTAACAGGTCAGCCGGTGTCATAGGGACAAAACTGCTGACAGATGGACTTTAAGCCTTATTCACACGTCAGTATTTGGTCAGTGATTTCCATCAGTGATTGTGAGTCAAAGACAGGAATGGAGCCTCCATAGGCATAAGATCTGCACCTGTTCTGTGTTTAGAGCCGCACCTGGTTTTGGCTCAATATCACTGATGGAAATCACTATGTAATAACACAGTCGGCACTCCGTTCTGAGGTGCGGTGCACGTGTCCGCGGTCGGCGTCCCGCTTACAGATATGAAAAGAAGAGGACTGGCACTCGCTTGTAGGTATGCAATATTCGTAGATTTATTGCTGCATCAAAAGAGTTAACGCGTTTCAACTCACTAGTCTTGCCTGTTTGATAAAGACTCGGGTGTGAGTCGAAACGCGCCAACTCTTCTGATACGGCAATAAATCTACGAATTTTGCATACCTACAAGCGAGTGCTGGTCCTCTTCTTCTCACATGATAGAAATCACTGACGGAACACTGACTGTGTGAATAAGACCTCATAGGGGCTGCATTCTTCCAGGAACGGCCGGCGCCACACCTCTTCATAGGTTGCCTCTGGTACTGCAGCTCAACTCCACTGAAATCAATGGGAATCCGCTGCATTACCACACACAACCTGTTGACAGGTGGGGTGCTGCGTTTCTGATCCCACCTTTAAATTCTGGTAGGTACAAGTTATCAGATCAGTGTGGGTCCTACCGATAGGACCCCCACTGATCACGAGAATGGGGGCCGTGTACCCCCTGCAGGCCTCTTACTAAAATGACCGTAGCGGCTGGTCGCGTTGTACTCGGCTATCTCCGGAACTCCGATAGAAATGAATGCAGTGGCCGCACACATGGGTGACTGGCGGCTCCGGTCATTTAAGGGGAGCAGCAAGCAGCCTGCAGGGGGTACAGGGCCCCCATTCTCGTTATCAGTGGGGGTCCCAGCGGTAGGACCCCCACCGACTGATAGTTATCGCCTATCCTGTGCATAGGGGATAACTTGTACCTACCGAAATATCCCTTTAAGAACGATTATTGCATTATAAGCAGTCTGACAAATAATTCTCGTTAAACAATAAAAAACTCCCATCCTTGAATCAGTTGCCATTTTTAGTAAATAAGTTAAAACGGATCAGTGTGAATAGACCCTAGCGGCATACCTACCAGTGAGATAGACCACGCCACCTCTATGGCGCCCGGGGGCGACGCCGAGTTGCTTCTCCTGTTCCCGACACAGCATTTTCCAGCAGCCTCCACTAGGGAGAGTTCAGTGCAAAGATTACATACAGCTTCCATTGATACTAATGGTAACTGTATCAATTCTTATGCACCGAGCTCTCCCTATACTCCATGTTGCCGCACACGTACAGGGAAACGGAAAGGGGCATGTGGCCTATACTATGTTTTGCTGTGGTGCCCTGTGCGTTTCGGATCATGGAGCCTTACATCTTTTGACACGACTTTGGCTTTTATAAAACTTTGGGTTCGCTTTTCCGCCAAGATAGTGAAAAACTAAGAAACAATCCTACAAAGTTAAAACACTTGAAAAATGGTTTAATGATGTTTACAACAGAAATTACCTGTACAGTTACAGTAAGTTTTATATATAAAAAAATTACAGCAGACAAACGCATGTAACAAAAATCTACCATTGATCCTCATTCACTGTAGTCTACGTGATCTTCCAAGGTGTCGGCTCACTCATAAGGAAAAAAAAAAAAAAAAACACGGTGTTTTTATTATTCATTTTGTCCATTTTTTAAAGAGACAGGTGTTTTTAAAAACAAAAACTTCATCTAGAAAAAAAATAATTAAAAAAAAAAAAATCACAATTTGATCAGTTCAGCTATGTACATCATGACCGGTTAGTGTCTGACCGCGCTATTCCTTTATTTAGCAACGTAACGGACAACGGATGTGTAGAAAGGACCATCCGTAGAACTCTCAAAAATTTGGCAAAAAAACATTTAGCGTTAAAATCCTTGAAAGCTGGCTAGCTATAAATAAACCGCGAGCGGAGGTGGAAATTAACGTATCTACGTCTTAAAGCAGGGAAGGCGCATGTCTCTTTAAAAAACATAAAAAAAAATACCTTCCCGAAGATGGATACTGTCATCAGTGTAAAATGCGACCATCGATGATATTCTCCTTAGTGAATAATTATGTACACATTTAGAACTTTCCGTAATTTTTTTATTATTTTTTTCCTTTAATATGAACATCTAGGCAGTGAAAACTGTTATGTTAATACATACACAGACACACCCAAAACATACAAAAATACTATTATTTCAAACTACTAAGAGTAAGACAGTCAGTTAATCTCCATGCTATGACTTCTTAAGAGCATTACACTGAAACAAACGAGAATTCAACAACAACTCTGATTTTTTTTTTTGTTTTTATGTATTTTTTTTATTCTTTTTTTTCTTTTTTTTAATATCCCAGAAATATATCAAAATATACATCTAAGCTTTGGAATTACTGAGGTTAGACTAATGCAAGTGCTGGGTCATAGTACTTAATACACAAGTCTAAGGTTCTGCGGGAAAGAAATTCTCTTTGGTATCTGCATCAGGCTAATATTATTATTAACATTTGGATTTTCTGTATGTTTTTTTTTTTCGCTTTGGGATAGAGCTTGTATGACCCTACGACCAAACACCCCGTAATCAACTGAGAATAAAAACATCCATGTAAAAAGTTCCTTCATTTGCGATCCCCCACCCTTCTTCCCTCCCCACCCAAAAAAATTTTTCTTTAAAAAAATCACAGGCATCTACCTAGCCTAGCGCACAAAAAAAAATTAAAAAAAAATTGAGAAATACAATGCATAGTTGCACGTGGTGCCAAGAAGAAAGCAAAGGCGAAAACAAAAGGAAATAAAAAAAAAAAAAAAAAAAAAAAGATTTGTGATCGAGATGTGATCCTATTTCGGCGCATTGCAGGACAAAATAAAAATAAGTTCATCCCTAGTAGTCATAGAAGACAATCGCAGACATTAAAAAAACATTAAAAAAAAAAAAAAGTGCACCTCAGCGTGTATTAGTCAACGACACCCGACCCATGACGGGTTAGACCCACCAGAGTGGAGGAGCCTTGGTATATGCATTGCTCTTTTGGGATCCAAGACGCTCCGGCCCCGGGAGGTTGAACGCCATCAGAGCAGCCAATAATGTCCCAACTTTATCTTCAGTTCGCGGGGTATTCTGCACGGAGAATGGGCAGAGGACAAAGTACCAGGAGGTTTGCCAGACCATACCAGAGGGTTGGAGTCTACGGCAAAACTAGGAACATTTTATAGGTTACCAAGAGTCCCAGTGCTTTGTCTTCCATGTCCAAGCTTTTAGCGCCCCAGAACTGAAGAGGTCATCCTCTTTCCAACAGTTTTTCTTTTTGGTTTTTTTCATTTGTCTTGAGTTCATACAATCATAGAGAAATCTTTGGTTTGGCTGGAAAATTGAAAAACAGTTAGCAAAACAAGACAAAGAAAACCGACCCTCCGGCGTTTAAGAGCAGCACAGTGATGCGGCAAGATAAACAGAGGGATACGGGAATTGCTACATTCTCGTGACTCCTAACCACCGGATGTTAGACGAGATTGTCCACAAAACCAAAAATAAAAAAAGCTTTGCATTTTTTTCACTGTATTTTTTTTTTGGTTAAGCTTGAGAAATAAACCAGTGTGAGTTAAGAACGAAAAGGACGATGGGTTCGACAAGTCTCTATGAAATGTAACTAATCAGACCATGACATGCCTCGGGCGGATCTCCAACCGTGCGGTAGAAAAAAGGCAACGGAACTCAACCGTCATGTCGTACACATCCCAGCCTTGATAACACTAGGAATATTGATGCCATAGACTCTGGAATAGTTTAGGACTGGTGTTGCCCCCTTCTCTTCCCCTCCAACCTCCCTGTAACGTTACCGGTCATGAGTTGCTACAAGCCAAAAAAGGTCAATTTTACACAAAGGTGGCGACTCCGTAGGGTTTCTAGACAACGTTAAAGCAAATCATTCAGTCGCAAAGATCTAAAATGAGGTATACAACAGCCCCTGTACCTATAATGGAGAAGACCCCCCCAAGATGACTCAACTAGTCTTCACTTACGGAAAGAAGGAAAGGAAAAAAAAGTTTTGTAAATTTTACAATTACACTTATATTTTTGGTCATTATTTTTAATGGCTGCCCACAGGGACACTTTTTGGTGATTTTTTTTTTCTACATAAAATTGGTGAGATAAAAAAAAAAGTGAAAAACTAAAAACCATCAATGCAATACAGTAGATATAATGCAAATGTAAAAAGAACGACTGGCCATGTAGTATTTTTTTTTCTCTTTCCTTCTTTTCACATTTTTCGAACGCTACGTTTTCCCCATAACCTCCTGACATTAGCTCCTTGGTGTTCACAATTCATTAGAAGTCAGTCACACACACATATATTCTGAGCTCTTCGTCAAGTCAAACATGAATTAATACCACTTACGGCACGTTTGCAAAGCAAACATGTTAATAAAGCTTTTACGTTAATACAAAAACAAAATAGTCAAAGGGTAAAAAATAAAATAAAAAAAAAATGTCCTAAATCAGCCTCCTCCTTTTTGTGGTCATTTTTTGGATATTATATTGCTGCTGGCGGTCAATTGACAACCAAATGCTATGTGCCAACCAAGACTCAAGTACTGGACAAAGGTCTCCCCCTCCCTCTCTCGAGGACTATTATTAAAAAAATAATAATAATCAGTTGGAGTGTTTTTGATTTAAAAAAAAAAAATCTTCCTATTTTATGCCACAAAAAAAAATAAAAAAAAATAAAAAAATCAATATACCTATACCTTCAGTTCTCAGGTAGCCCTACAACTTGAAATTTGGTCTTAAGCAATTTTTTTTTTTTAATACTAAGAGCTACAGACACCACGATAAAGGAACAATACAGAAAAAGTTTAAAAAAAAATAAAAAAATCAGACATTAAAACACAGGAATAATTACACAATCTTTGGAATTGCAGTTCCTGAAGGAAATATTGAAGGTCTGGAAAGGACACAATCAGGATATAAAGACTCTGACTTGCACATATCTTTGCAGTATTTCAGTGTATTGAGGCAAAAGACCCTACCGAAGACCCAAACCCTCTGACACCAGTTCATACCCACCGACAAAGTGGTCATTTTATTTATTTTTTGGTAATCTATAAGCTCCTAAGATAGTCACAACTGGCCATTCCGAAGGTCTCTGACTCTACGGGCAGAGCGAGACCCAGCAACTGGCTGAGGGTCGCCGAATAGACACGTGTTCTGGAGAGACACCTCCGTACCTCCAGACGTACACGTTACACGCTCACGATACAAACACAATACAAACACCGGCCCATAGAAGGACTCCATCTCACAGTATTTTGGATTCTTGGTGACATAAAGGTCAGGTGCAATGAGAAGAACTGGGTTCACTTCCCTCCAACTTTTTGAAGTTTTCTAGAAGTTATTTTTGGTAAAGATAAGCTTAGTAGCTGTACTATGATACAAAAGACGCCTCGTCATTCCTATTAAGAACCTAACCCTAAACTCTGCGCTGTCAAAACACTGGCCTAGGACAATACATGGGGTAAGAACTAAAACAAAGGAGTTTTCCTAGTTAGATGCATCACCTATACTTTCTGCTATGGTCTGTAACCGTACAAAAAAAAAAAAGAACAAAAAAACACCTTCCAAATGACTAAAATTAGAATCCGAGGGTAGGTAGGACAAAAATTTATAAAAGGGAAACGGCGAAATGGGGGAGGAGCTAACCTGCTCTTCACACATCACCTTAATGAGAGCATTGCACAGAGATGACGGCTGGATCAGACAAAGCTTTGGCAAAACATCTGTATAAAACAGATCTTCACAATTCAGGTTCCTGACCAAGTCCACTAGTATATACTCGGTAAAAAATAAAATTTATAAAACTGAGGGAAAGAAAGAAAAAAAAAAAAAAAAAAAAAAACACAAAAGGAAACCCATTCATAGATGTAAAGTTATTAGACGTGAGGGAGAACATTAAGATTTTTTATTTCTCCAAAATTTTTGAGCCCGTCTTTGTCGAAACCAAGAGGAGTTGAGGTATTTTTCTTTTTATTAGGAGGCCAGAAACTAGTCTGGACAATGCAGGAGCTGCCATGAGAACAACAAGAGCAGGACGTATAATGGGAAAACCTAAACATGACGGACTAGAGAGTAGATTTTGCTCTGGGGGGAGGGGGGTTGAAAGGGATAGGAATTGTAGTCCCCACTGGCACAACCTTAAAGGCTTTGTACACCTTCAGAGGAAACATTTTTTATGATTGCATTTTACTCATTTTGGAATTTTTTTTTTTTCGATTGGTCTTCATTAAAAATATTGAGCCGTTCTGTTGCAAAGGGTAAGTGTTTTTCTAGCAATGTGCATCCTACTTTCACTTTGTGACGGTCATCTAATAAACTCTCTCTAATTTACTGAGAGATCATACACACTTATTTAAGCCACATTCCTATCAGTAAAATAAGGACTGAGCTATAATAAGTGTTTATGAGGTCAGAGAGCGGAGATAAGGAACCGTCCGATTAGCTGGCTGATAGAGCAGTGAGAAAATTCTGATCCCTCTATTATGAGTATCTCAGCTCTGTACAGAGAAAAGAGTTACACATTTGTAATAAAGACAAATTTAAAAAAATATATATATTTTTAGCTCAAAATGAGTACAATGCAAGAATTTAAAAAAAAATGTCCCCCAAAGGTGTACATAGCCTTTAGATTTTGGTAGCTCTTTTCTTGAATTCTGGCAAAATAGTGTTCGATGGGTTCACAGTCTCTTAGATTTCTGTTGAGTCTGACGTGGATGACTCTGGTCAGCGACAGTGCATGAGGCTTTGTCAAAGCCTTTAAAATTAGAGATCGAGTCATTGTGATAAAAGCTTTTAGGCTCCGGGAAATGGCAGTGCTAGAAAATGGGCATGTTAAAAAAATTTAATATTTGGTAGTCTTACTGAGAAATGGAACCATCTAGAAAACGGAGAATTCACATGGGGCATTACTGATCCTTTGGTTTAGAATGACTGACAATGGAGAAGTTAGCATGGTGAAGATGGACGAAGAAGGAATGAGGTCTACCATCTAATTATGAGGGTACCAAGCATCTCTATGATCCTGGCTGCTTAAATAACGACTCGGTGATTAGTTTTCTATGTTGGCTGCAGATTGAGACCATTGTAGTCCCTTGAACACTAAAAAGCAGGAACATCTCCAAGACCCTCTCTGCATACCCAACTAAACTTACCACTGCTGACCAGTCTAGACACCATGTCAGTCAAGGCTCAGGAGAACTTCTGAGGCTCTGCCAACCGATCTAATCTCATTGCTATTATTTTACTTCAGTGGCCTTAGTTGGATATCATGGCGGCCTCTTGGCATCTCAGGCTCTGGAGAACTTCTAAGACCCTGCCAACAGATGCAAATACTTTGGAGTTATCTTACTTTAGTGGTCCTGACTGAAGACGGCCCCTCGGCAACTAAGGTTTAGGAGAATCTCCAAAATCTAATCATACTGCTAGTACCTTACTACAGAGGCCCTGGCTTGGAGACCATGGAGGTTCCTCGACAGCAAAGATCAGGAATATCACCAAGACTCTTCTTGCAGGTCCAACTACACTGCTATTTTATTAACCTTGCCCTGGCTGGAGTCCATGGCAGTCCCTCGGCAGTGAAGGTTTATGAAAAACATTGACACGGCCTGTAAGAAGAATGTGTGCCAAGTCTAAACGGACAACGCAAAGATGTTACCAGTGGGGATTACGAGAAAAGGTATTGAAGGGAAGGAGGAACAGAGGTGGTCAAAAAAAGACTCAAAAATTCTAGTATTTACATATGGAAAAACCCCATAAAATTAGAGTTAGTCTTAAACGTAAAAAAAAAAAAGAACAAAATTACAAAAAAGCAGCAACATTTATATATAAAATTAAAACCCCCCACCAAGAAAACAAAAAACAAAAGAAAAAAACAAACTGAAATAAATTGTCAGTAGCATCTATCTTGTCACTCACTGCGTCTGAACTGCACTTACGCAAACTAGTCCATTAGTACAGCAGCTTGCTAGAAATTGACTTTGGTTCAAGCTTGGTTAACCGTCCTCTATTGCAAAAAGAGGCAAGCGACACACGGAAGTGGCGTGCTTGGCTTTTTTTCAGCATCGGAGGGGTTAAAATATATTTTCAACAACTTAAAGAAAATTACAAAAACATATATATATATATATATATATACACACACACACACACAAGGTTGAATGAAACGGGTTAGCTGACTGCTCGCAGTTCACTAATCTATAATGTTAGAGATGGAAAATTGCTAGATTTTAGAAATTGCAGGCAAAAACAACAAAAAATTAAAAAGTCGAGGGAAGTTTTCTGCCCCTTTTCGCGATTTTCCTTGTGCGCCGGGAGTCCAAAGGGACGTCCCTCTACACAGAAGAAAACGGGTAGAAGACAACCACACCGAAAGGCGTAGTGTGAACTGCGGGGCAGCGATCCAGTCTGCGTTCTCATTCATTCAAATTTTTGGTTTTTCTTAGAACAGTAAATTAATGAAGGGAAATATACATATATATAAAAAAATAAATCGACTACTTCCAGGCTCGCAGAGAGCGCGGCAGACGCTCATCCCACACGCGCTGCAAGCACCTGGTCCCCAGATCATAACTTATTGACGTTTCTGCTGAGCGAGCTCAATCACCCAGACACCAGGCCCTTATGATGTGTGCAAAGAGGCTCAGCTCCCTCCCGGAACAACAAAGCCCAACACAATAAGCCGGCAACCTTTGTCACTCCAGCTGCTGCTTAAAATAAAAAACTCCCGTCATCCCCCGCAACAAAAGGAGCCTCAAGGTTGTGAACGTTTTACCATTTCCAAGTCTGATTTCTGTAGTGTATGTGAAACGGCCATGAAATCCAAGAAGAAAAATAAAGGCCCGTCGGGGGATGTTGTTTAGCGTATCAACTTTAACAATGCTTTGCACACATCATGCACCATAGTGGTTTCTAACGTGAGCTCTCTAATGGCTCGGGTGCCTGGAAGATCTCCTGCTACCGGCCCTGCAAAATTTACTGCATAGCAGAGCTGAGTCAGTCATTTCTAGGTTATATATGGTGTTGCGCGGGTCTGAGGAGCCACCAGCACCTTGTAAATCTGCAACTAAAACGGCGTCCTCGGTCTGTGAGAGAACAATATGGTAAAATAGCTCAAGCTAGGGCTACGTTCACACGAAAAAAAACAAAAAACGGCCCCATGAATCGTATCCATGAAAATGGACAAAATAGGACACGTCCACTTTCTGACAGCCGTTATTCACGGCCCATTAAAAATTGAACCATAGACTGAAATATTTTTGAAAACAGCCCAATTTTTATTTTTTTAACGTGTGAATGTACCCTCATACTACAGTATGCAGCAAAAGTTGCAGGAGGGTGGAGTTGAACCAATATGTTAAAGTTGCCTGCCGATCCTATTCAATAGCTAGGACAAATAAAGCTGGCCAGTGCCAGCCACACAGACGATAAAACGATCGCTGTCCAGAGCCCCCAGAGATCGAGCAGAGATCCGTCAGTGATCCAGCAACCCAAACGTCTCTCACCTAAACTATTTCACCAAGACCCATGTGAGCGCCTTTATCTCCGAGGGGACCCGTCTACCTGGAAAATCAAGAATAGTCAGGGACCAAGTTAAAAAAAAATAAAAAATAATGAGGGGGAAAAAAAACTCAAAAAACATCAGTAATACAGGCCTGCCTAAATTGTACCAGTTACGAAAAGGAACCCCCAACATTTCGATATGACTATAAACACCTTGCATGACATAAGGGTCTGTACAACAGACCGATACAAAATGATAATTACAAAAAATAATAATAAAAAGTAGATTCCGACTTGAGCAAATTCCCCTTCCAATATCAGATTTTTCTGATTAAACAACCAACCTCAACTTGTCCATGAGACTGCTGGAAATGATGAGTAGTCCTTTCACTGTGTGATAATTGTTTTCAAATTTTTTTTCGTTTTTTTGAACGTTTCTAATTTTTTTTTGGATTTTTTTTTTCCTTTTTTACATTTTTGGTTAGAAAGTTCTCTGTTCAGAGATAGTTTATTACAAAATTAGGCAAAATGTCCATCTGTTATTTGTTCTTGACTTTTTTCCCCCTCCGACCACTACGTTTTACGTACGGAGCTCTCCCATGCTGTCCGAGAGAGAGAGAGAGCACTTTGCGTCGGTATTCGCATGGTTAGTTGATCACCAGCGGACAGGGATCTCTTCGCCTCGGCTCACTGGGCTTTGGAGCCTGATGTGGTGGTGGAAGCTGGTCCGCTGGCAGTGGCGACTGTAAAGAGAGAGTTTTGGATGGAGTCGACTGAAGAGGAGGTGGCGTGAAGGCTTGTGATGGGCATCGCTGCCCCTCCGGACGCTGCAGAGACCAAACTGATCGGGCTGCTGGTGAACAGGGAGAGGCTCTGAGGGTTGAGGAACAAGGGTGCAGTCACAATGTTAGGAGTTCCTCCTGCGTTGGCAAATACAAAGTTTCCAGTAGCATCCAGTGATGTTATTGGAAGAGATCCACCAGATGCCAAAGCTAATAATAAAAAAAGAAAAAAAAAAAAAGATAATAAATGTATTAAACTATTTCTCACAATTAAATTATTAAAGGGGTTTCCAGCTCCTCATATTGATAACCTGACCTTAGGATAGGTAACTAATATCTGACCGGTGAGGCACCCTCAGAGGTCCGGGTGTTCCCTGCAGCCTCTGGGGCTGGAACTAGGAAGCGCAGCTCCACTCAAAGATTAGTGGCCGTGCTGGGGTACTGCAACTCGGCTCCTACTCACTTCAATGGGAGCTGAGCTGCAATAACCCTGTACAGCCACTACACTTCGAAAGGGATTGTGTTTCCTGTTCCAGTTCTTGCATCAGAGGCTACAGGGATAAAAAATAAATTTTAATAATCGTTGCACTTTGTTTTTCAGATACATCGCTCCAAATCCCCTGCGTAGAGTAAAACAGTTCTCACTTCCTGCTGTCACCACTAGAAGGAGCTCAGGAGCATAGTGCATACAGATGGATTTTGAGTTCCAGTGGTACCTGCACGATTTTATCAGTCGAGGTCTATGCAGGGGATTTAGAGCAAAAAAAAGATAAAGATAAATTACAAAATCATCAATGGAGTGCAATTTCTACTCAAATTTACACTAATTTTGTAAGTGAAAAAACAAGTATATGCAATAAATACACAAAATAGGTACTAAAATACATTTCCATCATTTTTTTTCTATTCCAACCAATGGAGTCTTACAGAATAATTAAGGCTACTTTAACACTTGTGTTTTGTGCGGATCCGTCATGGACGGATCCGTTCAGATAATGCAACCGTCTGCATCCGTTCAGAACGGATCCAGTTGTATTATCTTTAACATTGCCAAGACGGATCAGTCTTGAACACCATTGAAAGTCAATGGAGGACGGATCTGTTTTCTATTGTGCCAGATTGTGTCAGTAAAAACAGATCCGTCCCCATTGACTTACATTGTGCGCCAGGACGGATCAGTTTGGCTCAGTTTCCTCAGACGGACACCAAACGCTGCAGGCGCCTCCAGAGTGGAATGGTGATTAGATGGAGGCAAACTGACGCATTCTGAGCGGATCCTTTTCTATTCAGAATGTCTCAACCTCTCACTGATCAGATGTTCTGCAGTAGATCCGGTGTTGGAAATACACAGCGCCATCCATCGTGTGGTGGACAGAGCCGGCTACTGCAGCGCTGCTAAATATTACATATGAATATTGCAGTAAAGATCATCATAAAACACACAGAAGTATGATATCTAAGGCTACTTTCACACTAGCGTTAATATTTTACGGAACGGAGATCCGTCATAGGGAATGGGGACAAAACGTAACTGAACAGAACGGAGTTCTCCGAAATGCATTACGTTCCATTTGCTTACTTTCCCTTACTGGAGAGAGCGTTGCTTTCCGTCCTGTGATGCGGAGCAAGAGCGTTTTCTCTGACAATAGAAAACGGATCCGTCCCCCACCGACTTTCAGTGGAGTTCATGACTGATTCCTCTTGGGTATGTTACAGATAATACAACCGGATCCGTTCTGAGCGGATGCAGATGGTCGTATTATCAGTAACGGAAGCGTTTTTGCTGAACCCTGCTGGACCCAGTAAAAAGGCTGGTGTGAAAGTAGCCTAAACTAGTAAATAGAAAAAATATTTTATATTGTGCAAAAATATTATAAATATCTAAAATAAAATGTCTAAAATACTTGTAAAGCAGAATACTAAGAGTAGGGCTGAATCTATTACTTGAATTAATCGATTAACTCGACACAAAAAAATCCTCGATGCAAATTTTTTGCACTAATGATTCGTTTGTGCCATGTGACCACACCGTGTGAGTGAAGAGCTTGCTATTACTCGCGCTCCGTGGTCACCCGCCTGCCCGCACAGCGCTGCACTGGATCCCGACGTACACACATCGTCAGGACAGAAGCACGCACCATGACCTGATGCTGTGTGACGTCAGGTCCCAGTGCAGCGCATGAAGAAAAGGATGGAAGGTCTGTGGAGTGTTGTCAGCGCCCCTACAGGAAAGGAAAGTATTTTAGTTCACTGGCGCTGTGGCTGGGCACTGACAGCTCGGAGGGGTAGTGGGGGAACGAGTGGGATCTGATGGCATAGGGGAGCTGGTGGCCCTGCTGGAGGAGCTGGTAGGAGTGGAGGGGCAGCTGGTGCCACTGCTGGAGGAGCTGGTAGGAGTGGAGGGGCAGCTGGTGGCACTGCTGGAGGAGCTGGTAGGAGTGGAGGGGCAGATGGTGGCACTGCTGGAGGAGCTGGTAGGAGTGGAGGGGCAGCTGGTGGCACTGCTGGAGGAGCTGGTAGCATTGGAGGGGCAGATGGTGGCACTGCTGGAGGAGCTGGTAGCATTGGAGGGGCAGATGGTGGCACTGCTGGAGGAGCTGGTAGCATTGGAGGGGCAGCTGGTGGCATTGCTGGAGGAGCTGGTAGCATTGGAGGGGCAGCTGGTGGCACTGCGGGAGGAGCTGGTAACATTGGAGGGGCAGCTGGTGGCACTGCGGGAGGAGCTGGTAACATTGGAGGGGCAGCTGGTGGCACTGCTGGAGGAGCTGGTAGCATTGGAGGGGCAGCTGGTGGCACTGCTGGAGGAGCTGGTAGCATTGGAGGGGCAGCTGGTGCCACTGCTGGAGGAGCTGGTAGCATTGGAGGGGCAGATGGTGGCACTGCTGGAGGAGCTGGTAGCATTGGAGGGGCAGATGGTGGCATTGCTGGAGGAGCTGGTAGCATTGGAGGGGCAGCTGGTGGCATTGCTGGAGGAGCTGGTAGCATTGGAGGGGCAGCTGGTGGCACTGCTGGAGGAGCTGGTAGCATTGGAGAGGCAGCTGGTGGCATTGCTGGAGGAGCTGGTAGCATTGGAGAGGCAGCTGGTGGCATTGCTGGAGGAGCTGGTAGCATTGGAGGGGCAGCTGGTGGCATTGCTGGAGGAGCTGGTAGCATTGGAGGGGCAGCTGGTGGCATTGCTGGAGGAGCTGGTAGCATTGGAGGGGCAGCTGGTGGCATTGCTGGAGGAGTTGGTAGCATTGGAGAGGCAGCTGGTGGCATTGCTGGAGGAGCTGGTAGCATTGGAGGGGCAGCTGGTGGCATTGCTGGAGGAGCTGGTAGCATTGGAGGGGCAGATGGTGGCATTGCTGGAGGAGCTGGTAGCATTGGAGGGGCAGCTGGTGGCATTGCTGGAGGAGCTGGTAGCATTGGAGGGGCAGCTGGTGGCATCGCTGGAGGAGTTGGTAGCATTGGAGGGGCAGATGGTGGCATTGCTGGAGGAGCTGGTAGCATTGGAGGGGCAGATGGTGGCATTGCTGGAGGAGCTGGTAGCATTGGAGGGGCAGCTGGTGCCACTGCTGGAGGGGGAACTGATGGCACTGGAGGGGAACTGATGGCACTGGAGGGGGAACTGATGGCACTGGAGAAGGAACTGATGGCAGGGAAGCTGATGAGTTTTTAAAGAAAACATTCTTTTAATTCATTTTTTTCTTATTAGAGTACCAATTAATCGTTGGACTAATCGGTAGAATACTTGACTACTAAAATACTTGACAGCTGCAGCCCTAACTAAGAGCAATAAAAATACTGGGGATACTATCCTTATGGGGGTCTTACAGGCAACATTCCCCTGGGATTCTGGGAAGAAGATGAGCAAAATCAGCTCTTCCCAAAATTATAAGGAAGCCGAGCCTCTAATCTCCTGCAGACGAGGGGCTGCCCAACTTATCATCCAAGTCATGTTTCAAGGCCTGTTTAAAAGGTCGAGCCTTGACTTATAGGAGAGCTGCCTTACATGGCTGGCATTAGAGGCTCTGCTTTCTTATCCTTTTGGAAAGAGCCGATTTGCATATTTTCTTCCTTGAAATAAAAATAATAAAATTTAGAGTAAAGGTGTTTGAATGATATCCTTAAGGCTCCATTCACACGACCGTATGTTGTCCGCAAAAAAACGGATCCGTGTCCGCAAAAAAACGGATTGCATTCCGTTTTTTTGCTGATCCATAGACTTCAATAGGACATGGCCCTATTGAAGTCTATGGATCAGCACAAAAACGGACACGGATCCGTTTTTTTGCGGACACGGATCCGTTTTTTTGCGGACAACATACGGTCGTGTGAATGGAGCCTAAAGGTGATGTGTCTCTTCAGCACATGGCATTTATCATCATGTAGAGAAAGTAGATACAAGGCACTTACTAATGTATTCTGATTTTTCATATTGTTTCCTTTGCTGGCTAGATTCATTTTTCCATCACATTATACGCTGCCCGTTTCCATGGTTACGACCACCCTGAAATGTATCAGCGATGGTCGTGCTTGCACATTATAGGAAAAAGCACCGGCCTATGTCCCATGGTCCCGGCCACTAGAGAGGCCGATGTTTTTTTCCTATAGTGTGCAAGCACGACCACCGCTGATGGATTGCAGGGTGGTCGTAACCATGGAAACGAGCCGTGTATAATGTGATGGAAAAATTAATCCAGCCGGCAAAGGAGGCGACATGGAGAATCCCAATACATTAGTAAGTGGCTCGTATTAACTTCCTCTTGCCACTCGCTGAAGTGAGATTAAATAATGACATATATAATACTAGAAAAAATCACAAGGATAAAACGCAATATCAGTATCCCAACAATGCATCATCATTAGACTTAGGCCTCATGCACACGACCGTTTTTTTTATGCTGTCCGCAAAAAGGGGTTCCGTTGTTCAGTGATCCGTGTCCGTTTTTGCCTTCCGTTGTGTTTCCGTGTGTCTTCCGTTTTTTTTAGCGGACATGACCCAAAAGATTTTACCAAAAGACAGGATGACAATTTTTGCCAAGTGCCTGCCAAGGGATCCGGAAAAAAAACGGTCGCGGAACGAGGATGACACACGGATGGCCATCCGCATTTTTTCACGGTCCCATTGACTTGAATGGGTGCGTGAACCGTTTTTCATGGACAAGAATAGGACAGGTTATATTTTTTTGACGGACTGGAATCACGGACGCGGAGGACAAACGGTGCACTTGCCGAACCAATGGGTCCGCAGAAAATCACGAAAAACGGAGCAACGGACACGGAATCAAACAACGGTCGTGTGCATGAGGCCTTATAGAAAGTAATGAAAAAAAAACCTAAATAATATAATTAGAGATAGAGATGATGTGCACTGTAATTTGCATCTGTTGCTAAGGACATGCTGCCTGACAACAGAATTTAAAAAGCTGCAACTTTTAGGAAGTGTATCCATAGCAACCAGTCTGTCCCCAATCTCTGCGGTATCCGCTACATTCTGACAGTAAAGCGGGATCAGCAGAGACTACATGGTTCACCTAGGCCGCCCCATCCTGAGCCTCGCACTACTAGTCGCTTTTGTCTCTAGCGGTAGACCCCCTAGTATGAATATGGCGAGTGCCGGCCGCACCCTGCACAGTCCCATCTCATTAAGCATCTTCAGGATGAAAAGATAAGCGTTGCCCGACTGACCTTGTATTGTTGCCAGCGTGCTGTTACTCATCAGGGCAGGGCTGATGGCGCTGCCCAACGTCCCGGGATTGAGACTGAATAAGGCACCTCTGTGAACAAAAGAGACACAAAAACCACATCATTCATACATAAAGGAGGACAAAGCAACACCCCCCCCCCCCATCCTAAGGCAAGGCAGCAGAGAGGAGCCGCACAAAGGGAGCGTGTCACAGCATGTTCTACACGTGTCCTATGTGTGACAGCGAGCAGCTGCTCACGGGGACAGGGAGTCACCCCGAGGTTACACGCTGCACTGCCTGGGCAGTACGGGGCAGGACTGCGGTGTGAACAGGTAGTAATAACAGGTCAGGGACGGCTAAATGGAGGCTAACAAAATTCAGCCATGAACCCCGATACGGTAATAAACCTCAGATCTGAGTATATAAAATAATATAGTTCCATCGCTTGTATTCCCTTCTGTCTAGAGCAGTGTTTCCCAACCAGTGTGCCTCCAGCTGCTGCAAAACTACAACTCCCAGCATGCCCACACAGCCAAAGGCTGTCCGGGCATGCTGGGAGTTGTAGTTTTGCAACAGCTGGGGGCACACTGGTTGGGAAACACTGGTCTAGAGGAGTCACGCAGAAAAAAGTAAATTACGTTTATACAATACTTTATATTGGACAAAAAAAAAAAAAAAACCCACATAGGGTTTTTCGGAAGTTTATCCTCAGGATACACCATCAATAAATCATGTGACATTCATAGCTATGGAGACACCATTGGGGGCAGTGTTTTTTAAAAGGGTTGGATCATAAAAAAGCAGTCTACATTTTTGGATCTGAATACTTTTGTAATTGCATGTAATTAAAAATGCAGTACAGCCACGAAGCTATTCACTAAAATGTATCTGTATGGCGCCACCCGCTGTTTTCTCTTGTCCACCTCGGTGAGGTGGTCACACACGCTCAGTTTAAATCTTCAACTGCCACCAGCCATATCTTTTGTAAGAAACTCTGGCAATTAGAGGGAAAGAGCTACAGCAGAGAGGACACACCCCATGATTCTCCAGCCTGAAATAAATCTAGCAGAACAACTGGAATAATGAACGGCGAGATCTCTGGACCCATGTGAGGTACAGGGATGGTTGTAGCTTGTTTATAAAGAGATTGCCATGTACTGTGTAATACATTATGTTCATTCTTTATACCAATCATGGCATCACCCCTTTAACCTCCTAACAGTCCCGTTAAAACTGGAAAAACCCTCCCAAAAAAGTCACTCTTTTATTGTAGATTTTTAATGTGTGTCTGCAGTAAATCTTGGGTCTGCTTTAGCTGCCCATATCTCCGATTCGATACCATATCTCCGGTTCGATACCATATCGCCAGTTCAATACCATATCTCCGGTTCAATACCATATCTCTGGTTTGTGTATTGTTTGGAAGCTGGCATTCCAGGCTTTCAAACGCTACCAGAATTACAGCAATATGTTCAGTACAGGGGAAGATATTACTGTTAGAAATCGAGTCAGGAATAGAGATGAGCGAACTTAAAAAAAGTTTGGCGTTCGGGTTGTGGTAATCGCTGCATCCCGTTTTGGATTCCACTACCGCGGCATATGGAATCCATAAGGGGCGGCTTCCACGAACCCGAACTGTTGAACAGCCGAAGGACCTGGGGTGACGTCACCGTCATGTGATCAGTGCAGGGGGCGTGGCTCAGCACGGGATCAAATCCAGTGCTGAGTCACGGCCCCTGCACTGATCACATGACAGTGACGTCACCCCAGGTCCTTCGGCTGTTCAACAGTTCGGGTTCGTGGAAGCCGCCCCTTATGGATTCCATATGCCGCGATAGTCCGCGGTAGTGGAATCCATAACGGGATGCGGCGATTACCACAACCCGAACGCCGAACTTTTTTTTAAAGTTCGCTCATCTCTAGTCGGGAATAATCGTGGGTAAAACCTGCTTTTACTTTCACTTTCAGCTTCATTCACTGCATCCCGATTTCTAACAGTGATATCTCCTCTGTTGCTTGGACTAATTCTTTTATAAAAGCCTGGAATGTCAGCTTTCAAACAAGACCAGTTGCATGCTTCCAGCTGCTACCGTTCATGAGATATCAGCAGCTAAAGCAGCGCTCCCCCTTCCACGCTCTGCCTGAGCCCAGCTCGGGCGGAACAGTTAAGTACTTCTCCCACTGCCCGAGCAGGACTTTGGACAAAACAGTTAGGCGGATAACATAACAATTGTACTCATTTTGGGCTAAACATTGTTTTTTCAACTGGTCTTTATTTAAAAAATCTCCGACAGTCTTGCCCCTAGAGCTTTTAATCTGCAGTTGCTTTCTGCCTCACAGTGGATGAGAGAGCTGCTCTGACGGCTCCATCTGTACCTTTCTCTGTCCTTTCCTTATGGCGGGTTTACACGGCCCAATTTTTTGGACCGAACGTTTGTACGAACGCTTAATCCCGATAATGGGCCCGTGCAAAGGTGCGAAGCAATGAATCTGTACGAAGACGAGCGACAGCAGGGGCATCACTTGTCCCCATACAGTGGAGGGGATCGCTGCATGTAACCGCAGCTCTTCACGCCTACTTCCCATTAACAGCTCATAAACACTCATCACAGCTACATTATCATCACTTCGATAAGAATTTAGCTTAAAGGGGTTCTCCGGGATTAAGAAAATGAGAATACTTAGATACTACTTTATTATAAATATACTTCCAAATACCTTTCATTAGTTATAATGCCTCATTTAGTCTGGGCAACAATCATTGAGGGAAAATAAAATGGCCGCCGTACTATTAGTACACACTAAACCTGTCCTAATCACACAGGACAAGTTACTTCACAACACTGCCGTAAAGAGCTGCCTCATCCTCCTCTCTGCTCGGAGACATGAAGTACAGAAAGGACGGACAGGACAGACTGTGGTAATGGAGACTGCATACAAGGGCTGCTGCTCATTACCCACATCCCCACCTCTTCTCTGTACTTCATGTCTCCACATGAACCTGTTCTTACACAGATTCATCTGAAGATCTTATAAACTGTATTCAGGATCATGATTCCTGACAAGCAGAGCAGAGAGGAGGATGAGGCAGCTCTTTACCTCATTCTGAAGTAATTTGTCCTCCTGTGTGATTAGGACAGGTTTTGTGTGTACTAATAGGATGGTGGCCATTTTGTTTCCCCCCTCAAAATGAGCCATTATAACTAGTGAAAGGTATTTGAGAATATCATTATAATAAAGTAATAGTTAAGTATTCTCATTTTCTTAATTCCCGGAGAACCCCTTTAAGCTGATTTCTTATCTAAGTGATGATAATGTAGCTGTAATGAGCGTTTATGAGCTGTTAATGGGAAGGAAGCGTGAAGAGCTGCGGTTAGGCTTCTTTCACACTTGTGGCATGGCTATCCGGCAGGTGGACAGCCCGCCGGATCCGCCATGCCGCAAGTACCCGTGTGCTGCCGCTCCCTCCCCACTGACTATAATGGGGCGGGGGGCGGAGCTACAGCGCAGCACAGCAGTCGGACCTGCAGTACTTTTAGTCCGTGCTGCGCCGTAGCTCCGCCCCCACCCCATTATAGTCAGCGGCGAAGGGAGCGGCAGCACACGGGTACCTGCGGAATGGCGGATCCGGCAGGCTGTTCACCCGCCGGAACAGCCATGCCGGAAGTGTGAAAGCACGCTTACATGCAGCGATCTCCTCCACTGTATGCGGACAAGTGATGGCGCCTTAATTCCTGAAGAACCCCTTTAAATGAGCTGTCAGGAGCTCAGCGATAAGGACTGCAGATCGAGCAGAGCAGCTCTCCAGCGGATTCACTGAGAAGCAGAATGCAATAAAAAAAAGTGAAAGATATAGACAAAATGTTTTTTTTTTTAATAAAGACAAAATAAAATAAAAATAAAATAAATATTTTAGCCCAAAATGAGTAGAATGCAATTTAAAAAACCTGCCCCAAAGGTGTCCACAGAGAAGCTAATACAATATTTTAGACGGCAAAAGATGAAAAATAAAATCAGGTAGTGTGTGTCATTACAATACCAAAATCCAGGATAGAGACTTACATCAGAGTCAGACACATAATAAATGATAATAAGACACCGACAGTGGGCGTTCCAAACTGACAAAGCACAAAAATAAGGGTTCTGATATCCAATATATCTAAATCCTCACATCTGCAGCACCAATGGCCGCTCATTTCAGATGGAGTGAAATATTGATGCCCTCTCCTCAGGGTGGGTCACTGATGTCTGATCAGTGGGGGTCCGACTCTCAGCACCCCGGTGAACACTGCGGCCTCCTCGCAGCTCACCAAGCACAGCGCCGCACGTTCTATAGTGGCTGTGCTTGGTACTGCAACCCAGGCCCATAAACTTCTATGGGGCCGGGCTGCACACAGGCCACATGACCGATGACCAGGCTTTGAGTAAACTATGGATCAGCAGGGGAGGGGGGACCCTTACCCAGCAGCAAACTGTGGGGATGCCATCAGCCCAGGGTTGAGACCGGCGGCGGCGGCCATGGCAGCTAGGCTTGCGTTGGTAGGCAGCTGTGCTGCGCCTTGTAGCGCTGTGGCGGCTGCGTTGTGGATTCCAGATGTCGTCACCACCACTTGGCCAGAGTTTATGGCGGAGCTGATGGGGGTGGAGGCGGTGTGCGTTGTACCGGTGTCGCTTGCGCTGGACACTTCTGTGGCTCCAGCAGAAGCGGATGGCGACGGGCTCAGAGACGGAGATGTCAGGACAGAGCACACTGGGGGGGCAGTAGATATCACGGTTGCTGTGTTCGCTGTGGGAGTTCCTGTTGTGCCTTAAAAAAAAAAAAAAGAGAGAGTTTAACCATTTGTTTGAGAAATCTCCCAGATTTAAGTCTTCTTACACAGAACATACAGTAAAATAAGGCATACCATATGTACGTCAGATCTCATCTACATGAGAGGTCGGGCAAACCTGCAGCTTCTTGGCTTTATCCTGTACTGATTGTGTGTTACACCATGTCTTATACTCCAATCACCTCCAGAGCTGCATTCAGTTTCGTTCATTTTCCCACTGGTCTTGGAGGCTTCATCCTCTATACAGAATATATCCTGATGATCTGCATTCTAGGAGGCCAACTGTCCCAGAGTTATAGAAGAGTTATTACAGGTATGTCCGGTGACCTGCTGAATGTTTCCAACGTTAACCAGCTGACTGACGATTGCAGCTCTGGAGTATAATACAGGATGTAACTCAGGATCAGTGCAGGATAAGTAATGTAATGGATGTACACAGTGACTGAACCAGCAGAAGAGTGAGTGCAGCTCTGGAGTATAATACAGGATGTAACTCAGGATCAGTGCAGGATAAGTAATGTATGTACACAGTGACTCCACCAGCAGAATAGTGAGTGCAGCTCTGGAGTATAATACAGGATGTAACTCAGGATCAGTACAGGATAAGTAATGTATGCACACAGTGACTGCACCAGCAGAATAGTGAGTGCAGCTCTGGAGTATAATACAGGATGTAGCTCAGGATCAGTACAGGATAAGTAATGTAATGTATGTACACAGTGACTCCACCAGCAGAATAGTGAGTGCAGCTCTGGAGTATAATACAGGATGTAACTCAGGATCAGTATAAGATAATAGACGGCATCCAGGTGAACTCACCAGTGGCTGAGAAGCTGGTCACGGCACTGGTTAATGGCAGCACAGGGTTTACAGTTAACGTGGTCGCTGAACTGCTTGTCACAAGGCTTGGTGTAGAGGCCACCTAAAATACAGGAATATCAGAGCTCAGGACAAGGCAATACAACGCGATTTACCCTTCATCGTTATCATTTTACTGATGACTAGAAGAAGTCGGCTCAGCACAGCCGTACTTATGTCCTCTTGCTCCTCACGTAGCCGGGTGCTACAGCAGCCATTTTAGTAGTTATGAGGCCATCGTTTTGTCACGGTCACCCGGCTTCACTCAGCTGCAGAGACCCTGTTGCCTCCACATTCCCTCTATCTGTAGCTCCTCTTTTGCAGGAGCAGTGTCTGACCTATAATTGAATTTTTACGGCAAATAGAGAATTAAATGGCCCCGGTGTCCCAGATACCTGTTCTGTCATTTGGCCTGTATATATTGGGTGCACTGCCCGGATATATTGGGTGCACTGCCTCCTCTGGATACTAAAAGTTACAATGGCTTACGGTTCCCATCCACCTTAGGTAAATGGCAGAACCGGCTGCTCTCAGCGGGACAGGATGACCATTTTTTGTGTATCGGGACACTCGACTCTCCCCCAATGATAGATGTCGAGGAAAAAAAGGGTCCACAACCCTATAAAGAAGGGTCCCCCCAACCCTATAAAGAAGGGTCCCCCCAACCCTATAAAGAAGGGTCCCCAACCCTATAAAGAAGGGTCCCCCCAACCCTATGAAGAAAGGTCCCCAACCCTATGAAGAAGGGTCCTCAACCCTATGACGAAGGGTCCTCAACCCTATGAAGAAGGGTCCTCAACCCTATGACGAAGGGTCCTCAACCCTATGACGAAGGGTCCTCAACCCTATGACGAAGGGTCCGCAACCCTATGACGAAGGGTCGGCAACACTATGAAGAAGGGTCCGCAACCCTATGACGAAGGGTCCTCAACCCTATGACGAAGGGTCCTCAACCCTATGACGAAGGGTCCCCAACCCTATGACGAAGGGTCCCCAACCCTATGTCCCTGTGGGAGGTAAGTGTCTGGCAGTGGTTTATCTCCCTCCCATCAAAAAAGGTCAGGCTGAGGCTGCTGCAATGATCTAGAAACATGTACATACCTGTGTGACCTACTGCAGGAGAAATGAGGCGCTGTCCACTTGCAGAAGCAAAGAGAGCAGATGTGCAGATTTTATGGAAGTGCACGGGGGAGGCGGACGCACACCGGACATACATCCACCGGCGCCACCATTAAGCTAGTTGCCGTGTTAGGATCTGTGCAGTCAGGTGAATCGCGGGCGTGCAGTTACTCATTGACAGCAACCACCTGCTCTCTGCCGCTCAATTACCCCAGCTGAACAGCCAGAGCAGAGCGATGAAACGTGCGGGCATTTATAACCTGTGGCCCCGCTGCATGCCCACTTCACATCGCTGGATAAATCTCTCATTCTAATTTACTGCTCCCACCTGACGTGACAGCGGGTGACTGATGGGCTAATGTCACAGGGGAAAAAAAAAAATGAATAAGCAAAGGATGCTACTCCGAAAAAGTTAAAAAGTGGAGATTCCGTTTATAGGGGTTTTCTGGGACTGAAAGGCCTCATGCACACAACCGTTCTGTTTTTTGAGGTCCGCAAATCACAGGAGCCACCTATGTGCCTTCCGCAATTTGCAGAACGGAAGGTCCATTAGATGCCTATCCTTGTTCGCAAAACGGGGCTACAGAACGGAGTGCTGTCCGCATCTTTTGCAGCCCCATTAAAGTGAATGGGGCAAAAACGCGGCTCGGATGCGGACCAGAACAACGGTCGATTGCATGAGGTCTAATATGGATGACCTATCCTATGGAGAGACCCTAGATATCAGATTGGGGGGTCCGACTCCTGCACCCTCATTGACCAGCGGTTTGAATAGGCTGCTGCACACACCGAAACAGGCACCAGAACAGCACAGCTCCATATACTGGGTAGTCGCCACTTCAGTGCCGCCCACGTTCACTTGAAGGGGTTGAGTCACTTCAGCAAGTGGCATTTATCATGTAAAGAAAGCGAATACAAGGCACTTACTAATGTACTGGGATTCTCCATGTTGCCTCCTGTGCCGGCTGGATTCATTTTTCCATCACATTATACACAGCTCGTTTCCATGGTTATGACCACCCTACAATCCAGCAGTGGTGGTCGTGCTTGCAGACTATAGGAAAAAGTGCCAGACTCTCTGGTGACCGGGACCGTGTGTAAGCACGACCACCGCTGCTGGATTGTAGGGTGGTCGTAACTCCTGGATATGGGCAGTGTATAATGTGATGGAAAAATGAATCCAGCCAGCGAAGGAATATATGGCAATATATGGATAATAATACAAGGGTGCACAGTTTGGCTTGGTGCACTTAACTGCTCATTTGCATATGGAATAAGTACTTTTTCTCCAGAATGAAGTGACCGGTATCGATACATTCAGTGCTACATGGCAATGTGTCTACTAACCTGGGAGCAGTGCTGCAGTACCATTCACGGCCACTAGCCAGCCTATGGCGCTGTGCTGTTACGGACTAGCCTGTTCTGACAGCCGATTGGTGGAGATGCCCACAGAACCGGTAATAATGACCTGTCCTAAGGATAGGTCATCAGTATTACAGTCCCCAGAATGCATTTAAGGGTTAATAATAATAATCATAATTCTATAAAAGGATGACGTGTGGCTTTCTTATATAGCTTGTGTTTGCTGTCAGTGAATGTTCTAACTCACAGTCGATGCCCACTGATCTGCATTTCATCCCGCCGATCTTTAGTTTTCGCAGGAGATAACGCGATTTTTATTTCCCTCTCCTGGCTGAGCATGCAAGTGTGAGGGGGAGTCGGAAAGAATAGTCGTGAGCGGAGGGATCATGTACGGCAGCTTTAGAGGAACCTTGTCCCTTTGTTTCTTCAGTAGGACAGGAAATCAGTGTCACGCCCCCGTCTGAAGCCTTACCAAAGGAGTCGGACTTGGGAACATTGCTTTAATGGGAGAATTGCTGGATCCCCCGCTGCTGGGAGGGTTGATCCTTTTTTCCTTCTGACGCCGGTTACAGAACCAAACGCGGATCACCTCCTTCTCCATGTGCAGCTGGTCGGCAATCATGGTGATCTCCTCCGAGGTAGGCTTTTGGTTCTGCTTTAGAAACCAGATAATTAGAAGAGGTTGAAAGTGAGCCTTGGTTATCCTTCACGTGATTGAACATTTCAACAGACTTTTCAGTTCAGCTGCTCAACATTATTAGTTTTTTTTTTTAACAATCTCTGCTTGCAGTCATTGAATGGGAAACTACTGGTTAGCATTTGGAGGCTGGAAACCTGTCCTGCTCGCACAACTGGCTTTTGTGACAATGTCCTTCAAAATATCAGCAGATGCACACCTCTCCTTCCTGAGAGGGCGTGCCCCCAACAGATACACTGCAACAAACGGTCAGCTGTGTGCGCAGGACTATGGCAGGTTTTAATGCTTTTGAATATTAACTTTTCATTCACGGATCGCAAGGAGAGACATTTTACTCCAGATATTCTCGTAAGCACGTGTCATGTTCTGATTTCCGCCAGGTGCAGAGCTTCAGGGAGACCTGGTCCAGATCCAAATCCACATCAATGTCCATGTACGTCCACAACTGCTGGCATTCAAGCCAATTAGGAGGTAGATATGGATGCATTCAGACCCATGCAAGGTCGAAATGACTGAAATCAGAAGAGGACACGTCATCGGGATCTCAGCAGTGCAGTCTGAGGCTTCAGCAGTGCAGTCTGAGGCTTCAGCAGTGCAGTCTGAGGCTTCAGGCCTATAGATGCAGCAGCTGAGATCTCAGTACTATAAGCAGCTTTCATATTACGGTACAAAAGCCACCCCCCTGTCACTGACCTCCAGGAAACTCTTCTCTAAGGCCACGCGTATGTTGGTCTCTATGCTGGTGCGTTTTTTCCTCCTGCGGTTCAGCCCCTCGATCCCGTGACCTGGGGAGTTCATGACGTTGGGGCTCGAAAGAGCAGAATCCGACGTGATGTTCTCTGAGTAGCGAGAGAGAGAAAACGACAGAAGGAATCAATTTTGAGCAGATTTCTTATTATACCTTGTTACAGAGATCCAAATCCCCTGCATAGTTAGAGCTAAGTGAAAATATTCTGTCTGTCCGCAGCCACCACTAGGGGGAGCTCACTGCATACTGTGTTATCACCGATTTCAATGTCCATACAGTGTGCAGCAAGCTCCTTAGCTCCCCCTAGTGGTGGCTACAGGCAGACAGCATTCTCTTTATGTGGGGGATTTGGAGCTCTGTATCAGAAAAACTGACCTACAACTGCTATAAGGATGTATGATGAAATCAGTACACACTGCTGGACCAGACGACAAAATTATCTTTATGGGTGTAATTGGCCATCGAGAGGGTACTTTTAAGTTGCAGGTAAGTACCGTATTTTTCGCCCTATAAGATGCACTGGCCCATAAGACACACCTAGGTTTTGACAATAAGAATAAAATATTTTTCATTACACCTCAGGTCAGATCAGCAATCAGACCCCCAATTTTAGTCAGACCTAGGATCACAGCCCCAATCAGACCCCCAATGTTAATCAGACCTAGGATCACAGCCCCTATCAGACCCCAATGTTAGTCAGACCTAGGATCACAGCCCCAATCAGACCCCCAATGTTAATAAGATTCCAATAAGACCTCAGATCACACCCAAAAGTGAATGACCCCCAAGCAGACCTCAGATATGAGCCCCAATATAAATAAGACCCTATTCAGACCTCAGATCAGATCTCCAGTCTCAAATCCGCCCCCATGCCTCTTTTGACTAGCCCCAGTCTCAAATCCGCCCCCCATGCTTCTTGACTAGCCCCAGTCTCATATCAGCTCACATGCCTTTTTTGGCTAGCTCTAATCTCATATCGGCCCCCACTGCCTCTCGTCATCAGCCCCCACTGTTTTTTTTTTTTATCAGCCCCCATATTGCTTCATTTGAAAAAATAAAAACAATCACTTACCTCTCCTGCTCCTGGACGCCACCGCGCCTCACCATCGCAATCCTCTTTATCCGGCTGTCGGCTGTGCTCTTTGAACTGGCGCACACAGCGTGACATCACATGGTGCGCTGCCCTGCACAGCCGACAGCCGAGGACCAGGAAGCGGTGAGTACAGATCCTTCACCGCTTCCTGGTCCTCCGGTACTAATGAGCGCTTCCCCCCACTTTGGGGGGGGGGGAAATTGGGCCTTATGGGGCGAAAAATACGGAATCTGTTGCTCCATGCTACTTGTCAAATGCAACCTAAAGGGAGATTAAAGGTCTTTCCATGTTTTATAATGGAAGTCAATAATTTGTGTGTATGTGGAGGGGGGAGCGACATTTTTATTATAAGTCGCTAGGACATCAGACTCCTGTTCCAAGATGTGAGAACCTACGACATTTACTGTGGACAGTCTCCCCATTGGCTGTACAGATGCACATTTGTGCACAGAAGGTTGTGACCATCACAGGTCTCTTATCGCTGCGCCATATTCTTCCACCGCACTGCTGTGCCTTCCTGCGCTGCGGCCGCGCACTCACCTGCATCGTTCAGCCACTTCTCCAGGAGGGGCTTTAATTTGCACATGTTTTTAAAGCTGAGGTTCAAGGCTTCGAAGCGAGAAATAGTAGTTTGGCTAAAGTCATTTCCATAGAGTTTGCCCATAGCAAGCCCCACATCACCCTACGAGAGAAGAACAATAATTATTAATGAGGGGGTCAGCTCTTTAACCAAGGCCTCCTTCACACGAACAACACGGATTGCCTCAGGGCGCGGTCAGTGAAACTCGCACCATTTTGCAAGCAAGTTCAGTCAGTTTTGTCTGCGAATGCGTTCGGGTGCAATCAGTTTTGATGTGTGAAAAGAAAAAAAAAAAAAAAAAAAAAACCGAAGGCTTACAATCAACATCTCTTAGCAACCATCAGTAAAAAACGCATTGCATCCGCTTGCTTCCGGACGCGATGCGTTTTTCACTGAAGCCCCATTCACTTCTATGGGACCATGGCTGCGTGAAAAACGCTAAATATAGAACATGCTGCGATTCTGACGCAACGCAGAACTGATGCGTGAAAAAAAGCCATTGAAATGAACGGGTCAGGATTCAGTGCGGGTGTTATGTATTCACTTCACGCATCCCACCCGCGCGGAAAACACACTAGTGTGAAAGGGGCCTAAGAAGCGAAACGTATTCATATGGTGCAAGATTTAATATCTCCAATGCAACCGGCTCCTGCACTTTACATTAATGCTCTCCTCTTAGATCGAAGGGGCCCAATTGGGCCCTAAGGCCTCGTTTCAAGGGCAAGTTCTGCACCGTCTAATTCTGCCACGGACAACGTCACTGTGGTAGCCCAAAAAAAAGGGAAAAAATTTAACAAAAAATCTGTACCAAACCACCAGTGGCGTCTATGGAAGAGCCGCAATTACGTATTCACGTATGTTAAGCGCTTCTACCACTTGGTGTTGCCAAGCAACCAACGCACTGGAGGGGACCGGAAATCTGCAATATAGACGAGTCCCCCCAAAAAAACAATCCTCACCAGATCCAGACGCTTTAAATGCAGCAACTCGCAGATGTGCATTCCACCTTCGTGCGCTTTAAGTTGCTTGACGCACTTAAGGGTCGTCATTAAGACGGTAAAGGTTAAGTGCTTGCGATCGGCTTTCAGGCTACATTTGCGAGCAGGAAAGCGTGCGGGGTCAGCAGAACTGCTCTACGGTAAGAGCAGGGGGCCTGATGAGAAAAATACCCCGGCTTTCAAACTATAGGGCGAGGAAGAAGTTACCCTTTGATTAAGTGATGCTTCCGAAGACACATGGGGATGTTAAGTGGGTACCGTGCCAGGATGAGGCTCACTAGGGCCCCCACACACGAGACTTTGCAGTCACCTGAGTAAATCCGAGTTTGATGCGTCTTTGTTTAAAAGTCTTTGCAAACTGTTCGAGCTCCTCCAGGTCGCTGGGCTCCTCCAGGCTCGGAGTGTCGATTCGCTTTGGTGTCGTCTGGCTCTGTGGAAGATGTTGTACAGGGGTCGCAGCAATTGTGCGAGTGGGGGTTGCTGGCTGTAAACGCGCAAGAAAAAAAAAATGTATATTTATATCAGAAGAGACAATACAACAAAGAATCTATAAGGTACGCTCACATGGGCATCACGCCAGCAGAGGTGCACTGCATAGACTATCCTAAGCGACTGCACTACACAAGCCAGGCAGCTGAAAGGCAAGCTCAGCTCTGCTACATCTTTTATGACCGCCGTAGATATGTCAAGTGTACCAAGAAAGAAGAAACCTCTTGTGATACGGTTCACGAGGCAGTGACATGCTGCTCGGATACAAAGAGGCTCGTGTTGTAGCAGAGCTTGCACGGCACAGCGGTGAATATACTGCAGGAGCTGGTTTTGCAGGAGGCATTTTGCAGCGCTAATGAGATCGGAAGGGGCTGACCTGTGAGGTGAGGGTGATGCTTGGTTGAGACTGCAGGAGGTTGGCTTGGCTTTGCTGAGGTAGCTGTGTTAAGAGATTCTGTGCCTGCAGGAGGCCTGGCGAGAAAGAAGAGAAACGGTAAAAATCTGCACAGAAGATCCGGCGTTTGGCCTCTTATTCTATCCCTCAGCCATCGCTGTAAAGATGAGGGCAAACCTCGAATGGAAAGCAGTCCCTAAAAAGCATCGTACGCACCGGTAGCCATGTACCCGGGACGGGTGAATGTCAGCGAATACACCCCAGCGCCCCGGGTGATCGTGTTAGGTTATACAGGTGATAGGTGCCGGTGACAACCCACGCTGGCTGTGCTTTTCCATAGGCCTAGATCAGGCATGGCCAACCTGTGGACCTCCAGCTGTTGTAAAACTGCAACTCCCATCATGCCCTGCTGTTGGCTGATAGCTGTAGGCAGTCTGGGCATGCTGGGAACTGTAGTTCTGCAACAGCTGGAGGGCCTCGACTATAGAAATCTGCAATATAATGGTAATGCAGGGTGACAACCTGGCACTGTAACAGCTACAATTACTGGTTGTCATCCTCACCTCTGTTTCCTTTGTACAAGACCAAGATAGCGCAGAATGCAGTCAAAGCTCGCTCTCTAGTGCCACCTACAGGAAGGTACACAGCCTGCACACACGTCTAGGGCATCTACCTACAGGTGGCACTAGAGAGACGGGTGTCTTCCTTCTGGAGGATAGCTCATTTGCCAACCTTCTATTGTGTATGGGGGCCTCCCAATGGCAGATATTGGGGAAAAGAAGGGCCAAACATCTTGGATTTCAATATGTCCAATCTTTTTGTGGTGGGGGAGATAAGCTGCGGTCGGAGGCTCTCTCGTGTATGTATGGAAAGGAAATAAGAGCGTTTGGCCAAGCGCTCTCACACGTATGGCTGGCTCAAGAACTTTGGTAGAAATGGCCGGTAAATGCTAGTAGTTTAGTCGTTTTCCAGTTGCATTTAGTACTAAAGTTGTGTACTTTGCTGTATGGAATTCTGCTTGACATTAAAGGGGATGTCTGGGGCCTGGCAAACCCCCCTTACTTACACATAACTCGTCTCTAGAAGGAAAAGGGTTTGTCTGGGTTCAGCGCTGAAATCGGATATATCCGCGCTTTCACCCAGGCCGCCCCTCTGACATGAGCATTCATGCTCCGATGCTCTCCCTTGCCCTGTGCTGAATAGCGAAGGGAAAAGGTTTATCCTGGAGATCCGGTGACCTACCGGGGGTACCCCTCCATGGGTAAAGCTCGGCAGAGGCGTCCGCCCAGCAGTGAGCATGGTGGTGTCACCGGCAATAATGGGCGGGCCTTAGCCTGTAAAACGGCTAGCGCGTCGCCAAAGCCCACCATCAGAGCCAGTGACGTCACCAGGAATACTGAAAGGTGGAAGCCCCCACCTAGCACTGTAAGGCTCCATTCACACGTCCGTAAGTGTTTTGCGGATCTGCAAAACACAGACACCGGCCATGTGCACATGGCCTGCACTATAATAAAAAATGCCTATTCCGGTCCGCTATTGCAGACAATAAGACATTAGAACCGAGACCGGCACTCCAAAGTCGCTGATAAGGTGAGCTTTATTGGTCACATAGTTTGCATCAGTGACGCGTTTCGGCACGCTTGGTGCCTTTCTCACTGAATCACAGTGCCGAAACGCATCACTGATGCAAACTATGTGACCAATAAAGCTCACCTTATCGGTGACTTCCAAGTGCCTGCCTTTTGGTTCTATTGTTCGTTGGGATAACTTGCCCTTTTGACCGCAGCACCCGCCTTCCGCAGTGCCGACCGACTTGGACTATACAAGAATAGGACATGTTCTATTTTTTGCGGAAAAAAAGTGCGGATGCAGAAGTGCGGATCCGGAAATGCTGATGCGGACAGCACATAGTGTGCTATCCGCACCCATTCCAGCCCTATTAAAAATGAATCGATCCGCACCCGTTCCGCAAAATTGTGGTACGGATGCGGACCCATTTTGCGGACGCCTGAATGGGACCCTAAAAGTGTAAATAAAAAAGCCTGTGCTCTGCGCTGTATCAGAGGGGCTGCCTGGGTGGAGAAAGGGAAATGTCCAGGTTCAGCTCTGAACCCGCACAACCCCTTTAAGGTGCCTTTACACAGTATTGTTATTGGGCAGATTACTGGTTAGTAATGTACGAACGCCTGCTTCCCATGACTAACCCACGTAAAGCTGCTGTCAATCACCTGATAAACAAGCTCGTTCATTGGGTGAAGTAACCGTCTATCATTTCTGCGCAGTAGATTGTGCTGTGGAAACGGCGATTTGCTGCCCAGAAACAAGCGAATGCTGTAACAATATAGCGGAGGGGACTGCTCCATGTAAATGCAGCTTCCACCTCTTCTGACGAGCAGGCAATGATCGGGAAGGAACCGTCCCAATCATTGCTGGGTCAGTCAGCATGTGTAAACACGCCATTACTGTTCTGAAGTTCCACGGATCGGCCTCCGAGGAATCTGGTCAAGCGACGCTCGTCTTCTGAAAAGCCCGTAAGCATCTGCCGACATAACGTCTTTCAGCAGGTTTCCAGCCTGGGATGTGGACGGGACGTCACTTCCGATGTGGACGGGGCTAGAGCTATTCCCTGGCGCATGTGCGGTGGATTCTGGAGTTTGCTCATGCGCCAGGAAGAGGACTAGTTCCGGTCCTGTCCATCCCGTTCGTAGCCCAGGCTGGAAACCTGGTAAAGGATGTGACGTCAGCCGAAGACGGAATCGTCAGAAGATGAGCATCATCTGATTTGGTTCTCGAATGGACGATCCATGCAACTTCGGGATGGCAAGTATGTTACAAACCTCCTCCTACAGATCTGTTCTGCATAATCAGGGTAGGTGTGCAAGACCCGCTGGGTCCTGAAAAGCCCCTTTAAGCCTTGCACAGTAAATCTCACCAAAAAATGCTGACAAAAATTAGAGCAAGCAATCACATAATGGCTTCGTAATGAGAGCGGTAACCCGACTGCCGGTTTCGGGCAACTGCTCAATTCCATTTTACCGTGAGGCCCTATTCACGCGCTACTCAGACCCTGAAGCAGCAGGACCCACAAGGTGCAGCAGCCTGAGAGTGAACAGCAGAGCAGCAGACATGTTTCGCTATTACCCCTTGCGATATACAAATACAGAACACGCTGGCACCTTGTTGCCCCTGTGGCGTCTGTGAGATGATGAATTGCGCCGGCGGTAGGTTGGTCGTCGGATGCACCAGTACAAATTGCTGCAGGTTAAGATTTTGCTGCTGAAATTGCTGTAACTGTTGCAGATCCTAGAGAAAAAAAAAAAAGACAAAATCCCGGGATTAGATGCATTTTGCCCACGCGTTTCATACAACACATAAGACAATATGCCGCGTACTGACCGATGCAATCTGTAGTGGCTGGGGGAAAGGTATCTGTGTCACTGGGGTAGCAGCAGAGGCTGAGATGGTGGCGCCGGCGGCGCTATGCTGCTGGCTTGCGGAGTGCTGTACGGCGGCTGCCAGCAGCTGTGCCTGCGCCTGTTGTAGGAGCAATTGTTGCTGAGTCGGCGTCAGTGTTAACTGCAAAAAAAAAGAAGAAAGTCATCAGTGGACTAAGACTAGGTAACGGAAGGAGACAGAAGAACTACAAACCCCAGCATGTCAGGGCAGTCTCAGAGTTATACTAGAACTACAGCGTCTACTGCAAAAAATACTCCACAAAATCCGCGCTGGAGTCGGCTTTTAGAGAAAGGTGCCGTTTTTCGCAGATTTGAGTTGTGGATTTTAGTGCATTGAAGTCTATGAAGAAATTCTGCATCCAAACTCCACGGTTCATCCAGAGCAGCAGCGAAACGTAGGAAAAGTGCGCCTGGCACTGTACAGCATGGGGGACAGTTATCACCAATGGTGTAACCCGCGCCAAAAAAATACTAACCTTACAAATGAAAAGCGGCGATTTGTCTCACCCCGTATCAAGAGGCGCACAGTGCTTTTAAAATGTGACTTTTTAAAAAAATAAACTTGATTATTCGCCTATTTCTCTCGATTGTCCACCGTTTAACTCCAACAGCACGAAAATGACACAAATGATTCTTAAACAGAAACGCGCCATTTCAGCCAACCCCGCCAGACTGCGCTTGCGACTTTTGAAGCATATTTGCGATATTTTCACTGGTAAATTGCGGCTTTTGTCTTAGACTCGGAACGTTCTTGTTTTTTTGTTGAGCGCCGTTTCGCTCATTTATATTAGAAAGAATTAAACGCCACCTGTTCTAGTACTTACCTGTCACTTGTTCCCGCGACGAGTTGGTTTTCTTTTCGCGAATGTGACTTTTTGACAAAAAGTTGCATCTTTCTGCCATAAATGAGGCTCTTTACACAAACCACCACCTCATGAGCCGCCTTAATTGTCCGCAACAAGCCATTTCTGCCAATAAGGGGATGATAAATGAGACGTAATATGCGCCAATTTGCTAGGATGGGAATATCAGTCCCAGCCACGTGTATGGTACAAAATTTGCAGCAAATCCGCCACGTCCTACAATTCACACATTGGTAAAAGTTGGGTATGATCAGGAATGTTTCCATTCACTGACAAGGCAATGGTGGGTGAAGGGGCCACATCCCATTGGGGTCCATGGGGTTCAGCAGAGGACGGCCCCATCCAGGGATGTAGGCAGATTACTTGCGCTGTAAATTGCTGATGGACCCAGGTCGTTTTCCTGCAGGGGATGAGGCACCACGAGCCTCCGACCTCTTGCCATTTCCAAAGTTAATTGTGGAGCGGATTAATTCACACAAGCATGAAAATGCCTGGGAAACACATTCTGGGGCAGCCGAGGGTCTGCATTTCTTCGGACATATCTTGCAGCAAATTTCATCCTCTGCATTGTAAAGGGTGAAATATGCGGTATTCACACCTTGTGAACTATAAATCCGCACTATAGGTCAATTTAAAGTGCAGATTTTTCCCCCCCATGGCATAGATGAGATTCCCTCTTACCCACATTGCTAGTACCGTAAAACGTTCTGGATTTAGGGTAGATCTGCGGTGTGGACATCACCCATAGATGACATCACATACGTAGTAAGTCTACAGGGCGTGACATCATCAGATCAGCTGCACGAGGGGTCATTACCACTCAACCTTCCCACGTAGGATCAATGAGGGACCCATCACTATAGTGTCGGAGCAGATCATCCGCTAGGACCTGGTCACGGAGGTAACCAATGGTAGCAAATTCTGGGCCTTCCTCCAGCTCCTCTCTCTGGAGGAGCCAACTTTCAATGGGCGCCGTGCAATACTCCCTTTCCCCTGTGGCGGCACTGTTGGAGAAATGAAGACTTGGTGCCAGGTTCCTTCCTGCTGATTGCGGTGGATCGCTGGAGGTCCAATCTGCTTATTCTGGATACCAAAAAGGGACCGAACACAATATCACGTTAATATAATGCTGTGGTCAATGGCCGACGTGTGCAACTGTATGACTTTGCAGTGGCGCATCGGAGTTCTAGGTTGGGGACTACTCCCAACATATCACCGCTCTAGCGCGAAGCTCTGCTGCTGGTCGCCATGTGTCCTGCTCTCCGTCCGTTCCTAAAAAGACCCCGTGCGATCGCAAATATTTTACGGATGACCCATGATCACTGGGCTTACGAACTGAAATCCATAAATCCCTTAACTTCTAGCTCTCATTTTCTAACTTTTTGGTGCAAAGGGTGAAAAAAAAGGGGGGCGCAGTTTGACGTGACAGCTTAGGTCGGTGACAGCTCGCTAACATATCTCTGAAGAGTCCCTCAAGTCCCTGGTTTGCTCCAGAAACTGACTGCATTTCGAACCCCACTTATTACCCATATTATTTCATAATTTGCTACAATTTGGACATTTCTACATTCAGATGATGGATATAGATGCAAAAAAAAAAATATATATATATTTTTCAAAAATTAATAAAAAAAATGCATCTTTACGATAATAAATCAAAGACTTGGAGGTGTGATCTCGTGGAGTCGCCCATTACTACAATGTAGAAACCGTACTGTATCCGCGAGTACAGATGTACATATCCACACTTTTGAATGGACGGTCCCTTTAAGACTCGGGTCTCACGCAGGCCGCTTTGTAACTGGGACTGCACGCTTGTAAGGGAGCGGAATGAGGAATATAACCTCTTTAAATGCGAACAGAATAAAAGCTAGGCGCAAAATCTCGGAGAATAAATCAGAAAACACGGGGTTTGTAGCAGAGCTCGCATCTCCCAGTCATTCCAATTCTTTTCCTCCAGTACGTTCTTGAGAGACGAGAGCGACGCTGAAGAGCGGGGAAAATATGTATGATTTTTCATAACATACAGAAATGTCAGTGTGAAGAAAACAGCATGCCGGAGGCTGCAGATTGTTACCTTCCGCCGGCGCTGGGGGTTTACATCGGATCAGGCGGTGGGAAACGACAACGAAATTACAGGTCTGGGGTTCAGGCGGATTAAACAAACAAAAAAAAAAAAAAGTGACTTCAGCTACGGCTTTTTAAACCCGTCTTAAAGGGCACTCGGATATTTATTGTGGTGCGGCCATTGTCATTAATAAACATATGACACACTTGACCCACCCCCTCCACGCCTCTCAGTCTGACCTCTGAACCTCTGTAGCCCCACCTCCACAGACATGTGACTGCTGCAGCCAATCACTGGTCATCAGTGGCGTTGACGGGTCACTATCGGGGCGTCATCGCTGAAGGCCAGTATACAGAGATCGATAAAGTCAGTCAAGAAAGAATCTTTAGGTGTTGGATAAGCCCTTAAAATAAAGAACTTTAGGCCCCTTTCACATCTAGCGTTGTTTCTTTCCGTCCTAGAGTTCCGTTCTCGGGTCTCTAGGACGGAAAGATACTGATCAGGATTATCCCAATGCATTCTGAATGGAGAGTAATCCGTTCAGGATGCATCAGGATGTCTTCCGTTCAGTATGTGAAAGTTTTTTTTGACGTTGACAAAACCGCAGTATGCTGCGGATTTGTCTCCGTCCAAAAATACGGAAGACATGCCGTAGCGCCGGATCCGGAATTAATGCCCATTGAAGTGCATTAATCCAGATCCGGCATTAGGCTAAACGTCGTTTCGGCGCATCGCCGGATCCGACGTTTAGTGCTGCGCATGCGCAGCAGCAGTTCCGATCGGGGACCCAGTGTAAGCTGGGGCTCCGATCGTTTACAATGGCAGCCAGGACGCTACTGAAGTCCTGGCTGCCATGGTAAGTACTCCGCAGCAGTGTACTAACCTGCGCTGCGGCCTCTGGGCGCTCTTTCATGACGTCACAGGTCCGGGCGGCGCATTGATCTATGCACCGCAGGGACCTGTGACGTCATGAAGGAGCGCCCGGCGGCTGCAGCGCAGGTTAGTACACTGCTGCGGAGTACCATGGCAGCCAGGACTTCAGTAGCGTCCTGGCTGCCATGGTAACCTGAAAGCATTTCGAAGACTGATCAGGATCCTGATCAGTCTTCTAATGCTTCCAGGCGACTTGCGTTCTGACAGAAGTGCCCGCTGGATCCTCAGAACGCAAGTGTGAAAGAGGCCTTAATCTCCAATGGAGAAGTTCCCTTGTAGACAGAATTCCTGGAGATAACCGCAGAAACGCTCATCAGCCACGATTTCCCGATTATTCCGTAAACATGGCCAAAAGGCGAGGACAGGACGACACAACCTTGTGATATTTGGACTCCACATGACGAGAACAGGACACCACACACCTCGTTCCATGACTAGACCCACTGCTTTTCCCGTCAGTGTTTGTGTCCGGATATCCGTGAGCGCCGATAGGGACCACCTTAAGTTTTTGTGACGGATGGGTAAACTTTTGCAACCATGCTTTGTTTATTGCTCCAATATAACCCAAATAAAATTAAAAAAAACTTAATTTATATAGTCTTTATTAAAAAAAAAAAAAAACTTTATAAAGACTTTAATACAAAGTGTCCACTGCTTGTCTGCATGGTCTCCATGGTTACAGACTACAAACAAACCCTGCGTAGTCTGATCCTGCAACCCTGTATGACGCCTCCATCTCTTCTAGACAACTTACAGACAGCCGAAGCGGGGTCATACACACGAGAGCAGACACATAGGGGGAGAGTTAGCAAAACTGGAATAAAAGGAAAACGGGCTTAGTTGCCTATAGCAACCAATCAGATTCCACCTTTTATTTTCCAAAAAAGCTACGGGCAACTAAGCCAGTTTTCCTTTACTCCCCCATAGCATGTATGTGGAGACGCATTGGTCTGCACAGGAGCTGAATACACAAAATAATAGAAGCCTATTATTAGTCAAGTTGTTTTATTGTAGATACAGTAGAGCAATCAAAAGGTTGCAAAATGGGGCACGCCCTGTAAAAACCCGGCGCGCTTCGGCTTGCACGCAGCGGCAGCACGACAGGTATGCTTTTATTCTACATAGCTGAAAACCTCAGAACACGAGAGGAGAAGAAACGCGCTGTACTAAAGAGCGGCGGCGGCGGCATCTAACACACCTCTCCTCCACAATGGCACCCCCGCCGCTCGCCCCCAGCCACACGCAGCGAGCTCATTGACACTTATCAGCTACAATTGTATAATAATGCTGCCGCGTCGGCTCCCATCAACGTGTGAGATTGTCAGTAATCTCATTGCGGATGAATAAGCAGAACGCTGAGCGAGGAGGGCGCCAAACGCGTTGCCTTTCTTTCCCGATCCACCACTTCAAGCAGGGAGGCATTATGAAAACCTGCAGATGCCGCAGATCATCCATACAGTGAGACGATGGGGTATCGGGATGATTCTTTCTGATGCATCCAGATCTGTGCACTGGTTGGAAACTGCACTGGACGCGTTTTAAGTCCTCGTTCGGAAGCCGCCATCATTCGTTATATCTCCTCCCTTTAGTAACTGTTTGTAAGGATGAAAAAGCCTTACAGTGAGACCAGCTGCCCCCCTAATGTGTATGGGTGTGTCCCTAACGAGAGAATTTGTGGCGGATGTGGCTGTTTGATTTCAACATGCCCGATCCTTCTGTTCAAGCAATGCATGCTTTCCCACGGACGGATATGAAATCATATTCATCCCCAGGGTGATGGCTCAGGTCTGCGCAGACAGCTCCGACCCTCAGCAGAGCAAAGTGCAATCCCTATTCTCCGGCCCGGGATCGGTCAGTTACCCTTGGAAACAGACAGCAGCCCAACGCCACCTGCTGTCAGACATGTGACCTGGCAGCGAGGCCCCGATTGTGCAACGGTCACCCGAGCGCACTGCTCTATCTGGAAAGTGACCAATGAATCCTGAACGCCGGCATCACCCCTCTTTCACTCTAAGACCTCCACAAAAATCACCCGTCCGCCAGTCCCACAAATCAGACTGATAACGGGTTAACCTCCACATCCCAGAACAGGCAAGTTTTTTTTTCCCCCCACTTTCTTTCCAATTTTGCATTGCACATTGACAGATTGCAACCCAACGCATTTCACACATTTGGCACCGACTACTTAACAGATGACTGTAAAGTCTGGAAATATTAATTATTTCAGGAATCAATCTGTGGAGATGACAGAACTTATTCCAGTAACGCAGAAAAAAAAAAAAAAAAAAAAAAAAAAAAAGTCTGAAAAATAGTCGAGAACAGGAAAAGAAAAAAAAAAACACTACAGGAACACAGAAAAGTGATGGAACAGATAGATCAGGTTTACACTACAATTTTTCTCCTTAACCCCTTCAGGACCCGGCCATTTTTCACCTCAAGGACCCGGCCATTTTTCACCTTTCTGCCCAGGCCATTTTTAGCAAATCCAACATGTGTCACTTTATGTGGTGATAACTTTAAAACGCTGTTACTTATCCAGGCCATTCTGAGATTGTTTTCTCGTCACATATTGTACTTCAGGACAGTGGTAAATTTGAGTCAAAATATTTCATTTTTATTTATAAAAAAAAATACCAAATTTACAAAACATTTTGAAAATTTAGCAAATTTCCAAATTTTTATTTCTCTACTTTTATAATATAAAGTAATACCTCCAAAAATAGTTATTACTCTACATTCCCCATATGTCTACTTCTTGTTTGGATCATTTTGAAAATTACATTTCATTTTTTTGGGGGGGGGGGGTTAGAAGGCTTAGAAGTTCTGAAGCAAATCTTAAAATTCTTAAGAAAATTTCCAAAACCCGATTTTTCAGGACCAGTTCAGGTCGGAAGTCAGTTTCTGGGACTTACATATTAGAAACCCCCCATAAATGACCCAATTTTAGAAACGACACCCCTCAGGCTGTTCAAAACTGATTTTACAAACGTGGTTAACCCTCTAGGTGTGCTACAAGAATTAAAGGAAAATGGGAATGAAATTTCAAAATGTTACTTTTTTAGCAGATTTTAAATAGTATTCTATTTTCTCTGCAACACATCAAGGGTTAACAGCCAAACAAAACTTAAAATCTATTACCCTGAATCTGAACTTTACAGAAACACCCCATGTGTGCTCAAAAACTGATATATGGGCGCACAGCAGGCCTCAGGCTGGGTTTAGACTTGAGCGTTTTACAGCGCGTTCCTACGCGCTGTAAAACGCTCAACAGGCGAAAACCCATGTTTCCCTATGGGCATGGTTCTCACCTGAGCGTTTTACAGCGCGTACGAACGCGCTGTAAAAAGCCCTGCGCCCAAAGAAGCACAGGAGCTTCTTTGGGGCGTAATGTCGCGCGTCCCCCATAGGTATATATAGTGCAAACGCGCGCACGATGCGCGATTTTTACTTTCATTTTCACAATGCGAAAATAAAAGTAAAGAGAGTGTCGTACGCGCGAAGCGGGGCGCGCAGGTCTGAACCCTGTCTCAGAGTGGAAGGAGTGCCATATGGCTTTAGGAGAGCGGATTTAGCTGGAATGGTAATTGGGAGCCATGTCGCATATGAAGACACCCTGAGGTGGCCCTACAGTGGAAACCCCCAAAAAGTGACCCCATTCCCGAAACTACACCCCTCAAGGAATATTTCAAGGTGTGTAGTGAGCACTTTGACCTCAAAGGCGTTTCACAGAATTAGGAAACACTTGGCAGTGAAAATGAAAATTTGCATTTTTTTTCACAAAGAAGTTTCTTTACACCCACATTTTTCACTTTTCCAAAGGGTAACAGGACAAAGTGCACCCGACATTTTGTTCCCCATTTCCCCCCTCAATACGGCAATGATGGGGGCGCACAGCAGAGCTCTAGGGGCAAACTGCAAAGTATGGGTTTTGCTGACCTGAATTGGCAGACATGGATTTTAGGTGCCATGTCGCATTTAAAAAATTCCTGAGGTCCCCAGAAATTAAAAACCCCAAGAAGTCACCCCATTTTGGAAAGTGCACCCCAGTACGAACATTTTAGGGGGTGATAAGGGCACTTTTGAGCCAACAGATGTTTCACAGAAATGAATATGTAGTGGTTGGTGAAAAGTGGCTCTGTAAGCTCTGCGGACTAAATCAGAGACATAAGGAGGTAAAACATCATGGGTGAAATTACACTAATCCTCCATGGATGAGCGGTGGATTCTGAGGCACTCCTGCAGGCACAGGCCGGGTTTTTCAGGGCAGGTTTCGCAGTGGTAAATGGAGTCTTTTCTTATCCCCCTTTTGGAACACACCCTGCATCTTTTTGGGTCCTTCCCTTCCTTGAGGTCTAGGGGACTTGACCTGGAAAATGTTGCCCTGATACAACACGGGCACCACGACTTCCTGAAGTACTGGGACCCCCCTCCCCGGCCTGGGTTTGAGAAATTAGGGCCTTGATAACCTCTTGGAACTGAAGGAAAGTTCCTGTGTGGCCTGCAGACTGACGTACACATTGTCCGTTGCCGTCTGTACGAGGTGCACGGCCAGCTTTTTGTACCACACTTTCGTTTTTCGTGTGGCACTGTAGGGCTTCATAAGTTGACCTGAAAGATCCACCCCTCCCACGTGCCTGCTGTAGTCCAGGATACAAACTGGTTTGTGGTACCTCGAGCAGGTGAGCTGGCGTTAGTGTGAATGGCGGTCAGTACAAGGACGTCCTTACCCACCAGCATGTTCTCATGGAGGAGAGCCCTGCTGTCCCCCATTCTCAGTGGTTGCCCGACCAGGGATCTATGGAGGCCTCTCTGATTTTTGCGCACTGTGCTGCAAGCCACAGGGACATGAATAGGGGTATGCTGGTGTAATAGTTCTCCACATAGCAGTGGTGACCCTTATTCAGCAGTGGGTGCAGTAAGTCCCACACAATCTTCTCACTAAGGCCTCATGCACACGACCGTTTTTTTATGCTGTCCGCAAAAAGGGGTTCCGTTGTTCAGTGATCCGTGTCCATTTTTGCCTTCTGTTGTGTTTCCGTGTGTCTTCCGTTTTTTTTAGTGGACATGACCCAAAAGATTTTACCAAAAGACAGGCTGACAATTTTTCCCAAGTGCCTGCAAAGGGATCCGCAAAAAAAAGGGACACGGAACGCGGATGAGACACTGATGGCGATCCGCATTTTTTCACGGACCCATTGACTTGAATGGGTCCGTGAACCGTTTTTCACGGACAAGAATAGGACAGGTTATATTTTTTTTAAGGAACGGAATCACGGACCACGGACGCGGAGGACAAACAGGGCATTTGCCGAGGTTTCCACGGACTCATTGAAAACCAATGGGTCCGCAGAAAATCACTAAAAACGGAGCAACGGACACGGAATCAAACCACGGTCGTGTGCATGAGGCCTAACTCCTAGGATGGGGGGCATTCTGGGGGTTCTATCCGGGAATCTTTCCCTTCGTAAATGCGGAACTCGTAGGTGTCCCCGGAGCTACTCTCACAGAGTGTGTATGTCCTTATGCCACACCTTGCCTGTTTCCTAGGCAGGTACTGGTGGAATCTAATCCTCCCTTTGAAGAGTAATAGGGACTCATCTACACTGACATTTTTCTCGGGGTTGTAAACCTCAGCAAACCTGGTGGTAAAGTGGTCAATGACAGGCCTAACCCGGAACAGACCGTCAAATGTCGGGTCGTTTTTATAGTTGTGTCGGAATTTCCGAATTGACTCAAATCTGTTCCGGGTCATGGTCTGACTGTAAATTCTGGTCTGGTAGAAAATGTCCGGACTCCAATATTGCCTAGCGTTTGGCTTCTTCCCAACGCCCATATGCAGCACGAGTCCCCAAAACGTCATCATCGCCGCTGCACTTACGGATTCAAGTGAATGCACGTCTTGCTTCCTCCGGGGAAGGGGATGTCCCATGAGAAATATCCTACATACTTTTTAAAATGCATGAAATTAAAAACTTAGTATAGCCTCTGAGTTATACAATAAAATCTATCTGTATGGCGCCCCCTGCTGCCTTTATTTCTTGTCCACCTCAGTCAGGTGGTCGCACGCGCTCAGTCTGAATCGTCAACTGTCACCAGCCATATGGTCAGTTAGAGACTGCGGCAGTAATAGTAACATTCTCACGGGGTTATGTCTCCAGCTTCAATCGGATTCCATCCTGGCGGCTCTTAGAAGCACACAATAGCGGGAAACCTTCCCACAAGGCTGGACTACGGGGCAGACTTTGTAGCCGTGACCATGATGGACGGCGCCACCTTGTGACATCACTTCTATAAAAGCGCCACAAGGCACCGCTGCTGCATGCGAATTCCAATGTAAATGCAATACCACCGACCTAAAAATTGCACGTTGTGATTTTACGTCAGTCTGCCTTGCAGCCGTGGCCTCGATTCCTCTATAGGTACGCGTCAGCCAAATCAACAGTGCATCGGGTTTGCTTACCCCAGTGATCTGTCCACCGGCCACCATAAGCTGTGTCTGGGGTATGGCTGCCTGCAATGAGGGTTGCTGGGAGGGCTGGACTGCTTGCGGAGGCTCCCCAGGTTCTTCTTTGAATTTAGTCTATAACATAGAAGCCTTGATTACTCAGAGAAGTGCTGCAGCCCTTCCACCACATGTACATCGCTCATGCCAAAAGAAAAAGCGCTCTCATCACACAGCGGACACGGGCATGCTCACCTTAAAGGGTATGTATACTTTTGCACCCATTTTCTTTGCTCCATAGAAGTGAATGGGGCTGAGCACGATACCAGGCACGACCCCTACCTTCTCAAACAGCCGATCAGCGGTGGTCCTGGGTGTTGGACCCCCTCCGATCAGATACTGATGACCTACCCTGAGGTCATCAGTATACAAAATTTCTAAAAACCTTTAAAAAAAAGGTTTTGTGGCCCGTTTGTGCACACAGCTCCAATGCATGCCAATGTATAGTCTGACCCGCAGTCATATTCCCCTTCTCTCCTCCTTCGGACAGATGGAGAAGGAGGACTGCCTGATCAGACCACACACTGGCTTTGTTTGTAGTCGGTCACCATGGAGACGCACAGATCTGCTAAATAAATATGACGGAAGCTGATCCGTTGTTTCCAATCAGGATTGTGTCCATCGCTGCTTCACTTTTTATTTGAGATGCGCTGGAGCGAGACAACTCAATGTTTGCAAAAGTCTACACACCCTCCCATGCATCTTTTCGACTAGAACTTGGCCACATCCCTGAATTTGGTTACATGCACATGGCCGTATGTGTTTTGCGGTCCGCAAAAAAAAAAAACACGGACGAGGTCCATATGGCATCCGTCTGTTCTGCGGATCCATTGTAATAACGCCCATCATTGTCCTCAAAATCGGACAAGAATAGGACATGCTCTTTTTTTTTGCGGGGCTACGGAACGGACATACGGATGCAGATAGCACACATTTTTTGCGGACCCATTGAAATGATTGGGTCCGCATCCGATCCGCAAAAAATAAATAAAAAAAAACACGGAACGGACGCGGAAACAAAATACGTTTGTGTGCATGTAGCCTTAAAGAGGTTCTGGTTACCATCTCGCGGTCAGTACAATCTACAGAACGTACACTACAAGTCACCCGTCAATCCCCTTTACGACCCATGACCTTTTGGAGGCGTGAGGCATTGGGTGCCTCTTCCCTATACACTTATTGTTTTTGACTTTGGGGTAACGATTAATCCCTGTACAATGAAACGCTCTGCGAGTTGCTTTCTGTTACAAGTCCTCATTTCTTTTTTTGTCAGCTCCTCGTCCAGATCCAGAGGCTGAAAACGCGCTCCGTCCAAATCGACGCAAGCGCCGATCTATGGAGGAAGATTTCCATTCCCCCACAGCACGCAGAGGTTGTGAGAAATTGTTACCAATTGTATCAGATTGTTGCAGAATGTAGGAGCGCCGATACATAGAACAGGCGGGGAGCGCCCAGGCTGCAGCAGACAGTAGATCACAGGTCACTGTGTGACGGTATAATATGCGCCCCCCCCTTCGCGCAGGAGAAGCGGCACATGCCGTGTCAATGCCCCGCAGCCAGTGTTTATCTCGTCAAGAGTTATTTACATGATGGGCTGAAACAAATCATAATTAGGTAGCGGATTAGCGTTGTGCGGGTAATTGAATGAGGCATGGTAAGGCTGTTAGCGTGACATGCCCCGGTGGCGGGCGACATGATATTTGTATTTGATGGCAGCCATCTGCTCACAGACAAGGCCACTTAATACTAATAGACTTCTCAGCTGCAAATCACATTACAAGGAGCACGCTGACTTCCCGCTCCGGGTCTATCGACAGTAACGTGCGGCTCAGCAGAGAGGCACGCCCCCGTCCCTCTACCCAGATACCTGACCGGCCCCATGCACAATGCCAGTAAGGAGCAGCTTCAGGATTAGGCTCATTTCCCATCTGCGGCAGCAAAGGGGAGGAGATTTTACCTACAGGGTGTGTATACTTATGCAACTATGTGTTGCTTCTTATTGCTCCCATATATCTCAAATGAAAAATGCTGCCCCTGTGCGGCCCGACGCGTCTCCATGGTCACGGACGACAAACGTACGCTACGTGTAGTCTGATCCATGTCTTGAAGAGCACCTGTCAGCAGCATGTACCCCGTTAAAGCAGGAATATAGGGTTGATCCTGCTTTTTACAACAATATTTGTCTTGTGAAAATCTGCTGCGGTGACGTTTATTCTTTAGGCAAATGAGGGCCTTCAGTGCACCCAGTGCACCAAAGGGCTGGTGCAAAACACTACTCTGTGCTGGCCACGCCCCTTCACCTTGACTGGTAGGTCCTCCCTGCCTGACCACTGCACCGGGCACCACAACTTTGGCGCATGCGCAGTACATCTGTCCACTTATGGCCACTGAACGGTCGGTTACGGAGCGTGGGCGGCGCAGGAGCATGAGGGTCGCGCCAGAGGATCCCGACGACAAGTCAGTCAACCGGAGCGAGGAGCGGCCAGCACCGGAAAGCAGAGGGGCAGCACCCAGCGGCTATGCCCACCCCATCAGTGCAATGAAGCCCGTATTTGCGCACAGACTTTGGCCCCATTCACATGACCGTATTTTTGCTCTGCATCCAATCCGCACATCTTGTGGATCTGATTCATATCAACGGGGCCGCAAAAAATTTCGGACAGTACGCGGTGTGCTGTCTGCATCCATATGTCTGCGCAGCCCGGCAACAGATAGAACATGTCCTATTCTTGCGCGTTTTGTGGACAGGAATACGCGTTGCTACAATGGATCCACAAAAAAAAAAATATATATATATATAACATGAACGTCACCCGTGTTTTTGGGAGATCCGCATTTTGCAAGCCTCACAATACATACGTTTGTGTAAATAGACCCCAAGAGTCTTTGATCTCCGGAAGGCCGCAACTAATAGACCCGTATCGTTTTCATCAGCAGGATCAACCTTACCAGGCAGTATGCCAGATTTAATAGGATTGATCCTGCTGGCTCACCTTAAAACTTCCCACTTGATAACCATCAAGCATAATAAAGCCGGCAGCTTTGTGTATACAGCACGGCTGCAGACCGATGAATCGTCATGGCGACAGACTACAAACATACTCTGTGTACTCTAACCCCCACAGTCCTGGACTACTCACCCAACCCTCCTCATGATAACGTAGACAATAAAAAAAAAAAAAAGGAAGCAAGGCAAGTAGAATGTGACGGCAGCATCAGACTACACGGGGTTTACTTGTAGTCTGTAACCATGGAGACACACCGGTCTCTACAGCTTCTACAGTAGTATCTTTGACAGGACCAGGCAGTGCAAATGTCATCACACCTGGACCTGTCAATCAAAGTGCAGAGGGATGAAAGTTTCAGAGAGAGCAGAGCCTCTAGGTGTAATGGCAACTCCCCCGTTGCTCCTAGGAGCTCATTTGCATATACTAATTTGACATTTTTCTCAGCAATGCGGGCACATATGGACATGGGACCAAGATGTCGTCAGCCAGGTGTCCTTCGGGCTCCACCATACACATGCATGCTCTGTTCATGCCAAGCGTGCATGTGGACAAGAATAAGCTCCCACCAGACTACTACCACCACTCTGCCATCCAGCGTTCATACAGAGACTTCAGAGAAGACGAGGGGCTGCGAGGCGGAGAAGTGCCGCCTCATCCTCAAAGACCAGGGCCCCGTAAATGCGCCATGTAATTTTGCCTAATGAAAACATTTCTCGAAGTCACAATGAATATACATCAAAAACAGGAGATAAAATTGATTTGTCGGCTGGGAGAGAAGCGTTACCGCTCATGAGCGCGCTCCTCGGGGAGCGCTCCGCCCGCAAACTCCCATTTACATGTCATAATGTGAGTGATTGGGACTGGGAAACTCACAGACGTTCCTCTATACCGCGCCTGCTCGCCATGACTGTGCATCTAATCTGTGCTGGAGGGAGAAGGGAACGGGGCAACGAGACAAAATAACGTACAGGGAACGGAACCGAACAAGTCCACGAACAGAACTGGATCAGAATAACGGGCAACACCTCAAATCCAAGGAATCTTCACACGACATAATGCATAGGAGGCAGTACTATAGTAGTTATATTCTTGTACTTAGGAGCAGTATTATAGTAGTGATATTCTTGTACATAGGAGCAGTATTATAGTAGTTATATTCTTGTACATAGGAGCAGTATTATAGTAGTTATATTCCTGTACATAGGGGGCAGTATTATAGTAGTTATATTCTTGTACATAGGAGCAGTATTATAGTAGTTATATTCTTGTACATAGGAGCAGTATTATAGTAGTTATATTCTTGTACATAGGAGCAGTATTATAGTAGTTATATTCTTGTACATAGGAGCAGTATTATAGTAGTTATATTCTTGTACATAGGAGCAGTATTATAGTAGTTATATTCTTGTACATAGGAGCAGTATTATAGTAGTTATATTCTTGTACATAGGAGCAGTATTATAGTAGTTATATTCTTGTACATAGGAGGCAGTATTATAGTAGTTATATTCTTGTACATAGGAGCAGTATTATAGTAGTTATATTCTTGTACATAGGAGCAGTATTATAGTAGTTATATTCTTGTACATAGGAGCAGTATTATAGTAGTTATATTCTTGTACATAGGAGCAGTATTATAGTAGTTATATTCTTGTACATAGGAGCAGTATTATAGTAGTTATATTCTTGTACATAGGAGCAGTATTATAGTAGTTATATTCTTGTACATAGGAGCAGTATTATAGTAGTTATATTCTTGTACATAGGAGCAGTATTATAGTAGTTATATTCTTGTACATAGGAGCAGTATTATAGTAGTTATATCCTTGTACATAGGAGCAGTATTATAGTAGTTATATTATTGTACATATCAGGCAGTATTATAGTAGTTATATTCTTGTACATAGGAGCAGTAATATAGTAGTTATATTCTTGTACATAGGAGCAGTATTATAGTAGCTATATTCTTATACATAGGAGCAGTAATATAGTAGATATATTCTTGTACATAGGAGCAGTATTATAGTAGTTATATTCATGTACATAGGAGCAGAATTATAGTAGTTATATTCATGTACATAGGAGCAGAATTATAGTAGTTATATTCTTGTACATAGGGGCAGTATTATAGTAGTTATATTCATGAAAATAGGAGGCAGTATTATAGTAGTTATATTGCTGTATGGGCTGAATGAACTGTTTTTGTCAATCAGATACGCTCTCCCAGCCGTTGTCACTTTCCTTCCTCCATACACATCTTCCGTCTGTCGTGAACATTAATCATTCCTCACCTTGTATGACTCCTTGACAATGCAGAAGTCTGAGTGTGCAAATGGCAAGATGTTTGCTTCTTTCACTCCTCACGCTCTTGCATTTAACCCTTTCGTGACTGCCGCCCACACCAAACCCACTACAGCATAAAAATCTCTTAAAGGAGCAGTATACATTAATGAAAGCAGAGAGATTTCCAGCACTGAAGATAAGCGACAGTAGTGATTGGAGAGGGGGAGGGGAAGGTCAGGGACTCGTTTACTCCTCCTGCCACTCATGATTGACCTCCGAGCAATACATTGCAGTGCTACCACCTGGCAGCAAATGGAGAGAAGGTGAGATGGAGAGTAGTCACAGGCCTGAGTGTAAAGCTGTAGTCAGGAGGACAGATGACGGGGCGAGAAGAGAGCGTGCGCATCTCATGGTAATTAAAACCGGTTAGGCCGAACAGTTGAATTCTGCATTAATTTGCATATTTTCCACCACCTGTTTCAGGGACTGCAGAGCGAGCTAATTAGCATAACGCTCTGATTAATTCTGCCAGTCATTCGGAGATAATTACAGTACAGGACAGTAAACATTCGGCTCCGGAGATGCCGCCTGTTTGCCAACATCCCTCTTGAGAAGGGATGGAGGGGGTCAAAAAAAAAAAGTTTTACCATGGCAACGACAGACAATTTTCAAGCTTCTTTCACTGGAAATGGAAGGTCACTGTAGCTGCATAGTAACCGCTCGGCCCCCACCCCATCTACTTTCCTTTTTAGCGCCGTTTCGGGGGGGGCTCATAACCCATTGTAGTCTGTGAAAGGCTGGCTCGCTTTCAAATAGGTAAGTGTCGCCCGAGTCCCTTCAGCTCACCCGGCCCTGTGCAAAACAATAAGTGACCTCTCCTGATGACCTAGTGTAAGGAGGCTCCATTATCTGCGCTGCTATCTCAGAGTTTACAGAGCGCGCGCAGTGCCCTGTGGCAGGGACGCCCGTACGAATAACGCATTTAGAGAAAGGCAGGGGTAACAAGCTTGGAGGGGGGGGGGGGTATCTACGTCTAACTGAGTAGTGCTTGGCTCCGAGACCGTGGTACCGCACCTCGGCTGCATTGCCAGGAGATCGGCAGTCATGTCGCCGGTATGCCACTTCCCTCCACCCATCAGGGCGACACTGTTTGCAGATGAAAAACAGCTCATTAATGTTCCCGTGGAGCGCACAAAAGACTACAGACTGCTGTCTGCACGTGAGGTTGTCAGGAGGAGAACATTTCCACACTCAGTTCTGGGAAAGCTGGGTGCCAACTAAGATGGTCAACATCCAAGCTCCCACAGGGTCCTGAGGTGCAAACCAGGGGGCAAAAGATCACTGCATGTACAGAGAGTTGATTTAAAGGGGGATTCTAACCTGATTAGGTCGCATGGAGGGGTTTCTAGACTAGGGGTAGCTGACAATGCGGTTGGCCTCTCCACGTATTGCATGGTTGGCTCTATAGGTGATCGCTAGCAGAAGACGTCATGAATAGGGTTTGTGTGACGCACATGTACGAGAAGGGGTCCTAAGGCAAATATGCTTTGTGGGCCCATTTTTGATAAGGGCTCATACACACGACCGTATGTAGTTTGCGGTCCGCAAAAAACTGCATATTTCGCAGAAAGAAACAGCTGGCCCCAAACAGAACAGTCCTATCCTTGTCCGTAATATGGACAATAATAGGACATTTTCTATTTTTTTTTTGCGGAATGAAAATACGGAAATACAGAAATGGAGAGCACACGGAGTAGCTTGAATGGATCATCATATGATCCGCAAAAAAAAAAAAACATGGAAAGAAAATACGTTGGTGTGAATCAGCCCTTTCACACGAGCGTGTTTTCCGTGCAATGCGTGACGTGAACGCATAGCACCCGCACTGAATCCTGATCCATTCATTTCAATGGGGCTGTGTACATGAGCAATGCTTTTCCCGCATAACTTGTGCGTTGCGTGAAAATCGCAGCATGTTCTATATTCCGCCTTTTTCACGCAGCCCTGGCCCTATAGAAGTGAATGGGGCTTTAGTGAAAAACGCATTGCATGTGGAAGCAAGTGCGGGTGCGTTGCATTTTTCACTGATGGTTGCTAGGAGATGTTGTTTGTAAACCTTCAGTTTTTTATCACGCGCGTGAAAAACGCATCAAAACGCATTGCACCCGCGTGGAAGAAACTGAGTAACTGAGCGCAATCGCAGACAAAATTGACTGAACTTGAAAATGGTGTGTGTTTCACTGAACGCATCCGGACCTAATCCGTCACGCTCGTGTAAAAGAGCCCTAAGGCTGGGTTCACACGAGCGTGTCCGGATTAGGTGTGGATGCGTTGCGGATGCGTTCAGTGAAAACTGTGCGATTTCACAGGCAAAGCCATTCAGTTTTGCCTGCGATTGCGTTCAGTTGCTCAGTTTTTTCCGCGTGGGTGCAATGCGTTTTGATGCGTTTTTCACGCACGCGATAAAAAAACTGAAGGTTTACAAACAACATCTCCTAGCAACCATCAGTGAAAAACGCAACGCACTCGCATTTGCTTGCGGATGCAATGCGTTTTTAACGCAGCCCCATTCACTTCTATGGGGCCAGGGCTGCGTGAAAAACGCAGAATATAGAACATGCTGCGATTTTAACGCAACGCACAAGTGATGCATAAAAAAAAACGCTCATGTGCACAGACCCATTGAAATGAATGGGTCAGGATTCAGTGCGGGTGCAATGCGTTCACATCACGCATTGCACCCGCGCGGAAAACACGCCCGTGTAAATGCAGCCTAAGGCCTCTTTCACACGACATGAATTGGCTTCGGATGCGTTCAGTGAAACTCGCACCATTTTGCAAGCAAGTTCAGTCAGTTTTGTCTGCGATTGCGCTCAGTTTCTTCCGCGCGGGTGCGATGCATTTTGATGCGTTTCTCACGCGCGTGATAAAAAAACTGAAGGTTTACAAACAACATCTCCTAGCAACCATCAGTGAAAAACGCAACGCATCCACACTTGCTTCCCTTCCGCATGTAATGCGTTTTTCACTGAAGCCCCATTCACTTCTATAGGGCTAGGGCTGCGTGAAAAAGGCGGAATATAGAACATGCTGCGATTTTCACGCAACGCAGAACTGATACGTGAAAAAAAAAAACTCATGTACACAGACGCATTGAAATGAATGGGTCAGGATTCTGCATGGCTGCTATGTGTTCATATAACGCATCGCACCCGTGCAGAAAACTCGCTCATGTGAATGGGGTCTAAGGGTTTTTCCCTGACCCTTGGGCAATTTCTTCAATTCCTTCGATACCATCTACGAAGTCCTGGTGTCGGGCCCCTCTCTCCAAGGACCAGAGCAAGGGCCCCTATTCCCTTTACATTATTATTGGCGGGACTGGAGAGAGATAAGTCCCCATCAGAGGAGTCTGGTAGCAGCCTCCTCCTTTCTTGGCACTGAAGAGGATTGCATCCTTGGCCAAACCAAGCATGCATGTGTATGGGGGAGCTGGAAAGAGCAGTTTCTCTGCCATAGAGCATGTAGCTGCCAGGTACTGAAAGTGTATGGACACTGGGAGGCACTAGTCTTGTCAAATTTTACCACAGACCCCAGGCGAAGGGCATTTCTTGCATGGGGCTGCAGGCTTACAAATTCCATGATTTAATGTCTTAGAAGACGCATTTCAAGCCTATCGTCATCAAAACAGATTTGTCAAAGTTTCAACCCATTTGTACCAGATAAGGTATCGGATCTAGGGTCCAAGCGCATGCAAGTCGGCAGCCAATAAGAATGCAAGGAAAAAAAAGAAAATATAGTAAAAATTAAAAAGTAATAAATGTCCCCCCCCCCCCCCCAAAAAAAATAAAAAATAATCAAGCATGCAGCATTCCATTCCAATGTAGTGCAAGCCATGAGCCAAGAGGGTTAACAGCAGCTCTGTATGGATTACAGCACCAGAGCTCCAGCAAAGGTGGAGGACGTCTGGCGGGCGTCACCCCCATGCTTACCTGTACATTTAAGGACTGTGCAGCGGCCTGTAAACTCGTGCCAGCGAGCTGGACCTAGAATGCAGCGCAGAACACAGCGGGTTAAGTCAGTCGGCACCTCGCATAGGGTTGAACCTATAGCTGGCTGGATACGGCAGGCTGACTACAAAACAGTGACAGGATAACGGGTCGTATCCGGTATGACAGCTCCATCCCAGGTGATTGCAATACCAGACACGGCCATGGACAAGAGTGGCGCGGTTTCAAGGAAATGAAAAAACAGAAGGAACCTCCTTAGAGGAGTCCATCAGTAGCTCAGTGGGCTGGCCAGGCCCAAAAACCCTGAGCGAGCCGTACACCAAGACGTCAGCAACAACCAAAAAACAGCTTACGCAAATATCGCCATCCCATCGCGCATCAACTAAATGCGTGCGATTCCCCATCCATTACACGATGACGGGTCATTGGGGCTCATCACTGCAGCATTCCCGTTTGGAAGAGGAGACAGAATACAATCCGATCTCCATATTGTCTTCCGGATGAGGCCAGGACGAGGGACTGCATCCCCTGCGGAGCAGCGCTCCCGGTCACGGTGCAGGAAAGTGCAGATGGCTCCATTCCCCGGGACACGCGCTACATCAGTACTGCTGCACCTTCACTCTTGGCATGGGTCCCAGGGGGTGGGCCCCCACCAAATATCAAGATGCCCCGGGATACAAGCCCTTCAAAGTCTCCGCAGTCCTGAGAGGATGGAAAAAAAAAAAAAAAAGGCCCCGTAGATCGTGCAGGTGATTAAACCGTTCCTCCATCGCAAAAAGGAAGCATTCTAGAGTCTAGAGCTCCTGCCGAGAGAGGGGAGGGGTGGAAAAGGCCTGTAAGAGGCATCTGGCAACCTCAACAAAAGTTCTAGAGGTTCCCCCGCCCCCAAAACGGACTGCGCACCCCCGCCAGGCACTGATTCAGGTAAACCACCTCTGCAATTACGCCGCGCGGCGCTCCGCATAAAGTAAAGGGGCACTTTTACAGAACCGAACCTGCCCCGACTGTATGTTCCTCTATCATTGCTATCAATATTTTCTGAGCTCCTCAAGAGATCGAGGGGCACGCCCGACCTCCACAATTTAAAGCAGTACTCCGGCTGTCACATAACCCTATACAGGCTGCGCTCTTGTAAGACGACAACAGAGAAGGAAAACCGTAAAACTGAGACGTAGAAATAACTTACTTATAGGTATAACGGTGGGAGGGGCTACAAAATGTAGCTCCGCCCTCAGATAACAGTGGCTATACAGCCAACCCAACAACTTTATAATGCATCTCGATTAGCTTGCTTTTACATAAGCAGTTAGCTTTTTCACAACTGGAAACCATCAACAAGTTGGCTGTGACTGATCCTTATAAAGGCTTTATTTTCAAGGCCATCACTTTATTTTGTGTGTGAACCTTTGAACAACCCCTTTGGCTGTGGGCGGGGGAAGGGTTGGGGGTATTAAGGTGTCAAAGGGGTCGTGTCAAGTTAACCCCTAATCCTACGACAGATGCAACAGCAGCTTGTTGACAGTTTCCATTTAGCAAAGCGAGGTCTATGTATACACTGCAAAGCAAAAACTGAAAAAATAAAATAAAAATTTGCATAAGATATAATACAAGTTGCTACAGATTACATTTGCTGACTGCAGGTTTGACGGTAATCAGCGCGGAGCAGCACTTCCATAGTTCTGCCGCAGCATGCGCTCACTATTTTGGGCGGGATCTCACTGCGCTTGTCGCTCTCTCACCTGGTGGAGATGTCCGAGGAAGGCCTGTGCTTGGGCTGATGAAATGGGCGTTCCCACAGGCACTGGTTGCTTCTGAAAGTCCAGACCATTTGTTTGTGCGCCTGAAAAGGTAACGAAAATGCTTAGAAATTTCGCCGTTTGTTCTCCAATAAATCAGCGGAAACGTCTTCAGAAAAGAAGGGAGACTCAAGGGGGTCTGAATATATACGTTAGGTGTGCGGGGGGGGGGGGGAAATGCTGACCCTGCAAACTCTTTGACTAAAAAGGCAGATTGTCCGTGTGCAGCGGTTGGGGGGGTGGGGGGTGGCTGCCCCTCCCAGACCTTCTGAGTTTTAACGGTGTGTATAAAGAGGGACCCGCCGCGGCCGTTACCTGTGTTTCCATCCCCGCGCTCCGCTGATTTACTGTTTTCTGACGGATTGTTCATTCTTGCATCTAAAAAGGAAAAAAAATTAATTATTTAACAATTAATATTTCTCTGATCACAAATGGTTCCGTTTATTTCCCAGCCTCCGCTCGGCGCCGGATGTCTCCACACAACACAGGGAAGCCATTTCTCCTGGAATGCTCCTTTAAAGGGGACCGTGGTGACGGACATTCAGCGACACATTAATACACCTTCGAGCACTGCACACCTTCAGTCCTGGTAATCACTACATGATGAAAAAAACTAAAAAATCTTTACCCTGGCCAAGGGAAAACAGACAAGCTAACGATTCCTGTTTACTGCAGCTCACTTGCCAGCTTTGCCGTGTAGACTTGATGAGAGGACTCTGCTGATTTTGTTCATCAGAGAGCAGGATCGGTACAGTCATCTCATCATCAGAGGGCAGGGTCAGCACAGTCATATCATCATCAGAGGGCAGGGTCAGCACAGTCATATCATCATCAGAGGGCAGGGTCAGCAGAGTCATATCATCATCAGAGGGCAGGGTCAGCAGAGTCATATCATCATCAGAGGGCAGGGTCAGCAGAGTCATATCATCATCAGAGGGCAGGGTCAGCACAGTCATATCATCATCAGAGGGCAGGGTCAGCACAGTCATATCATCATCAGAGGGCAGGGTCAGCAGAGTCATCTCATCATCAGAGGGCAGGGTCAGCACAGTCATATCATCATCAGAGGGCAGGGTCAGCAGAGTCATCTCATCATCAGAGGGCAGGGTCAGCAGAGTCATCTCATCATCAGAGGGCAGGGTCAGCAGAGTCATCTCATCATCAGAGGGCAGGGTCAGCAGAGTCATCTCATTATCAGAGGGCAGGGTCAGCAGAGTCATCTCATCAGAGGGCAGGGTCAGCAGAGTCATCTCATCAGAGGGCAGGATCAGCACAGTCATATCATCAGAGGGCAGGGTCAGCACAGTCATATTATTAGAGGGCAGGGTCAGCACAGTCATCTCATCATCAGAGGGCAGGGTCAGCACAGTCATATCATCATCAGAGGGCAGGGTCAGCACAGTCATATCATCATCAGAGGGCAGGGTCAGCACAGTCATATCATCATCAGAGGGCAGGGTCAGCACAGTCATATCATCATCAGAGGGCAGGGTCAGCACAGTCATCTCATCATCAGAGGGCAGGGTCAGCAGAGTCATCTCATCATCAGAGGGCAGGGTCAGCAGAGTCATCTCATCATCAGAGGGCAGGGTCAGCAGAGTCATCTCATCATCAGAGGGCAGGGTCAGCAGAGTCATCTCATCATCAGAGGGCAGGGTCAGCAGAGTCATCTCATCATCAGAGGGCAGGGTCAGCAGAGTCATCTCATTATCAGAGGGCAGGGTCAGCAGAGTCATCTCATCAGAGGGCAGGATCAGCACAGTCATATCATCAGAGGGCAGGGTCAGCAGAGTCATCTCATCAGAGGGCAGGATCAGCACAGTCATATCATCAGAGGGCAGGGTCAGCACAGTCATATTATTAGAGGGCAGGGTCAGCACAGTCATCTCATCATCAGAGGGCAGGGTCAGTACAGTCATCTCATCATCAGAGGGCAGGGTCAGCAGAGTCATCTCATCAGAGGGCAGGGTCAGCAGAGTCATCTCATTATTAGAGGGCAGGGTCAGCACAGTCATCTCATTATTAGAGGGCAGGGTCAGCACAGTCATCTCATTATTAGAGGGCAGGGTCAGCAGAGTCATCTCATTATTAGAGGGCAAGGTCAGCACAGTCATCTCATCATCAGAGGGCAGGGTCAGCAGAGTCATCTCATTAAGAATTAGACGGAAGGGTCAGCACTGTCATCTCCTTATCATTAGAGGGCGGAGTCAGCACTGTCATCTCCTTATCATTAGAGGGCGGAGTCAGCACTGTCATCTCCTTATCATTAGAGGGCGGAGTCAGCACTGTTATATCCTTATCATTAGAGGGCAGGGTTAGCACAGTCACCTCGTTATGGTTAGAGGGCAAGGTCAGCACAGTCACCTCATTATTATTAGAGGGCAAGGTCAGCACAGTCACCCCATTATCATTAGAGGGCAGGGTCAGCACAGTCACCTCGTTATCATTAGAGTTCAGGGTCAATATAGTCATCTCATTATCATTAGAGGGCAAGGTCAGCACAGTCATCTCATTATCATTAGAGGGCAGAGTTAGCACAGTCATCTCATTATCAGAGGGCAGAATCTGCACACATCCTCGTTAGAGGGCAGGGTCAGAACAGTCTTCTCATTAAAATGGAACGGTGGAGTCAGCAGAGTCATCTCATAATCAGTAATTTCGTAATCAGGGAGCTGTGTTTTTATAACATAAGATGGCTCTTGTTCAGTGGCAGGGCTAGATACTCTACACTATGCACACAGATAAGGCTCTGCATGCCGCTCTTATGTCACTCCCCGGCCTGGCCGATAGATCCCATTCATAGCAGCAATCATAGCACATGCTATGTACACAAGACCAGAAGAATGTGTCTCTCCAAATATGGCTGCCACCAGGGAAGTGTGTGGATTGAAAAAAAAAAAAACTGGTTATTTCTATTTTCTTCATCTTCCAGAACTCCTTTGACTACTTTTTGTCTCCATTGTTCTCTGCGCGTCACTGCCCGATGACTAACGAGACGGCAAACATAGAAAGCAATTAAATGACTGCTTCTATTGAGGCAAACATGGAGGACCTGCCGAATGAGCCCTTCCCTGGCCGTCACACTGCGTCCTTCAAACGGCCATCGTCCGGAGGAAATTAGGGGCCTGCGTGCAATGATCTGCGACAAATGGCGGTTTCAGCGGAGGACGATCTATGGACATTATACGTTAACAAGTCTAATTTACCCGGTGCTGAAAGCTGCTGCGTCTCCTCTTTACACAGGCCTGGCTCAAGCGGACCGCGACAACCGCTCGCTTACCGCAAGAAGCATTTATTTCTGAAAAACGCTCTTGATTTATGAACTAGAGCATTTCTGGAAGATGAAACCAGACAGGAGACCTCTTCATGGGGGAAGGGGGTGCATTGGCTATTGAATTCCTCCAATCAATGGGAAAATGTTTAAAAGGGAAAATTAGAGGGTCACCGAGTTTTGGTGAAAATTATGTCAGAGACACGTCAAAAGTTTTGATTGGCAGAGGTCTGAGTGGTGGGACCCCCACCGATGGCTAGGACGAGGAGAGGGGTGCTCGCACATTGCACTCCGTCTCCTTGCTGTTAGAGATGGGCTCAATAGAAGTCTTATGTCCTCTGCAGTGAAGAGAGCGCGTGATATGCGAGTGCGTCTCCTAAATCTAGAGACTGCTGGAGGTCTCAGCAATCAGACCCCCAATCGACCCAAACCATTCCATATGTCTCTATGACACATCAAAAATTTTACCAAAACTCTAACCCTTACAAAAAATTGGCTTAAAGGGGTATTCTAGTAGGTAAAAGATATTCTCAGAAGTTTCCAGCGCTGGTGTCCTGAAGATTATGTCCCATGCCCGCTCGGCCGCGGCGTGGTGCACAGAGCGATCTGCGTCCGCTTCATATGTTCTGTAGTTTCCTGTGCGGCGGCTCCACAATACTGCGGATCGGGGGGTTGTCGGACGGCGGACACCCACCAGTCTGATATTGATGACCTAAGTCCAGCTAAACTCCTTTAAAGGGGTATTCCGGTAAGTAAAAGTTGTCCCCTATCCACAGGATACTAGATAACTCTCAGATAAATCAGACCCAGACCTATCGCTGGGACCCCCACTGATCACGAGAACGAGGGCCCCGTACCCTCTGCAGCTTCCCTGAAATGACCAGCGCAGCCGGTTGCACAAGCGCGCGGCCGCTCCATTCCTTTCTATGGGAGTTCCGGAGACAGCCGAGTACAGCTCTCACTTATCGCCGGAACTCCCATAGAAATGAATAGAGCGGCCGCGCGCTTGTGCAACCGGCCGCTCCGGTCATTTCAGGGGAGCTGCAGGGGGTACGGGGCCCTTGTTCTCGTGGGGGTCCCAGCGGTAGGTCTGGGTCTGATTTATCTGAGAGTTATCTAGTATCCTGTGGATAGGAGAAAACTTTTACTTACCGGAATACCCCTATAAAGGGGTTTTGCTGGACTTAGGTCATCAATATCAGATTGGTGGGTGTCCGCCGTCCGACAACCCCCCGATCGGCAGTTTTGTGGAGCCGCCGCACAGGAAACTACAGAACATATGAAGCGGACGCAGACAGCTCTGTACACCGCGGCCGAGCGGGAATGGGACATAATCTTCAGGACATCAGCGCCGGAAACTTCTGCTTCCGCTCCATGCACGGTATAGCTTCCAGCTGACCGGGGGCGGGGCGCCGGCTGTCAGACCCCCACCATTCTCATACGGATTGTTTATTTTGAGGAAAGGTCATCAATTATCTGTAGCCCCTTTAAGCACCTGGCCGGCCCCCCAAAGTCACATGCTAATGCTTCCCATGGTAATGTCCTGGCTCAGCCAATCACTATCCACAGCAGCGTCCCGCCTCCGCCGCTGATTGGCTGATCCGTCACAATTTCATGACAGCTGGCCAGAGGTAAAAACTGATTGAGGGGTCCAGAATGGAGGCACCTGGCTTCAAGTGAACCCCCCGTTTTTGATATTTTATTTCTAGGTCCAATCTTCCGCGCTGACGAAATCCATCATCTCCTTCCAGAAATCAGAGCTCTGTGTCGCCTGCTCACCACTAGGGATAAAGGTGCTGCCTGTCACCACTAGGGGGAGCTGACTGCATACAGATTATGAACGCCCCTGTCATCACGCAACATCCGTGTAGCTCAGCACGGAACGTCCTCAGGGACCCCGGAATAGATTATCTGCATGTGGTAGTCACACATGGACGCATGCACGATGTTCCCGGGGTCCCCCCGTATTTGTAGCAAATCCTCAATTAAATTACCCAGAAGCATTACAGCTCGAAGAGCAAATATATCAGACCACACGGCTGCTGTGGGGGCCCTTGGAGAAAGGGGGCCGGGCCCACCCTACTTTTCAGGGCTCCCTTTCTCCAGAGGTACAGCGTTGCCGGCATCATGCCATGGGTAGGTAACAAAAACGCGCTAGGGCAGCATACCGGGGCCATCTGAATCGACGGACTGCACTGTATCTCAGATTTAGCATTTAGTGGGGGTCGAAGACAATCCACACCAGTAGCATGTTCAGATAGGTGACACAATGCAACAAAACCCCCACGGTCAGAGCTCAGAGAGGGGGCGAGGTGCTGTACTATAGCGGGCGTCCCGGTACATGTAACGCTCCTTCAGAAACTGAAGATCTTGAGTTTCCGGAGCTCACACTCTTGAAATGACTCCAGAAAGTAGCAGGTGTGCACCAGGGCGACGAGTTCACAGCACTGCCGTAAAGCGAGTCTGACATGTGACTCATCTCTGGGAGGCTAGCTACACCGATACATTGTAACAGAGGAACACAAGGCTCCCGGACTGTACTCCGTGGATACAACTGTTTCTGACAGTCATCTGCGAGGAGCCTCAGGGCAGATTACAGGCTCTCTATTCACACACAACAGCAAGCAGAGATCCTGAAGAGAGAGGAACTGAAATACTGTGTATCACATGTAATAACAAAATCATTAAAGGGGTTCTGCAGTTTATTTAAACTGATAGATCATCAGCATCTGATCGGCAGGAGTCCGACACCCGGGACCCCCACCGATCAGCTATTTGAGCAGCCAGCAGCGCTCCTGGAGCACCGCAGCCTTCTCACTGTTTACCGCCGGCCCAGTGACGTCATGACTTGTATCAACTGGCCTGGGCGGGGCTAAACTCTGTTCACTTCAATGGAGCTGAGCCCCGCCCAGGCCAGGGATACAAGTCGTGACGTCATTGGTCCTGAGGTAAACAGTGGGAAGGCTGCTGCGCTCCAGGAGTGCTGCTGCCTGCTCAAATAGCTGATCGGCGGGGGTCCCGGGTGTAGGACTGCCGCCGATCAGATGCTGATGATCTATCCTCTGGACAAAGTGCAGAACCACTTTAACCTGAGATCGAAAAAACCACGATCAACCCAAAATATAGCAAATTCTCCAGAAATCAGAAAGGTAAAGGGTTTCTATGGAAATCACCGTGGGGCTTACACAAAATTAGAAAATGAATCTGGCAAAAAAGCTGGGAGTCTGTCTATATCCTTGTACATAGGAGCAGTATTATAGTAGTTATATTCTTGTACATAGGAGCAGTATTATAGTAGTTATATTCTTGTACACAGGAGCAGTATTATAGTAGTTATATTCTTGTACATAGGAGGCAGTATTATAGTAGTTATATTCTTGTACATAGGAGGCAGTATTATAGTAGTTATATTCTTGTACACAGGAGCAGTATTATAGTAGTTATATTCTTGTACATAGGAGCAGTATTATAGTAGTTATATTCTTGTACATAGGAGGCAGTATTATAGTAGTTATATTCTTGTACATAGGAGCAGTATTATAGTAGTTATATTCTTGTACATAGGAGCAGTATTATAGTAGTTATATTCTTGTACATAGGAGCAGTATTATAGTGGTTATATTCTTGTACATAGGAGCAGTATTATAGTAGTTATATTCTTGTACATAGGAGCAGTATTATAGTAGTTATATTCTTGTACATAGGAGGCAGTATTATAGTAGTTATATTCTTGTACATAGGAGCAGTATTATAGTAGTTATATTCTTGTACATAGGAGCAGTATTATAGTAGTTATATTCTTATACATAGGAGCAGTATTATAGTAGTTATATTCTTGTATATAGGAGCAGTATTATAGTAGTTATATTCTTGTACATAGGAGACAGTATTATAGTAGTTATATTCTTGTATATAGGAGCAGTATTATAGTAGTTATATCCTTGTACATAGGGGCAGTATTATAGTAGTTATATTCTTGTACATAGGAGCAGTATTATAGTAGTTATATTCTTGTACAGAGCAGGCAGTATTATAGTAGTTATATTCTTGTACATAGGAGCAGTATTATAGTAGTTATATTCTTGTACATGGGAGCAGTATTATGGTAGTTATATTCTTGTACAGAGCAGACAGTATTATAGTAGTTATATTCTTGTATATAGGAGCAGTATTATAGTAGTTATATCCTTGTACATAGGGGCAGTATTATAGTAGTTATATTCTTGTACATAGGAGCAGTATTATAGTAGTTATATTCTTGTACAGAGCAGGCAGTATTATAGTAGTTATATTCTTGTACATAGGAGCAGTATTATAGTAGTTATATTCTTGTACATGGGAGCAGTATTATGGTAGTTATATTCTTGTACATGGGAGCAGTATTATGGTAGTTATATTCTTGTACATGGGAGCAGTATTATAGTAGTTATATTCTTGTACATAGGAGCAGTATTATAGTAGTTATATTCTTGTACATAGGAGCAGTATTATAGTAGTTATATTCTTGTACATAGGAGCAGTATTATAGTAGTTATATTCTTGTACATAGGAGCAGTATTATAGTAGTTATATTCTTGTACATAGGAGCAGTATTATAGTAGTTATATTCTTGTACATAGGAGCAGTATTATAGTAGTTATATTCTTGTACATAGGAGCAGTATTATAGTAGTTATATTCTTGTACATAGGAGCAGTATTATAGTAGTTATATTCTTGTACATAGGAGCAGTATTATAGTAGTTATATTCTTGTACATAGGAGCAGTATTATAGTAGTTATATTCTTGTACATAGGAGCAGTATTATAGTAGTTATATTCTTGTACATAGGAGCAGTATTATAGTAGTTATATTCTTGTACATAGGAGCAGTATTATAGTAGTTATATTCTTGTACAGAGCAGGCAGTATTATAGTAGTTATATTCTTGTACATAGGAGCAGTATTATAGTAGTTATATTCTTGTACATAGGAGCAGTATTATAGCAGTTATATTCTTGTACATAGAAGCAGTATTATAGTAGTTATATTCTTGTACATAGGAGGTAGTATTATAGTAGTTATATTCTTGTACATAGGAGCAGTATTATAGTAGTTATATTCTTGTACATGGGAGCAGTATTATAGTAGTTATATTCCTGTACATAGGAGCAGTATTATAGTAGTTATATTCTTGTACATAGGTGCAGTATTATAGTAGTTATATTCTTGTACATAGGAGCAGTATTATAGTAGTTATATGCTTGTACATAGGAGCAGTATTATAGTAGTTATATTTTTGTACACAGGAGCAGTATTATAGTAGTTATATTCTTGTACATAGGAGCAGGATTATAGTAGTTATATTCTTGTACATAGGAGCAGGATTATAGTAGTTATATTCTTGTACACAGGAGCAGTATTATAGTAGATATATTCTTGTACATAGGAGCAGTATTATAGTAGTTATATTCTTGTACATAGGAGCAGTATTATAGTAGTTATATTCTTGTACATAGCAGACAGTATTATAGTAGTTATATTCCTGTACATAGGAGCAGTATTATAGTAGTTATATTCTTGAATATAGGGGCAGTATTATAGTAGTTATGCTTGTATATAGGGGCAGTATTATAGTAGTTATTCTTGTACATAGGGGCAGTATTATAGTAGTTATTCTTGTACATAGGGGCAGTATTATAGTAGTTATTCTTGTACATAGGGGGCAGTCATTATACTCTGACATACATGACGAATGCCTCCCCACAGTGTAAATCACGACTTCAGCATTGCTATATCTATGCATCGCCTGCTCATGAGTCTCCAATATATTGCATTAACCCCACCATAATAAGGGGAAGTCTAGGAGGACGCAGCACGCCCGTGCTCTGTACATTCCCGCCACCAGTAATTGTACACAGGACACGGAGAGCGGTGCGTTATTCTCTGCGGGTCTTGTACACAGTTCATCACATTACAAGCAATTCTTTCACAGGACGCTCTGCAGAGCAGGTACCTGGGGAAGCGATAATCTGGGCCACGGTCTCGTTTCATTAGAAAACTCATGAACTGAACCGTCTATTACCTCGCTGCACAAAATGGGGATAAAATATTAACAGCTTAACCATTGCGCTGCTGGACAGGAGCAATAATAGGGAACCTAGGAAGACTCCTTTCTAGGTATGCAGACGGCTATGTAAGATGCATTCAAGGGAAACCATCAGCAAGGATGGACATTGTAAAATGGATAAAACCATTAAAATCCCAGCAGCTGCAGATTTGCTGCAGGATCCTAACTTTGCTCAGAGATAACTTCAGGAGAAAACCGTGATTGCTAGCGGCATCCTCACCCACGGCAGGACGAGTCTCCGGCGCGACTACTATGACATGCTGGCGCCAAACTTTTTGCATTCCTTTCTACTAGTGTAAATACTGGCTTGAGTTGAAAATCTGGTTGCTACGGACGTAATGCCTAACAACCCCAGGCAACATAACCCTAGCAACCAAGCTGTCCGACAATGACCCTGGCACTGTGCCCACGGAAGAGAAGGGGTAAGGGTGAACCTAAATCTGTATACGGCACCAGCGCCCGCTCCCTTCTGGGGGTTGGTAAGGTCCCTGCTCAAGAATCTACAAAACTGTCAAACTTATAGTAAATTTCCCCTTTAAAAAAGGGCGATACCCATAAGAGTGGGACTGGGAAATCTGCCCCTACCAGAACAATACTCCGCCCGCCACCAACTACACGAAAGAAGCAGATAAAGAATGGGCGCAATTTCAGCAGCATATGGCGGTACAAAAAAAAAAAAAAAAAAAAAATAATAATTATATTACCCCTGTAGCTTTGAGCTAAAGCTGCCCATATGGCGGACCCTACCAGTCCAGCGGCAAAAAGTTGCCATCGCAGGGAAGAGCGGAGTTTTACCCCTGCGATCACATTACTGACAACCAGCAACAGCCCCCAACTGGAGGGAGTCGGGGGGGACGGCAGCCACTCGATCATCCCCCTCCATACCATCGAACAGTGGTACAGCACCCACTAATACAAAGGGTTTGCAATCGACAGATGCAGCTGAGCTAAGCCACGTAAAATAGGTGCCACGTACAATTCGCGTCCCATCGGAGATAAGAGGATGTCCCGGAACCCTGCTGCAAAAACACGGGGATCAGGCGTGACAAAATTCAAATCCGATGCCAAAAGTGAATTTACATAGGACTGCAGGTGAAATGACATATTCAGCGCTGCTACATCTGTAGAGCGGAGGCGCGCAAACTTTTTGGCAATGGGTTATCTTTGATTAAAGATAACATAACACCCCCACCCCCAGTCCCGTTGCTCACACCCAATCATGACCGGCAGCAGAGGAAACCGTTAGTCTGATAGCTCATCTACTGATAATGGGGAACGGCGGCGCGTCAGACGGAGACGACACGGACCGGAAGGTCTACAGCCCCTTTAAATCAAGAAACATCAGACGTCCCCCTTTTAAAAAATCTCAGGCTGCATGGTAAATGCTAAGCTGGGTAGGTCCGTCCACCCTGCCCGCTCTGCTACATATGCTATTAGCCCATGCATAGTCCCCGCCGCACCCCCCCCGTCCATTTCCATATTACAAGTGCTGAGGCTGTACCCACCTAGTGCGTACTCGCTGCAGTCCAGCATGGTGTCAGGTGGAGCGCGCCGCAGCCGGGATCCAAACAGGTGGAAGGAAGAATATGCCTAATAAGTCGGAGAGATGAGGTGTGGGGGGGCGGGGGACGGGGGTAAGGGGAGGGGGGGGGGGTCTGCTGGAGGTATGAGATATGGCACAGACTATACCATAGCAAGTGGTCGGGCGGCCGCGGAAACTTGAGTCGCTGTGTGGAGTTTTAGCCTCCGCCGCGAGCTCGCTCTGACATTGTCAAGGCAACTGAAGCGTGAAAAAGTTCCCCTTTTTTTTTTTTTTTTAAAGTAATAAAATAGAAACAAAGATTGCAGCTGGCAGTTTCCATAATGAAGCTTAATCAGTATGCGGCTGATTAGGGCCTTATGCAAATCTCGCCTCGTTAGCGCGGCAGCCAGCACTTTGAAGTCCGTGAGCAATTCATTTGCAGAGTACACTGAAAGCGCTCCCTGCATAATTTAAATCGCGCCATAAATATTTATCAGCTCATTTGCATATTAATTGGTTAGCGCAAACATTCCAAGCAGCTCGGCAGCCAGGGAGAAAAAGCGCGCGGGGGGGGGGGGGTAAATTATCTCCCGAGCAGCGGCATAATAATTAAGAGGGGCGAATGAATTTCCTTCCAGTGGATTTGGCTTTTCTTGACCCAACCAGAGAATTGTGAGGAGAAGACTTAGAGGGTGGGGGGGGGGGGGAGTTCCGTATAAAGTGCAAAGTCTGGTGCACACATGGGATACCCGCAGTTTGTCAGATGCACTTGTGGCCCTATCAGATGCAAAATCTGGCAACGGACTGGAGGCCATATTTATGGAGCACCTGCGCCGCCCCCTCCTGCGCAGGAACATGAATGGATTCCAACACTTTCCTACTGGTGCCAGGTTTACCAGATGCATCGCACCGTCCTAGATCTGCCCCCCAAGGACAGCAATGGGGGACGCGGTAGGGGCCCCATAATCAGCTGTCCCCATGAATGAATCGTACCTTCTCTTCACCGTCCCGATGTCCTGAGTCATCAGGGGGTCCGACTCCCGGCACCCCAACTGTACAGCTGTTTTAGGAGGCCCAGGAACAGCGCCATGCTCTGGATAGTGGCAGTGTTTGGTACTGCAGCCTATTCACTTGAATGGGACTGAGCGGCACCAATGAACATGGCGTCAGTGGCCTAGGAAGAGGCCTCAGAGCTCACCAGTCCTGATCGGCAGGGATGCTGGGAGTCGGACCCCTACCGATCAGAGCATAGGAAAGCGATATTCTAGTCCCAGAACTCCCCTAGCCCTGGCAGAGGAACAGACGGGGTCACGAGCACTGCTGCAACCATGACTGGCCTCAGAGGCGAGATGTGCTCACGCGGCAGACCACTTCTGGGTCACATGGTGCGGATGCTGGGAGTCCGACTCCTGCCGCTACTGATGGCCTACTCACCTGAGGATAGGCCATCAATAGTAAAAGCCTGGACAACCCCTTTAAGGCCATATGTCTGTGAAGGTTCTCATTCTACTGATGAACCCTTTAAGACCAGGTGGACACTGAGAGACAAAGTCCCCCAACAGGCGGAGAGCTGCTGATTGCTCCGTCAATCGGAGGGGTCCCTTAAAGACGTATTCCCATCTGGGACACCTAGCGATATACCATTAATGTCCCGGATGGGCCAACCCCTTTAAGTAGAGGTAGTCACAGTGCAAACCGACAAATTCAGCTCTGCTTTATCTGCAAGTGCAAGTATACAGCAGGGAGAAAAGTCTGCGATGATGAGTCACAAGAGCGGCACCCGGGCCGGGAGAGGATGGGAAACAGTCAGACACTTGGAGACGGTCTCCTTTTTTTTTCCTCTTCTCTGAAGCGCGTCGTTTGCATTCCGTTTCCCGCTAATCCCCTCACAACGAGGCGGTTAGCGGCACTGGGCTCAGTGCTGCTCCTACGGGCACAGTCTATAGCCGAGGAAATCCTCCAGATTACAATAATAGGAATACTTCGACATTCCTTCAAAGTCGTGGTCCAAGGGGTTCTTAAAGGGGCAGCGCTCATTCCTCGCCTTACAATATGTATGTTTCCAACCCGAGAGGAGAACAAAATGCAAAGAACGGCCTGCGATTTGTAAGAATGACCTACATCCACTGAGGGTCCTTGATATCAGAGCAATGGCGGAGAGCGCGTATAAGCGGCTTCTGCTTCGGCCATGATGTAGTCTGAACGGACCACAGTCCAAAACACAGAAAAGAACACAAGGCGCACCTGCGTTCCATAAATATAGACCCTAATGAATGTTTATACAATGAACTCTATATAAACCCTGTATGCGGAACGCTCCTGAGCTCCCCCTGCTGGCGGACTTATCACACTGCCTCTTACACGGTAACAGAAACTCCTCATATAAAAATGGGCATAGGGTTAAAAAGAAGAGTTTTACTAAAAAACCTCAAAAGCGCCGCTACAATGAGGAGGAGGAGCTTCTGTAACCAGTCCGCAGAGTAAACCTGCACAGTCGGCATATTCACTGACGCATTTAGAAACCTGGAAAGAGCCAGTTTCCGGAACCGCAGGTTATTTTTTGACTTCACCACAGAGCTCCTCGCTGACCTCGGCGCGTCGAGTAATTGCAATTACCAGTAATGCAGCGGACGCGGCGAATCTGTGGTGTATGAAATAAGAGCGCTGCGGTCTGTGGGATTCTAGGTTTTTACCATTTTTAGATCGTTTCTAATTAATACACCGTAGAGCTAAAAGGCTAAAAATGAGCGAAGTGTCCGGCTCCTCGCACGTACGCGGCGGAAAAGCTTTTGGCGTCCCCGGCGGCAGGACAGCGAGAACACACAGACGACTAACAGTCTAATTAGTTCGGCAGCGCGATGCTGCCATTACGCTGCAGAAGGCCGAGTGAATCTGGTGGAAGGAAGGCTGTAATTATATAATCAAAGGCTGGCTTGTGGTCTCCATTTCAGTCTCGCCACCCACCGAGCCCGGCCGCAAGATGAGATGCTAAGAGCCCGGCCCACCATTCGATTCCCTGATGAGCTTCCTAGGCCGGGGAGACGGCTCGTCTGCCCTCGTTATAAATGTCACTAAATGGCAGCTCCGTCTTGTTTGTTGAGCAATTTTAACAAGGCAACCATTGCCGCAAGACATCGAGGGCCCAGGGCGAGCGGAGGAAGCGGCGAGGTTTCAGGCGCGCTGTACCTTAAAGGCCTGTACGTTTCTGTAACTCATGTATTCTTCTTTCTCCAATGTGTCTTAAGCATAAAAAAGTAAAAAAAATAATCTTTAAAAAAGAAAAAATCCCCAAATTGTGCATACAGCTTCTATGCAGGTCTATGCGTCTCCATGGTTACAGACTGCAAACAAACCCTGTGTAGTCTGATCCTGCGGCCTATTCTACAGTCAGCAGGTAATCAAGAAGAGGGGGGCGGACAGGACTTCGGGATCAGACTACGTTGTAGTCTGTAACCATGGAGACACATACAGTAGGTCTCTATAGGAGCTGTATACGCAAAACAGTAGGGCGGACTTACAAAACTACAAACTATATGGCTGGGTTCATCCGCCAAAACGCTGATCTTGCCGTCCGTCAATTACTAGGCGGGGCGAGGACCCCTGTTCAGGAGACCGGTGCAGGTCCCCGGGGGTCCTACGGATATGCAATTACCGTGCAAGATGGAAAACCCTTTAAGCCTGTGTTCCATGTGTCAGTTCCCCACCGCTTTCACAATCTCAGCTTGCTGTCAATGAATGGAATAATTTAGTGCAGCTACAATGTAGCAATTCTATGTGCGCTAGAACAGATGTCCGATACACCGTAACAAACCCATCGGCAATTTTAAAGGGACAGGACTTGGTTTTCAGCCCTAGAATATTGACTATCTACCGACAGCAAGCAGAGATCTGGAACACAGCTTTGTAAAATGTGTCCTGTGTTTAGAACTGTCCTAAAATCTACAAAAAAGTTTAAAACAAAAACATGTAAAATAAAAGTAATGTGAACTAGGCGTCCGTCGCCCGCCATCCCAATCATCGTCACAGATCAGGACGCGGGAAGAAATCAATACCCTTCTGTTTACGCTCCATTATGGAGAGTGAAAAAGCTTTATCCGGTTTCACGCACTTTAAGGGAAAAAAATATATATAAAATCTGCCATATTGCGCAGCAAGGTGAAGGATAAAACCGGCTTCATTTCTATGGGGCGGTTTAATCCTCGGCTTCCCTTGGCCCCGGCTTTGCCCGTTTTGGAAGAGGTAAAGGTTAAGCAGATGTTCCGGACAGATGCCCGACTATCTGCCCGCTGCCAGCTCTCGACAGGCACGAATAAAGGAAAGCATGGCAGAGACGGAGGCTAGCGCTCTGGAAATTACAGACTACAGAGCGTGGAGAGCCGCGGCTTCACACCTCTCCAGCACGACGCGCGCACAGGCGTATCAACTGGCGCTCACAGGTTTGGGTTGGGTGGAAACTGGGACGAAAATACAGAAATCATCATCATCAGAGGATCGGAAGCATCACAGCCGGGCTTTAGTACACGGTCAAAGACGCCAATTGTCCGGATTTAGAGGACCGCGGCAGAGCTTTACACCCATCACCGGTGGTACGGGATAGAAAGATCATGAGGGATGGGGAGTTTTATTGTCCTGCGATCATTCAACCCTGCCGATGAACGATCACAATGGGCAGGTGTAATTCTTCTCCTGACCACTAGGAAGCGCTGTCTAATGTAAGCCTATACTAATAAGTTCACATGTAAATCCCAACCATTCATAGTGTGTGTAATGTATATCCATCTCAAAGTAAACGCTATAAGACAGACGATGAGGGTTGTAGTACCGTTATAAGCTGTTCCTAGGACTAGCTGCACGCGGTGTGGATTACGGATAACACCGCAGTGTAGTACAGTGGATGAGATTAGACACATCTTATGTTCACTTCGCTTTTTTTATTCCGTGCAGATATAGACCTGCCGTGAGGATTTACAAATCTGCGGCGTCAATTATTTTGGGTGCAATGCAAAAGGGCGAGATCTGCGGCAAATCCGCACAGTACACATGGGGATTGGGTGCGGATTTCGTGCGCCACTCCGGTCTTCACACCCGCCCCGGTCTGCAGAGTAAAGGCCGCGTATGGAGGCGGATAATACATCGCACAGCTGAGGGTTTGCTTCCATTGTATTTAGTCTAGACCCTGACAAGTTACCTGCGCCGATACACTGCAACAAACTATCAGATTTGTGCAGCTGACGTATTAAACGGATACACGGTCGGTATTTCATGGCCATTTTGCATTAACGTGTGCTCCATTTTTCCCATCATGCATCACTTTTTAGCAGCCATTAAAGGGGTTGTACACCATTTGGGGGGGCCCCCTCTTGGGCAGACCTGGGGGTGGAGGCATACTTACTCCCCGCTCTTCTCTCCATGGCCTCGGCTGCTCTGTGCGCTCACAGGATGTAATCCTCCGGTTTGACTAGAGATCAGTGAATTATCCGAAAATTTGTTTCGGCTGTTTTGCCAAATTTTATGGAAAAATTTGCTTTGTGACAAATTACTTCGTCACGAGCGCAATTCTTTGTAAGTAGTGGGTGCAACGTCAGAGAGCAGCGATTGCGCCGCCCCCAGTCTTTGCACCCCTCGCATACTGCGTTGATAGCGGGGGGAAAAAATAAAAATAAAAAAATCATACTTACCTGATCCATTTGCTCATGACGGGCCGGCCGCCGCCATATTGCTTGAAGATTTGGCTCGAAATCTCGGGCGGCCCGTGATGATGTCATACATCACCGTGCACAGGATTTCGTGTGTGATCTTCAAACAAGATGGCGGCGGCGGCTGGCCCGTCATAAGCAAATGGATCAGGCAAGTATGTATGATTTTTTTCTTTGTTGTTTTTACACTATTTCAGGTTAAATCGATTCGCTACCACGAAGCACGAGGAAATTTGGCTTTGCGGCTAATCGAATTTATCCAGAAGTTTGGATTGAAGTCTATTTCCTGGACACTAGTTTTGACGCTGCTGCAGCCAATCACTGGCAGCAGCGGTGACTTGCGCTTCGTACGTTATGTCAAATAGTCGCCAAGGAAAGCAGGCAAGTCTGCCTTGGTAACCCCCTTTAAAAACTGAGGGATTTCATTGGTTTTTGTTTGTTATCGCAACCCCCGCTGTGCCTTATTATGGCCCCCATAGTGCATGTCCCATTTTTGACAGCCGAAAAAAAAAAAAAAAAAAAAATGAAAAAAAGCGTCATATGAATAGCCCCCTAAAGTGTTCCAACTCATTTGCAGCAAGCAGAGATACATAGCCTTGAGAAAGGTACACGTGGCAGATGCCGGATTTTATAAATCTTACACATGGTGGTCTCCTGAACGCCGCGTCCTGCGGTGCGCGGTTACACCTGTGGTCTCTTTGCCAGAGGCGGCATGAGGCAGGGTCACCGGCGCCTCTCATCTCATGGCACGGACGTGTCCTGGGCTCTGCCTCAGGCGCCTTTCAAATCCTAAAACCGAGCCGCGGGCGTCCTTCACAGCGCTGGCGGCGGATTAAACTTTTTCCACGTAGGCGATGCCCCGGGACTCCTCTGATCAATGATTTATGGACAGACTAGAGGAGGAGAGAGAAGTATCGGAGCAGATCAGCGCCGCAGACTCGCCGACAGCTGTGACGCCAGAAGTGCGCGTCCTCAGAGGAAACCAAGAGCGACATCTGGAAGAGAACACACTCAGCTCCGCTGTGCAGGGGATACGGACAGCGCGCCGAGGGACGTGCTCCACCGACATAAGGTAATTAGTCCGCCACCTGACAGTCCATACAAATACGGAGGCACAGGACATCGGCGCTGCGTTACACGCCATAGGAGGGATAACCGTTTTACAGTCTCCCACTTCATATCCGGACCGCCCAAATTCCTAGAGTCCAGCATATCGGATAATACAGCGCCTCACTGCAGCGAGCGACAACCGATCCTTGCACTGTACAATTCATTTCTCCCCATTCTCTGCTTGCTGTCAGTGAATGGGAACATTCTTGCATACATACAGAGGCTGAGAATCAGTATAGCTCTAATGCTTTGTCACAGCTGAGGGTTTGTTACCATGTATCCAGTCTAGACAATCCTCTGCGCTCCAGACTGATACATTGTAACAACCTATCAGGGCAGGAGAGACACCGGTGCTGTTGATGGAGGGAGCCACAGCTCAGCGTATTACCAGTGCCAGGAGGAACTTCCTGAGTATCATGCCCCGCATGCAGTGTGATACTACAGACACGTCATTTACACCCCCTGGGGCAGCGGGAATTGATAACGCCTTCTCAGCTGCTGCTGCTGCCCATCCTCCATACTTTACACTGCAGCTCTTCCCAATCAGATTGGCTGCGGTCAGGAGGATTATAGAACTACCAGCAGCTAAACCGTCAGTGAAAAGAAAGCCCCCCTCGCCATGAGGGAAGTGGGGGTTCCACCTTAACCACGGGGCAGCATTATTTCTACCCCTTCTACCACAGGTGGTGGAAATGGTTTGCAGATTTTTGCTCATCTATTTGGTAAGGAGCCGACGCTCGTTTACGGTATTCCACCACTAGAGGGCGATCTCTAGGCAGCTCCTATTCAGGTCAATGAGGGCAGTATGCCAATGTATACAGACTGCCCCCTAGTGGTGACAACAAGCAACTCGGAATAGAGGAAACGCGTACTTAAAGGGGTTCTCACACCCTCTAGGTGTGGGACCCCCCCCCCCCCCGTGTCGCTCAATGCCTTTATTGAATGCAGCCCCCAGCCTTATCAGATATGTTAGGAAGTGACCCACATCATTTGTTTCTAACATTAGGCACCATTTACCCTGATGCAGTCCTATGTAAATCCATATATCGATATAAGGGTTGCAGAACATCAGGCGGCGGTCTGCTACCCTGCGGCCAGGAGCAGCACAGAGCGGCGGACCCCCTGTAATAGGGCGCCCATGGCCTGATGGGAGTCAGTATTCTATTATAGTCCTATTACTTACGGTCGGAGACTATTTCCTCTGTTAGGAACCGTCCATTATCACCCCAGCGGCTGCTCACATGTTCCGACTCCCATGAAACACCCAGGATGGGCCCGACAACCACCGGCGGACCCTGCTCATTTTCACCTACATGTGCATTACCGTATATGCCCCTTTACTGGGGATTATCAGCTTCTCCTCCCACCTAATACGACCTCCATGCGCTCACAGCCGCCCCTTCTCAGAGCAGCAGTTTGTGCTCCAGAGCTACTCTTCGAACTGCACCGTCAGCAGCTAATTGGGCAGAGTCTCTAATCACCCGCTCATTCCCTACTGCATCAGAGAAGGCGACTGATGCTGCCGTGGGAAGGCGCGGACAGACATCAAAAGGGTTTCCAAAAACTTTATTACCGGATAGGTCACCAGTATCTGATCGGTGGGGGTCCGGCACCCAGGACGCCCGCCGAGCAGCCGTTTGGGAAGGCACCGGTGCTCACAGTAGCGCCGCAGCCTTCTCTCAGCTTTTCCTAGGCCAGTGACGACACGTTTATTGATCATGTCATGGCCTAGGCGCAGCTCAGCCCCATAGAAGTGAAAGGGGCTGAGCTGCAATACCAAGCATGGCCACTATACAATGGACGGCGCTGTGCTTGGTGAGCCTACTGTGAGCACCGATGCCTTCTCAAACAGCTGATCGCTGGAGCCGCGGGTGTCGGCCCCCACCGATACTATAAGATACTAATGATCTATCCAGAGGACACGTCATCAGTAAAGATATCTCGGAAAACCCCTTTAACCCTGCAAGGGTCACCGTGGCGGCCATCCAGATGAACAGATATTCATGTGATACATGGTTTTCATGCAGAGGCTTCCTGTTCTGGCTCAGAGGCGGTACCAAAGTGGGCACCACCCTCTATGATGTCCATATGCATAACTGGGTATGAGGACAATGGCTGTCTTCATAAGAGAACCCCTTTAACTGAATGCACAGGATATGGGATAAGGACTCTTAGGCCCCTTGCAGGCTACCGTATGCCCATATGTCCCGGAGCGGCATACATCGTGCGCACGGGAGCGCACCGCATCATAGATTACAATAATGCTGTGCATGTCGGGCCGCCCGCGGGGCTATTGTCCTGCACTCATAAGATCATAGTCCTGCGGGCGGCCCAATGCGCACAGCATTAGTGTAATCTATGATGCGGTGCGCTCCCATGCACACGATGTATGCCGCTCCGTGACATATGGCCGCTCACGGGCATACGGTCGTGTGCAAGGAGCCTTAGGTGGGGGTCCGATAATGAGAACATGGATACAAGTGTGGAGAGGCAGTAGAGGACAGTGAACCCCCTGCTCCATTGTACACATTTATGCCCATGCCATCAATGTGTAATAGAGGTGGGGGGCAGGATCCACTTCTAGATTAGTCACCAAAAAGAGAGAACAGATGGATAGTGACTTTTTGCCGCTTTTCTGGTAATATCCCCTTAAGAGTCTAAAGCATAGATAGAACAGACATGTGGAGTTCTCCCTAACTCCAGCCACCACTAGAGGGAGCTCGGTGCATACAACTGCCTGCAGTAAGCTGCTGAGCTCCCCCTGGTGGCGGCTGAAGGTAGCTGGACTCAGTTAGTACATTTGGCCTAGCCTGGAATAACCCGGCACTGTTACCACCGACATCGCGACCTCCGTATTTCTAGCACCTTTCTGTCAGTCAGACTGGTATCTCTCCGCTTTCCAATATGCCGCTGCGCCCCCTCTGGTAAATCACATGCCTTTAAGACGGAAGATGCCAATTTCCAGGCTGTAAGAGAAGCGGCAGTTGACATTTGATCTTGTGAAGCAGATGATTAGACAGCGGAGCTTCCAATCAATGTACCCATTACTTCACGTCCCCGGTGTCAGCGGGGACCGCGGTGCATCGCCGTCCGGCGCTCCAGTAATAAAACGGCGCCGACATTTGACTTGGATTTTTCAGCTGGATCTTTTTCCTTCTTGTGGGTTATAAAGCGCGTGTCGTGTCCCGGGGCAAACAAGCGCTAATAGATTATTTGCATTCATTTTGCCCTGAAGTGCCGACTCTTTACGCTCGCAGATCATTCGCGGCGACTTCAGGGAAGGATTCATCCGGCTGACGTCTTCACCTCCACTTCACGTGGTGTAATGTGCTGCACGTCCCGGCTGTCGTGACTGTGTCAGGTAGGTCGTCTACAGGACTGCGGTCGGGTGGACCAATTTAAAGGACCTACAACCCATTTCCACAAGGCCCGTAGGACACACCGGTATCGTTCAGGAGGTCCTCTACATGACCCCCGCTGCCTGCAATTTGAGGGGCACCAGAAGCGGAGCCCCGTGTGACCAGCTCATTGGAACAAGGGGCTGCCGAGAGGAGACAACCACTTGGTATTTCATAAGACGTTGCAATCAAGGACGGGAAGCGACCCCAATTCTCCTGAGGTTCCTGTGGGGTTTCTTCAGGTAATTAGGTTTCCTGCAGTAATAGGGAGGTTTTCTTTAGTAATGACCACCTCGGCGTGTAGTCAGGTAATTAGATTGTAAGCTCCACCAGCCGTTCTGCATCTCATGTCCGCACCATATAAAATGTCACTAATCAACGAGACTGGTGACAATGGCTGCGACGCCCGAGGACGACCCGGGCAAACCCGACGGAATCTGCAAGAGGCTGCGACGCCTGAGGACGACCCGGGCAAACCCGACGGAATCTGCAAGAGGCTGCGACGCCCGAGGACGACCCGGGAAAACCCGAAGGAATCTACAAGAGGCTGCGACGCCTGAGGACGACCCGGGCAAACCCGACGGAATCTGCAAGAGGCTGCGACGCCCGAGGACGACCCGGGCAAACCCGACGGAATCTGCAAGAGGCTGCGACGCCCGAGGACGACCCGGGCAAACCCGACGGAATCTGCAAGAGGCTGCGACGCCCGAGGACGACCCGGGCAAACCCGACAGAATCTGCAAGAGGCTGCGACGCCTGAGGACGACCCGGGCAAACCCGACGGAATCTGCAGAGGCTGCGACGCCTGAGGACGACCCGGAAAACCCGAAGGAATCTACAAGAGGCTGCGGCGCCTGAGGACGACCCGGGCAAACCCGACAGAATCTGCAAGAGGCTGCGACGCCTGAGGGCGACCGGGCAAACCCAGCGGAATCTGCAAGAGGCTGCGACGCCCGAGGACGACCCGGGCAAACCCGACAGAATCTGCAAGAGGCTGCGACGCCTGAGGACGACCCGGGCAAACCCGACAGAATCTGCAAGAGGCTGCGACGCCTGAGGACGACCCGGGCAAACCCGACGGAATCTGCAAGAGGCTGCTTCTAATGATAAGGAAAACGCGTGCCAGCTTACTGCAGGTAGGTGCCGCTGGGAGGAGGCCGAGAACTTGTATAGAGGTGGAGTGAGGCTGAAGCTATTCACTGACACGGCATCCGCAGACACGTGACGGCTGGGGGAGACTGAAGCTATTCACTGACAAGGCAACCGAAGACACGTGACGGCTGAGGAGACTGAAGCTATTCACTGACACGGCAACTGCAGACACGTGACGGCTGGGGGAGACTGAAGCTATTCACTGACATGGCAACCGCAGGCATGTGACGGCTGGGGAGACTGAAGCTATTCACTGACAAGGCAACCGCAGACACGTGACGGCTGGGGAGACAAGCTATTCACTGACATGGCAACCGCAGACAGGTGACGGCTGGGGGAGACTGAAGCTATTCACTGACATGGCAACCGCAGGCATGTGACGGCTGGGGAGACTGAAGCTATTCACTGACAAGGCAACCGCAGACACGTGACGGCTGGGGAGACAAGCTATTCACTGACATGGCAACCGCAGACAGGTGACGGCTGGGGAGAGACTGAATCTATTCACTGACATAAAAGATCATAAAAGCATCCCAAAGATCGCTTCCTCCGGATCATATCAGCGACCCAAACATTGCCTTTAGGGCATCATTCACACGGCCATATTTTCGGTCCGTGTCCGGTCCACACCTTTTGCAGATCACACGTGGACCCATTCATTTGTATGGGGCCTCACAAAACGAGTATGTCCTTCCCGCTAAGTACAGAACATGTCCGTTTTGCAGACAATAGGCATTTCTACCACTGGGCCTGCAAAAACGTTGGCGAGCGCATGGCCGATATGCGTAGGTTGCTGATCTGCTGTGTGCGGACCGCAAAAAATACACGGTTGAGTGAATGAGGCCTAAACCCTAACCCCCAGATGACCCCACCAGTCTATGTCACCCGTGATCCTCCATATCTTATAAAGTGGCCTGGCCTCACAGTCGCCCCGAGCAGACAGCAAGCGAGACATTGTCACTAGTGCCCCCTTGAGGTTCTGAGGTCATCCATACATCCCACCAGCTTCCCTCTTTCTGCAGAGGGTCCGACCCATACTTGCTGCTCTATAGGAGCTCCGGGGCTGAAGAAAAGTACAAGCGCTTGCGGAGTAAAAAGGTCTGGAGCGGCTTTATGGCTCCCTGGCATCGCGCCATCGACCGGGATCCCAAAATTAATTAGTGATTAAAAAAAAAAAGAAAGTAAGAAAATTGGCCGGCGAGCTAATGGACTGCATCAAAGCCAGTGATATAATTGGAAAGAGGAGGGGGGCCCGGGGGTGATTTCGGATCAAATTAACCATTTACTGCGATCAGAAGATCTGACACTGGATCACTCTCGGGACTCGGCCACCGATTACTTTATTATGACCCCCATAGTCCTAATGCAGAGCATCGCGGAAGATCAAAGTGATGAGAATCCTTCCTACAACACTGAACCAGCAGAGGGCGGTAGAGACACCGGCCTGCGGATCCCTAATGCAGCTCTGGATGTGAATAGAGGATAAGGCAAGTACCAGATCGCTTACTGCCACCGTTTTCATTTCTGCTCCTGTGACAGATGTGAACAGAGCCCAAGAAAGGCGCGTACTGGCCAGAAGACGAGGGCACTCCAGATGCCATCATTTAGACATTTTTGGGTATTTCCTGCATATTTTTTTTAAATAAATTGAATGCTTTATATATTATTGCACCAAAAACCCCTACATTTTCAGCTGTGTGCAGTAAAATGAAGGCATTTAGCGCCAGCACAGAAGAGGAACCGCCGGGGAAGGGTGAGAAAGCGGCCATGAGGGTGGATGCTGAGCATGGCACCAGAAATGGTAAAAAGCAGAGTGGACCCAGCATGCATGTGGTACCTGCATCCCTGGATTTAATGGTGGCTCTTATGGCACATAACAGGTAGTATTTAGTGTTAGGTCCCCGTCTTACGGAGATCACATTGACGTTTGGCAGACGGGCCCAAATAATTTTGTACAAAATGCATTTGCCAAGAATCTCAAATTTGCTAAATAAGTGTAGAATTAGCACCAGAATGTTTACCATTACTTATAGCATTATTGTACTTTATTTGGTTTGCAGAGCGCTGCTGCGTTGTATTTTTTTTATTTGTTTCTAGCCATGGCAGCTCGCACGGGAATGTGCTGACTGACCCCCTTTTCTTGCAAAAATCCTCTTTGTGGACACCCCTGTATCGGAGCTCCACCACATCTTACAAGTCTGCCAGCCGTGTGAGCAGGACTAGGTCAGGATGCATCACCCAATCACTCACAGCAAGCAGAGATCTTAAAAATAGGTGACGATTTGGGGAAAAAATAAAAGTAAATTAGGGCAGTGAGGAGCTTATGATACACAATTATAGGGGAATTCTCCTGTTATAAAGTGATGACATATTTCTAGGACTCCTCGACCCCACAGATGGTAAGAATGAAGGGGCCGCAGCGCTGGTGCAGGGCTCTATTCAACTCCAGCGTTCTTCCTCTGCCCCGATCAGCTGTCTGAAGGGGCTGCGGGTTAGCACCGTGGCCTCTTCCTCAATCTATAACGTTCCATCCACTGGCCACACGACCTTTTGGCAGCTCGGACTGAGCTGCAATACCCATCACAGCCACTATACAATGAGTGGCGTTGTGCGCTGCAGCAGAACTTGGAGGTGCCTGGGCTCAGACCTCTGAGGATAGGTCTAAGAAACTCCCTTCACGAGACCAGCAGGCGCGGTGCAGACAGGTTGCGCGTTTCCTCCGCAGGTTATGTTTGTTCTGTACGGAGAAGACACCGCTTAGAGGAGTAAATAAGTCCTCGCTCAGTCCTGTAATGGATAATTAATTGGGTCAAGTTTGATCAACGAGCCCGGAAAGGTTTGCATTGCTTCCTCCCCCATGCGCTGAAAAACACGCCGGGATGTCCCTAAAATATTAATGTTATTTGCACATGGTGAACAGTGAGAAGCAGCGGCGTAAAGACGCCGCCACGTTTCGAGCCGAGCGGATTTTGCAGCTTGGAAGTCTGCGGGCGCCTCAGCACCAGCGTGTCTGCCGGAGGAGGCTTTGATGTCAGAAACGTGCGTGCCCGTGACAGCCCAGGGGATGGCATCACAAGCGCTTATGTAGCTGCGGGCGAGATGTGAGGAGACTCTAAACCTCTGCTCGTTTACGTCTCAGCGCGGAGTACACGCTCCCTTCCACTTCGGCTGTCGCGGCAATGAATCCTAAACAGCCGACTGACAGGGAACGGAGCTCCCCGGAGAATGCGAGGTTCAGTGCACGTGGGACTACGGCAGCTCTGCACCACTACGCCGTCATACGACCACTCCATGTTCATACAGAGGTACGCAGCATTGACACAGACAGAATATCTCCGCACCAGATGGCGGCACACAGCTCTGAGGTACAGTATAATGTGCTACTGAGTAGTCCTCAATGAAAATCCATTTAGTCACCATGTAAGCTACTACGGTAGTCCTCACTAGGGCTCCTGACGTGGTGGCCATAGTGCTGGTCATCCAGCTCTCCCACCTACGCTACGCTCACACTGAGCTCATGTCAACACTTCTGCCGTACTCCCCGATAAGGCTCCTGATTTCCCATACAGTGGGCCACCACAAAAGGATATCCTCTGTCTATGCCATGATATACTTCTGTGTATTGCTGCCCATGGCCGACGTATGCCCACATGCTGCCATACAGTGCACAACACCGAGGTAAACCCCCCGACAAATGCATGCAAAAGCAAGAAATGACTGCCACGTGAACCGCAACTGCGGAGAAGGACTCCAGGACTTTGCAGGACAACAGGGACTTAACTTTGACATTACTTGATGGAGGGTGACCAAAAAAAAAAAAATAAAGTCTGAAGTAACCCTGCACGCATAGCATCACAAGCAGTATGAGCTTCAGCAGACCGTAACCAAATTAATTCGGGTGGGAGGGTGGATGTAATACACGCTTTCCGACCATAACTGATGGTTTGGAGAAACTCTGATCCCTGGTACCATGATCAAGCCTAAACATGCCACTGTAAAAGGGAGGGGGGCACCGCATTGTAACAGACCGCACCACCCCCAGTGACATGCTCAGTAGGGCTGGGGTTACTATGGAGACTGGCTAGGATCAGAGAAAAGTTCCTCAGGGGCGGTCTCTTGTAAAAGACTGATAGGCTGTGTCTGTAGTAAGCCCTGCCTGTGTGGATCTCTAAGAATACAGTATACTTCTAATACAGTATATTTTATTTAAAAAAAAATAAAAAATAAGCTAGATGAAAAGTATCTATGAGGGCATAAAGAAAATAAAAATAAATAAATAAAATTTATAAAATGAACAATCCCTGATACTTGGTATCCCCACAACCCATAGGCCTGTTTTACATGGTCAGTATTTGTAAGCCAAAACCAGGAGTGGAAACTACAGAGAAAAGGTAGAATAGAAATATTTCTGCCTCTTCTGTGTTTTGGACGCACTCCTGGTTCTGGCTTACAAATACGGATGCAAAAAATACTGACCAAATACTGACCGTGTGAAAGATATCTTATACACACACACAAAAAAAAACACTCACGGCACCCGGCAAAAATCAAAGGTTAAGAAGAAAACATAATATAGCAGAATGGGAATTTTTTCCGACTGTTCCTTAAAAATTAAAAGCTAACATACATACCCCAAATAGTACAAGCGGAAACTACAAAAATAAAAAAAGACCCCATATTGCGGTGTGTATGTAAAGATGTAAAAAGGTTTTGCATCTGAAATGTAAAAAGCGAAAAATTACAAAAAAAATAAATAAAAATGTGTGTTTGTAAAAGGGATTTAAGGCAGAAATGACTCTTCAGCTCCTCTGCATTATTCAGCTGATTATCTGTGCGTTTCAGGAGAGGATGAAAAGTTACACAGATCCCCAGAAAACTGCATTCACAGCCGCTGCCACAGGTTGTCAGGAGCAGCAGGAGACTGGAGGCTTCACCCAGTAATTGGATAATATAACAGATGACTGAACCGGCAGATGCCGCATCCCTGTGGCACGTCGGCATTAACCCTATTGGCACCAATCACAAAAGAGACCCATACACAGAAATATGGAAGAGAAGACAAGGAATCATAGTTATTTAACACGAGCCTCTAATAAACAATGCGCTATAATGCATTCTGTACAGGGAATTATAGCTACATTGTATGACACACCCCTCATTACAGAAGGGGAACACCCGACACAATAGTCCCCAAACCCCCGAAGAACTAGGAACCCACCATTCACAGCAATCACTATCTGCCAACATCAACCATAACGGTCTATTGTCAACAGCAAGAAAAAACTACCCAAACTACTAATGAGGGCATTCTCTGCGGTATTTTATTCTTGTACATAGGAGGAGGTATTATAGTAGTTATATTCTTGTACATAGGAGGCAGTATTATAGTAGTTATATTCTTGTACATAGGAGGCAGTATTATAGTAGTTATATTCTTGTACATAGGAGGCAGTATTATAGTAGTTATATTCTTGTACATAGGAGGCAGTATTATAGTAGTTATATTCTTGTACATAGGAGCAGTATTATAGTAGTTATATTCTTGTACATAGGAGCAGTATTATAGTAGTTATATTCCTGTACATAGGAGCAGTATTATAGTAGTTATATACTTGTACATAGGAGCAGTATTATAGTAGTTATATTCTTGTACATAGGAGCAGTATTATAGTAGTTATATACTGTCTCCATATGATGCAGATTATAGTAGCTATAATCTCTATGTACATAGAATAGTACTACTAGTAATTACTGCTCTATGTACAAGTAATAACTACTATAGTAGCTACTCTATGTACAAGAGCACTATTACTACTAGTTATACTCTTGTACATAGAGCAATATAGCAGTTATAGTCTTGTACATAGGAGGCAGTATTATAGCAGTTATAGTCTTGTACATAGGAGGCAGTATTATAGTAGTTATATTCTTGTACATAGGAGGCAGTATTATAGTAGTTATATTCTTGTACATAGGAGGCAGTATTATAGTAGTTATATTCTTGTACATAGGAGGCAGTATTATAGTAGTTATATTCTTGTACATAGGAGGCAGTATTATAGTAGTTATATTCTTGTACATAGGAGCAGTATTATAGTAGTTATATTCTTGTACATAGGAGCAGTATTATAGTAGTTATATTCCTGTACATAGGAGCAGTATTATAGTAGTTATATTCTTGTACATAGGAGCAGTATTATAGTAGTTATACTCTTGTACATAGGAGGCAGTATTATAGTAGTTATATTCTTGTACATAGGAGGCAGTATTATAGTAGTTATATTCTTGTACATAGGAGCAGTATTATAGTAGTTATATACTTGTACATAGGAGCAGTATTATAGTAGTTATATTCTTGTACATAGGAGCAGTATTATAGTAGTTATAATACTGCTCTATGTGCACAGTATAACTGCTTATACTGCTCTATGCACAGAATGACTGCTATAGTAGCTCTATACTACTTGTACATAGGATGCTGCTATCTATAGCAGATTATAACTCTTGTACATACTGCCTCCTATGTACAGAATTATAGCAGTTATAGTCTTGTACATAGGAGGCAGTATTATAGCAGTTATAGTCTTGTACATAGGAGGCAGTATTATAGTAGTTATATTCTTGTACATAGGAGCAGTATTATAGTAGTTATATTCTTGTACATAGGAGGCAGTATTATAGTAGTTATATTCTTGTACATAGGAGGCAGTATTATAGTAGTTATGTTCTTGTACATAGGAGCAGTATTATAGTAGTTATATTCTTGCAGTATTATTTAGTAGATAATGATGTCATAGTTCTTATTCATCAAGACATTTTTTAAGCAGGAGCATCAATAATAGGGTTATCTGGTGACGACCAGTTTCAAGAATCAAAAATATAGTCCGATCATTTATCCGTTCCCACCCTCGTTATAGACTATCACAGTGGATTACTCAGCCGGGGTTGACAGTAAGTATAGGAAAAATTTCATTCCAGGTTAAAAAAATATATAATATCCAGACATAATAAAAAAATATTGTAATAGAAGATGCAGGTGACTGCCCCACTCCACTGACGACAGTAGTAACTCCCGTATCTTTCTCCGTAAGAACTCTGACCTGTGCGGTCATTCCTCCTAATAATGGCTGTCCCTGCTCGGTGGTTCATACAAGGTGGTGGACGACAGGAGAAAGAGGTTCCGCTGATCTGCACACAATGACTAAATGACTGTGCAAATGAAAAAAAGAAGCATGGAAATGTGCCCGGGGAGGTGAGTAACGAGGGCCTACTGTATTTCCCATATGTGCAGGCCATGCCGATCACAATGGCTGCCATGTAGGGAGCGCCTTTGGTCAGGAGAGAACACGGCAGCCTAATAGGAATTCTTTGTTCTTCAAAAGGGTCTCCTCTCCCCTTTTGTGCTTCATTTAATTCATGGCATCTGAGCTGCTCTTGAACTTGACAGGCTCGAAGAATAAGAATGGGGGGGATGGGAGAAAGGGGAATAAAAGAAAAAGCCTTCAAACGAATTTCCTTAAAAAAAAAAAAAAAAGAACTTTTCAAGCATCAATCACGCCCGGCTAAAGGCGCCGGACTCTCTGGAAGCAGATCCAGCCTCAAACTTCTGACCAGAATCGTTTTTTATTTTAAAATATTTTTAACTTTTTAATTTAATTTACCTTTGCATTTTCTTCACCCTCCGGATGTGACCTCTATGACCCGTCACTGGGTACTAAGGTGGTTCAATAAAAATGCAAACCATTCATCAAAACCTTAACCGCGAAAGCTGAAGTCACCGGCAATGAGGGTGCAAATATATTAAAGCACAGTCTCCGTGGCAACACAGAATTGCCCAAAATAGCGGTAAAAATACGACACTACTGCGAGTTACGGCGCAAATTGTTGAGAGAACGACCACGATTTGTTTTATTGGGGCAAAGGTTCAAGTACTGCCGCCACGTGGGGCTCAATATGCCGTCTAGTCCATGCCTATGTGGAAATTCCAATAGGGGCTTTCGACACCTCTGCACCTGTAGCTGGTTCGTGGCTCGGGGGGTTTCAGGTAACTGACTCGTCATCGTACACAGCGAGACCCTGTCACACCACACTGGAAACAATCAGAATATTTTTTCTGGTAATGGAGGGGGAGGCCTCCGTGCTAGGACTAGGACAATGGTCGCTGTTTTACTTACTGCAAGCAACAAAGTGAACTTGTTCCAATCAGAACGGCTCAAAATCACCAGACATTCATGTATTCAAGCCGTCCACAAAGGCATCAGTGCACGGATCCAAGTACAATAGATGACAGCTTATAAAGGCACTAGGTACACAAATATTATAATACAGCCTATAAATATATAGGGTACATGTACATTTGAATACAGCTTATAAATACATAGAGTAAATGTACATTTGAATACAGCTTATAAATACATAGAGTAAATGTACATTTGAATACAGCCTATAAATACACGGGACCCGTACATCAGAATACAGCCTATAAATACACAGGACCCATACATCAGAATACAGCCTATAAATACACAGGACCCGTACATGAGAATACAGCCTATAAATACACAGGACCCATTACATCAGAATACAGCCTATAAATACACAGGACCCATACATCAGAATACAGCCTATAAATACACAGGACCCATACATCAGAATACAGCCTATAAATACACAGGACCCATACATCAGAATACAGCCTATAAATACACAGGACCCATACATCAGAATACAGCCTATAAATACACAGGACCCATACATCAGAATACAGCCTATAAATACACAGGACCCATACAGAATACAGCCTATAAATACACAGGACCCATACATCAGAATACAGCCTATAAATACACAGGACCCATACATCAGAATACAGCCTATAAATACACAGGACCCATACATCAGAATACAGCCTATAAATACACAGGACCCATACATCAGAATACAGCCTATAAATACACAGGACCCATACAGAATACAGCCTATAAATACACAGGACCCATACATCAGAATACAGCCTATAAATACACAGGACCCATACATCAGAATACAGCCTATAAATACACAGGACCCATACATCAGAATACAGCCTATAAATACACAGGACCCATACATCAGAATACAGCCTATAAATACACAGGACCCGTACATCAGAATACAGCCTATAAATACACAGGACCCATACATCAGAATACAGCCTATAAATACACAGGACCCATACATCAGAATACAGCCTATAAATACACAGGACCCATACATCAGAATACAGCCTATAAATACACAGGACCCGTCATCAGAATACAGCCTATAAATACACAGGACCCGTACAGAATACAGCCTATAAATACACAGGACCCATACATCAGAATACAGCCTATAAATACACAGGACCCATACATCAGAATACAGCCTATAAATACACAGGACCCATACATCAGAATACAGCCCATAAATACACAGGACCCGTACAGAATACAGCCTATAAATACACAGGACCCATACATCAGAATACAGCCTATAAATACACAGGACCCATACATCAGAATACAGCCTATAAATACACAGGACCCATACAGAATACAGCCTATAAATACACAGGACCCGTACATGAGAATACAGCCTATAAATACACAGGACCCGTACAGAATACAGCCTATAAATACACAGGACCCATACATCAGAATACAGCCTATAAATACACAGGACCCATACATCAGAATACAGCCTATAAATACACAGGACCCGTACAGAATACAGCCTATAAATACACAGGACCCGTACAGAATACAGCCTATAAATACACAGGACCCGTACATCAGAATACAGCCTATAAATACACAGGACCCGTACATCAGAATACAGCCTATAAATACACAGGACCCATACAGAATACAGCCTATAAATACACAGGACCCATACATCAGAATACAGCCTATAAATACACAGGACCCGTACATCAGAATACAGCCTATAAATACACAGGACCCATACATCAGAATACAGCCTATAAATACACAGGACCCGTACAGAATACAGCCTATAAATACACAGGACCCGTACAGAATACAGCCTATAAATACACAGGACCCGTACAGAATACAGCCTATAAATACACAGGACCCATACATCAGAATACAGCCTATAAATACACAGGACCCATACAGAATACAGCCTATAAATACACAGGACCCGTACAGAATACAGCCTATAAATACACAGGACACGTACAGAATACAGCCTATAAATACACAGGACACGTACAGAATACAGCCTATAAATACACAGGACACGTACAGAATACAGCCTATAAATACACAGGACCCGTACATCAGAATACAGCCTATAAATACACAGGACCCGTACATCAGAATACAGCCTATAAATACACAGGACCCGTACAGAATACAGCCTATAAATACACAGGACCCATACATCAGAATACAGCCTATAAATACACAGGACCCATACAGAATACAGCCTATAAATACACAGGACCCATACATCAGAATACAGCCTATAAATACACAGGACCCGTACAGAATACAGCCTATAAATACACAGGACCCGTACAGAATACAGCCTATAAATACACAGGACCCATACATCAGAATACAGCCTATAAATACACAGGACCCGTACAGAATACAGCCTATAAATACACACATGAATCATGCAGAGCGTGTAATGCACTGAAAACTAAAGGGTGGTATTTAGTGTAACTGGAGGCCACAACACGGTGCATTCATGGAGGCCACAACACGGTGCATTCATGGAGGCCACAACACGGTGCATTCATGGAGGCCACAACACGGTGCATTCATGGAGGCCACAACACGGTGCATTCATAAAGGCCGAATGCTAGAGCTGCAAAGATACCAAGCACCGCAAGGAAACAAATTTATTACGTGGTTTACAGCAGAAACAATGTTAGGCTACATGCACACGACCGTATGTGTTTTGTGGTCTGCAAAAAATAACGGATGACATCCGTTTTTTTTTTTTGCGGATCTATTGTAACAATGCCTAAAATGGACAAGCTATATTTTTTTTGCAGGGCTACAGGACAGACATGCGGATAGCACACTGTACATAATGTACACAAACAAAATACGTTTGTGTGCATGAAGCCTAAGGGGACGTTCACGCAGTGGCTTTTTAAGCGGAGTTTTGGCACAGACTGTCTGTGCCAAAATGGTCGCCAAAAACCCGCGTCCTCTCTGCCTCCCATACACCTCAATGGGAGGCAGCGCTGAGGATTGCAGAACGGCAGCTTAAAGCCGCGGCAAGAAGGCTCGTCGGCCGTTGTCTGGTTTTCAATTCCGCTTAAAAACCCGCTGTGTGAACGTCCCCTTAGGGTAAAAACCAAACACCAGGGGGCAGGCACCTTAAAGGGTTTCTGTCATCAACTTTTGACAATCTAAGCTGTCTGACATTAGCTATGTGCTAATGTCAGACCAGCTTGATAATGTCTTTTTTATAAAAATCGGATGTATATTAAGGCAGAAAAACTTACTTTTATAATATGTAAATTAGCCTCTAGGAGCAGGGGGGGGGGGATTTCAGAAGAAGACAATGCAGGAGAATCGCTTCCCCGCACTGTCAATCAAACTAAGAAGGGGCGTGCCAGCAGGTTGCCGGACGGAGCCGCTAGGAGCAGGGCAACGCCCCCCCTGCTCCTAGAGGCTAATTTACATATTATAAAAGTAAGTTTTTCTGCCTTAATATACATCCGATTTTTATAAAAAAGACATTATCAAGCTGCTCTGACATTAGCACATAGCTAATGTCAGACAGCTTGTAATGTCAAAAGTTGATGACAGAAACCCTTTAAGGTCTACAGACCTAAAAGGGCTGAGCATCTCAGCCCCCACATACAGTAGTGGTCAGGGGAGCAGAAATGTGTATTTCCTGCACTGCCCGTCAGTCATACGTCCTTCAGTCTGAACTGGCTGATCACAGAACACTAGCTCACCTTCAGCCGCACAGCACACATACTGTAAGCGTTCGATACTAAAAGAAAAAATATATATACTTTTATATCAGTTAAAGCAGTTATTCTGAGGCGGCGCTCCCAACGCCCTGCATTGCACGGTGAGTTTCCGTTACCCTGCAGCCACCACTAGGTGGAGCTGAAGAGCGTAGTTGGATGCATTACATTCATGTATCTAACCAGGTTTTCCCATTTCATGGCAAGCCTCTGTATACGATCGGGTTATGTTTTTGCCGTTTTTAACCCTGAATTGTCCACTGCTGCAGCAGCTTACAATAGTCTGTGAAGGACATGACACCAGCTGAACGCCACACGTGTTGAGCCTAGTCCTTTATGGGGCCTAACATACATGCACTTTAGGCGTAGGTTTCCATAGGTTACAGGGAGTAATGCCCAGGTGCGGAGCGCTCAGCAGTTATGGGCTGGACCCCGGTACATATGATAAGCAGGGCCAAACAGCAGAAGAAAAAGTCCATCAACCCTGGGCGTAACGCTGTCACATGGAGGCCCTGTCAACTCCGACATCCTAACAACCGGGTCAAAATGCGAAGACCTCAGTGACCCTGCCCCCCCTCAACCCTGGAAAAATGACTTGCAGGATGCACAAGGCCATCTGCTACAGGAAAATCCCAGTAGGGGTTAGGCCGGGCACAAAGGCCTCGGCGCGGGCTGACACTCTGAACAAATTCGGTTTCTAAAGGGGAGAAAATGGACATTGTTTGGGAGCGTGCCGCGAGGACGAGCCGCTTATTCCTGCAGCCATTCAGCAAAATGGGGGTGGGGGGAAAAAAAAAAATATATGAGGATAACGTGACCACATTCAGAGCGGCTGCCGCTGTCGAGAGGGGAAGTTTTTTTTTTATGCATTTTCTTTCATTTTTCTGTTTCTAGAGACTTTCTATTTTAATCCATTAAATGCACAAAGGGCGGGAGGAGAAGTGCAATTCATGTGACGCCCCAAAAGTGGTAGGACTGGGTGCCACACGTGCACTTAAGGCCCCATTCACACATCCCCAATTCTGTTTCGCATTCTGCGGAACGGAATTGCGGACCCATTCATTCCTATGGGGACACTATGTCCCGCAATCACGTTCCCGAAATAAATAGAACATGTCCTATTCTTGTCCACAATTGCAGACAAGAAAAGGCATTTTCTATATAGTGCCGGCAATGTGCGGATCCGCAAAACACTTGCGGACGTGTGAATGGGGCCTTAGGGCTCTTGCACACGACAGTATTTTGCGGACAGTATACTTGCAGTTTTTTCAGTTCAGTATACTGAACCATTCACTTCAATAGGACTGTATGCCTTTTTTTCCATTCAAAAATATAGAACATATCCTATTCTTGTCAGCAAATCACGTTCAGGGGTTCACCACCCGGGACCTTCACCGATTAGCTTTTTAATGAAGCAGAGACGCTCCTATAAGTGCCATGGTCTCCTCAGCGCCATAGAATGGATAAACAGATCATGGATTTTGCTCAGAATTATGTAATACTCCATTTCCCCTGCGGGGGCGCTGCAGGGAGACTGAACCCTTGCTGGCAGGTTCACCTACAGGTTAGAGATGGTCACTGGAGGTCACAGCCGCGGGCAACCTGTGATTAGCTTATCGCTGTCCAATGCAGACGACTCCTTTAAGGGATCATATCCCATTGTAGCTTCCACTGCAGATGACGACAACTTCTTCTGAAGGGACCTGTCCAGCCACGGTGAGGTTGTCAGGGGTTTCATGCTACTGGATGACATCAGCCTATGATGCCGGATCATATTTTTAGGACACGGCAGACTTGGCTGCGAGTCGCTGCACTTGCTTTGACAACTTTGCCCATGCCAAACATGGCAGCAAGTCAAGATCGGGGAAGCTGCAAGATGTTCCCGAGCAAAAAGTCTATTACATTGGTGCCAGTGTCAGTTACCATGGTGACCAGAACTCTGGGCGACTGCCGATTTTACAGAGAGAAGATGCTGGCAACCTCGTCGGTGGTATGGACAACCCGGTCAGGCGCGCACACAGGAGTCCCGAGTTCACAGCAAGAACCCTAACGACTTGGCTTACAATGGTGCAAATCATATATAAGGGGCTGCTCGATAGCGCCCTCTATGAGCCAGGGCAGAAAGCCACCAAAACATAGGGGCTCCTAATGACTCAGGCAGTCCATAACCTTATACCAAGTTATCCCCTATCCATAACTATTAGATCGGTGAGGACCCCCACCCATCACGGGAATGGGGCCCCCTTCCCCGAAATAAGTGGCGCGGTTGGTCAACTGCCGCTCCATACATCTCTAAGTAATCTTAGTACAGGCAAAGTACTAATGGCAGTCCCTGAAACAATGAATGGAGAGACACGTTTGACCTACCGCTTCGGGGGAGGAGGGGCCCTGTGGGGTATGGGGCTCCTGTTCCCGGGTCCCAGAGGTCAGACCTTCACCAATCTAATAGTTATCCTTATCCTGTGGATAGAGGGTAACTTCTTATAACTGGAAGATCCCTTTAATTTAGAATGTAATTCTACATCTCACCAGTAGTGGCCACTGTGGGGGGCGGGACGAGCAGCTGATGACATCTGAAGACTAATCGCACAAATATCAGCATTTTGAGAATTCGCGAATATCTAGAATATAGTGCTATATCTTCGTAATGGCAAATATTCTAGATTTTTTTATCACCATATAAACCTATAATCTTTTCTCACTTATTGTATGTAGCTTTTCTTTATCCTTATTACGCCATCATCCATACTTTGTTTTTTTATAGTTATTATTTTACCTATTAATACACTTATTTTACGTATTTTCTTACCTATTATGCTAATTTTTTTAAATAGATGCTATATTTTTACATTAAATCATCATCTATAAACATACAATAGACAACATATAACAGACAATCACACACAGGCTGTATGCCAAAAGCCAGGTATGTGCAAGCCAACAACCTATGAGACAGGTACAGTCAGCATACATTACAATGGCAGCCTTGTGAACTAGGAGACATTCAAAACCAGCTCTCATCTGACTGTAAGGCTACTTTCACACTAGCGTTTTGGATTCCGTTTGCGAGATCCGTTTCAGGGCTTTCACAAACTGTCCAAAACGGATCAGTTCAGCCCCAATGCATTCTGAATGGATATGCATCAGTTTCGCTCCGTTCCGCTTCTATTCTGTTTTGGAGGCGGACACGAAAACGCAGCTTGCAGCATTTTGGTGTCCGTCTAAAGAGGCGGAGCCTAACGGATCAGTTTTGATTTACCATGTAAGTCAATGGGGACGGATCCGTTGTCAATGACACAATATGGTGCATTTGAAAACGGATCCGTTCCCCATTGACTTTCAATGCAATTCAAAACGGATCCGTTTTGGACTTTGTCGTTTTTCTTTTAACTAATGCAAACGGATCCGTTCTGAACAGATACAAACGTTTGCATTATAGGTGCGGATCCGTCTGTGCAAATAAACAGACGGATCCGCACCAACGCAAGTGTGAAAGTACCCTAAGCCTCAAAGTTGTTTGATTTAAGTTCGATGGCTTGGGGGGGACTTGCGCACCTAGATCTCTATTATTAGGGTGACAAAAATTGTCATTTTTGGGGGGGATACAAGCTAACTCTCTCTCACTGCTTAGGAGGGCTGCATAAAAAATTTCAGTTTTCTAATTGTCCTAATATATTCAATAACCTTTCTATACTGTTTTGCCATGTAAACTTATTTGCATAAACTTGAATATGGGAAAGACATGCAAATAGTGTTTCAGCTGAAAAACAAGGCAGATTCTGCTAATTTGCATATTTCTCATATTCAAGTTTATGCAAATGAGTTTACATGACAAAACAGTGCAGAAAGGTTATTGAATATAATATTAGGACAATTAAAAAATGAAAATTTTTATGCAGCCTTCCTAAGCAGTGAGAGAAGAGTCAGCTGGCATCCCCAAAAAATAAAATGTACAATTTTTGTCACCCTAATAATAATGATTTGGGTGCGCAGCTCCCCCTCAAGCCATCCAACTTAAACCAAGCAACTTTGAGGCTTACTCTGTCTCAGGTAGATGAGAACTAGTTTTGAACATTGTAAGGTATCCTGACTGTACCTGTCTCATAGATAGGTTGTTGGCTTGCACATACCTGGCTTTTGGCTTACAGCCTGTGTGTGATTGTCTGTTTTTCACGTTATAGGTAATGAAATTGCGTGCGCATATTACATTACCGATTTTCACAATCACGCATTCTCAAATTTGCTCTGAATATTTGGCTAAAAATTTGCAATATATTGCAAATTTGAATCTTACCTATGCTGCTCATCACTACTGAAGACCTGGACCTGCAGCAATCAGCTGATCGCCCTGGAAACTCTGATATAAAAGGGCACATGACAAAATACGGCGTCAACAACCAAATCAGCAACATACTGAAAACCCACAGCAACACTTGTAAAATGTTATTTCTGCCTGGGTAATCCAAGACTGGTTGATAGGGACTCGCTGCCTGACAACCTCTAATTATAAAAAGTCCATGGCTGCTCGGCAGTGTATCCATAGCTCCCGGACAAAGTCGTCACTTGGTTTAGAGCTGAACAGTCCCTGGGCTGACAGCAGATAAGCTTCTAGGCCCTATCCACACAGCGCAGAATAGAGCAATCAGATTTTTCTAGAAAAAAGTTTAAGAACCTCTATAAAAAGGGACTAGAAACCTTGACATTAGTACAATCTCAAGTAGCACTAAATCCTATGAACTGTTCCATAAAGAGGTGGAGTGTATGTAAATATATCCCCCAATAGCACACCTTTGGGGGGGTGATGGAGCTTTACGTCCTAATTTGGGGGATTTAAATGTTGGACAGTGTGTATTTCCGCATTTCTGACTGTCAGCCCCCATGGGTCCCAAACATATTGCCCAGGACACTTATTTACGGCAGGCCAGGCGTCCCCACCGTTCAGCCTCATAGACCGCAGGTCACTAGACCTGAAGCCTATGAGGTAGTAGAACAGCGCAGGAGGCTGCGATGACATCACCACGACCTCATGCGCCAGGTCTCAGCCAGTCATGAATGCCTGCGATCTGACACAGGCATTCGTGATGATGTCAATGTGCTGGTCTGAGAACCCACACAGAAGGTCGCTGAGATGTCGCGGTAATCGCCTGCACCGAGATGCGGCAGCTCAAGCCACAGACATTGAAGACGCGGAGGAGAACGGTAGAAATGTGAGTTTTTTTTTAGTTTTTTTTAAGATGTCAGCACTACGGGGGGCATAAGACAGACAAGGAGGGGCATTATAATACAGGGGGCAGTACAAGAGGGGATTAACAAAAGGTCAGAGCACGATAAGGGGGCATTAATACAGGCCAGGGCACTACAGAGGGGCCATGATAATACAGGGGGCATTAATAAAAGCCAAGGCACTAAAAGAGGGTCATTAACATGGGGGGCATAATAATATAGGGTGCACTACAGGTTGGGTTACAACTGCAAGAGGGCATTAGAACTACAGGAGACACTATGGGGGGGCTTTATTAATACTGCTGGTGTTACTATAGGGGGCATTATAATCACTACAGGGTTCACTGTAACTACTGGGGACAGGGGGCTTTATTACTACTGTGGGCTCTACAGGGGTGGCTCCCCTCCCCTATGTACTGAGCGACAGCTGGAGCATCCAATCAGAGGACTACTAGAACCGATGCAGACGGGAGGGGCTTCTAGAAGAGTTCAGAGAACCGGGGGCACTGAACAGGAAAGGACAGCTCCATGACACTTGAGATTGCGGTAAAAGGGATGGGAAAGGAGCAAAAATGGGATATTCTGGTCATACACGCCGATCATGCACTGCTCCCCTCTTCATCTACAGCAGTTTTGAGGGGTAAAAACTGCTGACTGTCTCCAAGTAAGGAGATACAATCCACAGGCAGTGTCTGCGAGGAGACGTAGACGCTCAGAACATTTTCACCACTTTTGTCTCAGAAAGGGATTGTGCCCATCGTAACACCTTGCGTCTCCATCAGCCGGCGGTGTAATAAGAGATAAGGAGACGTCGGCGGGCAGGTCACTGGGTCAAGTATTAGCTCCTCTTTACCCGGTCTGGGTATTACGTGCCAATCAGTGGCTCCTAATCTACCCTGAACTGCAGGGTTAGGGCTCATGCACACAAATGTTTTTTCTTTCCGTGTCCGTTTCGCAGAACCATTCATTTCAATGGGTCTGCAAAAAATAAAAAAAAAAGCGAAGTTACTCCGTGTGCATTCAGTTTCCGTATATCCGTTCCGCCAAAAAATAGAATATGTCCTATAGTTGTCCGTATACGGTCGTGTGCATGAGCCCTTAAGCTGCAGAAAACCAGGGCTCACCGATGGAAAACTGGGATAAAACATCATCAAAAACCGGATGCAACGATAAACCCATTCAAAATATAACACGGGGAGGAATGGAGATGAAGAGTCAACTCAGAAAACCATCAGAACCCGAACACATCAGGCGGGGCCACTGTCTGAGGGACCTACCCGGCTCCCAACATCAGCAGCACCCAAACTACAACCTGTCAGCCAGACACAAAGCAATGTTACGGCTCAAGGACTAAAACTCTGAGCTCATTAATGTCTCACAATATCTTTAGAGCTGCAATCGCAATTCTGCATGTTGTCATTCCTTTGCTGAGCTTCCACCCCTAACACAATGGGAAAGTTCCTTCTCCTAAATCAGGTTACTGAACACAGAATGGCGACAAGAGGAAATTTCCCAGAATAAAACTCACCAGAACAAGCTCAGCGCAGACACTGAACAAGCAGAAAATGCTGGGAGATTTCAGAGCTAAAGGCTGAAGCATGCAGAATCCAGCTCTGGAGTATAATACAGGATGTAACTCAGGATCAGTACAGGATAGGTAATGTATGTACACAGTAACTGCACCAGCAGAACAGTGAGTGCAGCTCTGGAGTATAATACAGGATGTAACTCAGGATCAGTACAGGATAAGTAATGTATGCACACAGTGACTCCACCAGCAGAATAGTGAGTGCAGCTCTGGAGTATAATACAGGATGTAACTCAGGATCAGTACAGGATAAGTAATGTATGTACACAGTGACTCCACCAGCAGAATAGTGAGTGCAGCTCTGGAGTATAATACAGGATGTAACTCAGGATCAGTACAGGATAAGTAATGTATGTACACAGTGACTCCACCATCAGAATAATGAGTGCAGCTCTGGAGTATAATACAGGATGTAACTCAGGAGCAGTACAGGATAGGTAATGTAATGTATGTACACAGTGACTGCACCAGCAGAATAGTGAGTGCAGCTCTGGAGAATAATACAGGATGTAACTCAGGATCAGTACAGGATAGGTAATGTATGTACACAGTGACTCCACCATCAGAATAATGAGTGCAGCTCTGGAGTATAATACAGGATGTAACTCAGGATCAGTACAGGATAAGTAATGTAATGTATGTACACAGTGACTCCACCAGCAGAATAGTGAGTGCAGCTCTGGAGTATAATACAGGATGTAACTCAGGAGCAGTACAGGATAAGTAATGTAATGTATGTACACAGTGACTGCACCAGCAGAATAGTGAGTGCAGCTCTGGAGTATAATACAGGATGTAATTTAGGATCAGTATAAATAATGTACAAAGTGGCTAAAAATGTTGTGAGCATTATGCCGTAGTAATGGCTTCCACATGACTATGAGCATAACCAAACACAAGAGACCAGCCACAATCCCATGCTGTCTCATCCGTGTGCGATCTGTGCGTCTTATGACATCTTGTATCTCTCTGCATCTAATAAACGCTGCCGCCGCCAGACAGATCTGAAGACAGTAATGTAGCAATTCTGCACAGTGTCAGCAGGCAGCCGAACGAGTCAGAGCTTTTCAGAAATTAATACATTTGTGTTTAACCTGGCTAACACCAGCGCCACCAGCGATTCTCTCCTACACGGAAATTCCCTGACAAATCTTCTTGATGCTACAACAATAACCTGTTTGTAATGTGAATTCCTCCAAGAATACTTTGACACCTACTTCCCATTTACATGGCTGGAAAGGATTTCAAAAGGCGTTAAGCATAGCCAATGAGACACAATGCAAACGCGGGCAATAAAAGCCGTCAGGAAACATTGTAGACCGCGGCGGGACCGAGGAAACGGCAGGGGGCTGCATGAAGAAGCCGATGCATGATAGCCACCCTGTAATCAGCATACGCCAAACAAATTTTATAGAAGTATAAAAACTCCCTCATACAGACATCCTCTCGATGAAAACTGCCGATCCCCTTAAAGGGAATGTCCAGTCATGAGCTCAGAAATTATACACATCTGCGCCGACTGGATAAACTTACCTGCTATTTATTTTCCTCATATCTTGCTTTTTGGCTGCTTTTTTGGCCATCTCTATTAAAGAAGGGCTGCAATCAGTGACCACAGCTGAGCTACAGCGCCATCAGGGAGTGTGGGGTAGTCTGAGACACACCCCTGTCTCCTGATTGGATGAGGCTGATACTCTTCCCCCTCCCTCTTCAGACTGACTGCTGTGTGTCACACGACAAGGTGTGTAGTGTGATGGGACCGCTATACCACAAGGCGGGGTTCAGGAGGTAGAAATAATTGCAAAAAAAAGAAAACTGGTCAAGTATCTTCCGTGCAACATAAGTCCGACCTCTGGTTTTTCTCGCGGACTTGTGGATTGATACGCCGTGGCTCCGCACGTGGAGTAGCCCCCTCCATTTCAATATGAATTACCCAGAATAAAATACAGAGCCGATTCCCATTTATATCAATGGGCCGCTAAAGACAAGAAGGTTTCAGAGCAGAATCCACAGTGTGTGAACACAGCCTTAGAAGTAAACGGCAAACAGGCTCCATACTGGGCAGACGCCTTCATGAAAGCGTCTGGATTTAACCTTCAAAGTCTTCAGAAGCTTCTCTTCACAAATCTTCAGAGCTGCCTTCAAAAGCGTCAGTCTCCTCTCTGTGACCGCTATAGTCTCTCATCCAGACCAGGCCTTTGATGGACTGGAACAGGTGCTCCGAGGCTGCCATCCGCAAACACAGGAGGCCGGCGGCCGGGACTGCATAACGGATGGTAGGCGACACTGTGCTGGCGTGTGGAGGTTACCCATCCCCACTGTGCTGGCGTGTGGAGGTTACCCATTCCCACTGTGCTGGCGTGTGGAGGTTACCCATCCCCACTGTGCTGGCGTGTGGAGGTTACCCATCCCTACTGTGCTGGCGTGTGGAGGTTACCCATCCCTACTGTGCTGGCGTGTGGAGGTTACCCATCCCTACTGTGCTGGCGTGTGGAGGTTACCCATCATTACTGTGCTGGCGTGTGGAGGTTACCCATCCCTACTGTGCTGGTGTGTGGAGGTTACCCATCCCCACTGTGCTGGCGTGTGGAGGTTACCCATCCCCACTGTGCTGGCGTGTGGAGGTTACCCATCCCCACTGTGCTGGTGTGTGGAGGTTACCCATCATTACTGTGCTGGCGTGTGGAGGTTACCCATCCCTACTGTGCTGGCGTGTGGAGGTTACCCATCCCCACTGTGCTGGCGTGTGGAGGTTACCCATCCCCACTGTGCTGGCGTGTGGAGGTTACCCATCGCTACTGTGCTGGCGTGTGGAGGTTACCCATCCGTGGTCCACCCTGTGTCACTGTGCTGGAGTGTAGAGGTTACCCATCCGTGGTCCACCCTGTGTCACTGTGCTGAAGTGTAGAGGTCACCCATCCGTGGTCCACCCTGTGTCACTGTGCTGGAGTGTAGAGGTCACCCATCTGTGGTCCACCCTGTGTCACTGTGCTGGAGTGTAGAGGTTACCCATCTGTGGTCCACCCTGTGTCACTGTGCTGGAGTGTAGAGGTTAGCCATCTGTGGTCCACCCTGTGTCACTGTGCTGGAGTGTAGAGGTTAGCCATCTGTGGTCCACCCTGTGTCACTGTGCTGGCGTGTGGAGGTTACCCATCCCTACTGTGCTGGCGTGTGGAGGTTACCCATCCCTACTGTGCTGGCGTGTGGAGGTTACCCATCCCTACTGTGCTGGCGTGTGGAGGTTACCCATCCGTGGTCCACCCTGTGTCACTGTGCTGGAGTGTAGAGGTCACCCATCTGTGGTCCACCCTGTGTCACTGTGCTGGAGTGTAGAGGTTACCCATCTGTGGTCCACCCTTATCATTGGCTAGGAATGCAGTCTACTGCTCCCTGTTATCAGCCAGAGTTCTGTTCCTGATCGCAGGATGAGACCCACAGGGTCATATAGAAGGGAAATCCGGGCTGACAGAACATTGTAACAAACCCTCAGCTATTAGGTCTGCACAGGTGTTTAGCCTCTGAATGTCAAGAAGAATGTCCCCATTCACTGACTGCAAGCAGATATATTAAAAGATGGTAAGGAATCAAAATGAAAAGACTGGTGTTTTATCTAGCAGCTTCAGCGACAAGTCAGCGGGAGACAAGAGGGCATTTTCTGGCAGAATAAAAAATGTTCATGGGGTACATTATAAAGGTCACGCCCCCTTCACCAAGCACTAACCACTTTCTTGCCACTTTTGAAAAATGTAAAATGCTGCAAATTATAACACAATTGTGATGCGAGTCGTGCGACCATGCCACAAAAGTGACGTAAAACCTGAATCAGCCCCAAAGCGTGTTAAAATATAAAAAAAAAAAAAAAAAGGTCACTTTCTAGTCATCACAGGCTGCAAAAAGCACCTTTATTACATATCCTATGGCCATAAATTTCTGCAAAAATATTTAATGTAACTTGTGTCTGTAAGCTTAAACCCCCCCCCACCCCCCCCTTTATTAAATCAGCACGCTCCTCCGACAGACACCAGGTATGGCTAGGATTCATGTAATACCACATTTGCCCAGTAGTGGCCACTGCAGGAGAACGGCCAATCCTTCTCGGGGTTTTCAGAACCGATCCCAGGGATCAGCTTCATTTCATAGAGGTTTGTCATGTTAGGACTTCACCGACTACTGGGAGAGGGGCCATTTTTTGGCCATAAATCTCCGTCTGACGTTCTGTTCCTCCGTTATATTCGCCATGTAGCAGGCAGCGCACAAAGGGACCAATAACCAATTTTTCAATTTATTTTTTATAGCTTAACAGCATGTGGGGGAGCGGGGGCACACGGTTCTTACAATTCAGAACAAAAGCCATGTCGGGTCCGGCCAGCGTCAAATACCACGTGAGCCTCGACTTCTGACAACTTCTGAACAAGTGCAAAGGGAAACACAAGACCCTCCCCAATTACAGAGGCGACCCCCACGACTTTTAAGAAAGGGTAACCACGAAGAGAGACTTCAAGCCAAGACGATCTGAGAGGAGATGAATGCGGTAATGGGCCCTGGATGGAGGGGGGCGAGACCTTTCTACTGAAATGTCTCACAGCAATTACTGCACAAATACGGGCACTCGGGCTGGCAGGGTGGGCTTCAGGGGGCAGAGGGGACAAGCCCACCCTCCCCCTCACTTGTGCCAGGGTGTCTATAGGCAGGCAACAAAACAAACAAGTCTCAGGAGGGTCTAGCAGCCCCCACGGCAAATAGTCAAAGAGGCTTACAGCACCCGCCGAGGACAAAGCCTCCATGTTTACTCATCCATTCAAGTCAAAGGGCTATTTCCTCGGATTTCTACTTTTTTTTTTTGTGGAAATCTACTTATTTGAGCTATCCACACCGCCTGTCACCCAACTTTCCACAGACCCAGAATGGTACACACATTTTATTGCTATGCAGTTATACCACTGCCTGTGTGTCAGTCTCCACTGACATTCTCACATCCTATTCATCTGTACTGGGAGGCACACAGTTGAAGCCATTTTAAACCACAAATAATTGTAGGATTGAGCAAGCAGACATGCTGGGAGTTGTAGTTTCACAACAACTGGAGTGCCAAAGGTTGTTGAGCCCTGGAATAGGGGATGAGTAGCAGACTGGTGCGGGTCTGACCGCCTGCGAACCCCATGGGTCGCGAGCATTGGATGCCCCACAGTTTATATGGAACATACAGTGAACGCGGCTTTCCATGGGGATCGTGCGTCGGGATCCGTGTGCGAGTCCGCATGAAGAACCAGCCTGCGGACATGCGCTATGTCAGGGCTCAGCAACCATTGGCACTCCAGCTGCTGTGAAACTACAACTCCCAGCATGCACACTTGCACGGCTGGTCTTGTAATCCCCATAGAAGTGAATGAAGCATGCTGGGAGTTGTAGTTTGAGGACAGCTGGAGTGGCAGAGGTCACCGAGCCCTGCCCAGTACCTTTTCCCCTCTTCTGGCTCCAAATATTGCCACAAAACTGTATTTTTTGGCACAATTTGGGGCAGAGTTTTACTTAAAGGGGTGCTCTGGGCTACGTCATCAGTATCGGATCGACTCCCATCATCCCTGCCATTCAACTGCTGTCAGGCGACTCCGCTGGGCACGAGCCGTGTACGGAGCAGGAGTGAAAGGCCGAAACGGTGTCATTTCTGGTGTGTATGGGGTTGTCGGGAGGAACTCGGGAGAGATGCCTATGGCCGCCTTAAGAGGCTCGGTCTGTCTGACAACCCTGACTTTACTCTCCTCTAATAATAGACAGGGGCTGGCGGGGGAGGCTTTGATCACCGGAGCACAGGACACACAATGGAAGAGACTGTCTACAAGTTTCTTTGTTCATTCATCCACCTTTACAAGTCTCACCAAGTCAATAGGTGTAGGACCCCGGCACCTGCATGACCGGTAACGCGGACCCCACACCTGCCACACAGGGGGCGCGTCAGCAGGATGCTAGTGGCACTTAGATAGTGAGTGGGATGCAGACTGCAAACAGCTTTTTATTACTCTAGGTATATACTGTTATCTGCTCAGAGCTCCGCTTTTTAATACCGACCCCAATCCGTTTTGAGCTCGGAATAAGATGTGTCTGTCTGCAGCCGCCACTAGGGGGAGCTTTGGCGCTTACTGCAACACACTGTATACATCAAACACATGCAGAAAGCTCCCCCTAGTGGTGTATTATTTAGTTATAGCGCTGTTCTGATTAGGTTGATGATTGCTGCATTGCATTCAGTGAGGCGACTGCTCTCATGAGATTCCCTGAGGAGACACGTGCTGCGATGTAGTGTGAAAAGGATGCCTATATGCAAGTCCACAAGCCGGTCAACTGCGGGCAAGGCGAGTGGGCACCGTGCAGACCTGACCCCGAACCGATAGAGGCCAACCAATAAAGTGGTCCCTGGAAGATTACGCGAGTCCGGCGTAATCCAAACAACGGGTTGCTAGGGACGATGCCGTCCATACAAATGGGCTGAGCTACAAGTGTACGGACGCCCTGTGCCGGCTGCGTCTCCCCATGGTAACAGACAACCACCCAGCCCCGCCAAAGGTCGGACATGGGGCCAGACTTATCAATAGCTAAAGTCAAACTCATGGCGAGAAAAAGTGGCGATATTTTGCGCAATCGACTTTTTTGGCTCTGCGCTATGCTCGCCAGTTTTCTGAAAGTGGGGACGTTTTCTTATGTAGATCGATCTCTAGACAGATTTACTATTGCAACAATGCAAAAAAGTCACAAAAAAATGGCGCAAATTCACTGCAGTCAGGACCATGGTTATGCTGGGAACGTATTACATCGGCATCAAACAGAGGACGCTTTTTACCTTTTATTCAAAATGTTCATCAAAAGAAATGAATTTCTTTTCATTATTATTATATTACTAGCCCCGCCTCTCCACTTTTCTGTCAGAAACCTATAAACGTGCGACTTTTATAAAGCCGCTTACTGAAGGATAAATCGCTACCGTCAATCCACATGTATCACAGTATTGAAGGGTCATTAATAAATCTGACCGAGCCAAAAGTCACTTTGGGCAAATGTAAAAGCGGAGTAAGATGGAACGATAAATGTGGCCCCGAGTCTTCACGCTGCATTATGTGTGTATGGAACGAGCATGGGATGCTGGGGGGGTGCATATATAAAGAAGGACGTTAATGTATGTATTTACCGTATGTTCCGCGATCACTCAAAAACGCAACCATCGATTTCAACGACACTTGCCATACACACCCCCTGCTATCTGGAAAGAAATCCTGTGGGGGTCCTCCGCCCCTGCACGAAGTTTGATGCCCCAGGGGCCTAAATACAGCGCACACTACCGGTATACAGGGCCTAAATACAGCGCACACTACCGGTATATAGGGCCTAAATACAGCGCACACTACCGGTATACAAGGCCTGAATACAGCGCACACTACCGGTATACAAGGCCTGAATACAGCGCACACTACCGGTATACAAGGCCTGAATACAGCGCACACTACCGGTATACAGGGCCTGAATACAGCGCACACTACCGGTATACAGGGCCTGAATACAGCGCACACTACCGGTATACAGGGCCTAAATACAGCGCACACTACCGGTATACAGGGCCTAAATACAGCGCACACTACCGGTATACAGGGCCTAAATACAGCGCACACTACCGGTATACAGGGCCTAAATACAGCGCACACTACCGGTATATAGGGCCTAAATACAGCGCACACTACCGGTATACAGGGCCTGAATACAGCGCACACTACCGGTATACAGGGCCTGAATACAGCGCACACTACCGGTATACAGGGGCCTGAATACAGCGCACACTACCGGTATACAGGGCCTAAATACAGCGCACACTACCGGTATACAGGGGCCTGAATACAGCGCACACTACCGGTATACAGGGCCTGAATACAGCGCACACTACCGGTATACAGGGGCCTGAATACAGCGCACACTACCGGTATACAAGGCCTGAATACAGCGCACAGTACCGGTATACAGGGGCCTGAATACAGCGCACAGTACCGATATACAGGGCCTATATACAGCGCACACTACCGGTATACAGGGCCTGAATACAGCGCACACTACCGGTATACAAGGCCTGAATACAGCGCACAGTACCGGTATACAGGGGCCTGAATACAGCGCACACTACCGATATACAGGGCCTATATACAGCGCACACTACCAGTATACAGGGCCTGAATACAGCGCACACTACCGGTATACAAGGCCTGAATACAGCGCAGAGTACCGGTATACAGGGGCCTGAATACAGCGCACAGTACCGGTACTCAGGGCCCGAATACAGCGCACTGTACCGGTATACAGGGGCCTGAATACAGCGCACTGTACCGGTACTCAGGGCCCGAATACAGCGCACAGTACCGATACTCAGGGCCCGAATACAGCGCACAGTACCGGTACTCAGGGCCCGAATACAGCGCACAGTACCGGTACTCAGGGCCTGAATACAGCGCACAGTACCGGTACTCAGGGCCTGAATACAGCGCGCTCCACCAGCCCAGGGCGACATCTTTCCTCACAATCGATATTCCAAGCACTAGAGAGCAGTAAATAATTCTGCGGGAGAGTAAGAGTGCGGCCCCAGGTCTCAGCACGACTCGGCGACTGCTCCCGGGCGCTGTCAGTGTACCCCCGCGCTCCCAGCGCTCGTCTCATAGGCGGCCTGGGAGGAAAAGATGCATGTCTGATCTCTTTACAAGCTCCATTTTAGGTTCTTATGAACCAACTGAGACCAGAAAATTGTTGTAAAGGTTTCCAGACCAATATACTCTGCCAACGCTCATCACACTCGTCTGCGGCGGGAGCAGATATGAAACGTGCGCAGGCTGCAATGGGGCCCCTAAGGATAGGGAACCACACATGTACCCCTCCCTCATGGGTGGTGTAAACCCGAAATGCACCCCAATGCAGGAGGAGGGCTGGTGAATACTGGGCTGCGCTTATCTGAAGGACTAGAAAAAAGGTGGGGCTGCAGTACCACACGCAACCAAATGGAAAAAGGGGGGGCTGCAGTACCACACGCAACCACATGGAAAAGGGGGGGCTGCAGTACCACACGCAACCAAATGGAAAAAGGGGGGGCTGCAGTACCACATGGAAAAGGGGGGGCTGCAGTACCACACGCAACCACATGGAAAAGGGGGGGCTGCAGTACCACACGCAACCACATGGAAAAGGGGGGGCTGCAGTACCACACGCAACCACATGGAAAAGGGGGGGCTGCAGTACCACACGCAACCACATGGAAAAGGGGGGGCTGCAGTACCACACGCAACCACATGGAAAAGGGGGGGCTGCAGTACCACACAGGAAAGGGGGCTGCAGTACCACACGCAACCACATGGAAAAGGGGGGGCTGCAGTACCACACGCAGCCACATGGAAAACGGGGGGGCTGCAGTACCACACGCAACCACATGGAAAAGGGGGGGCTGCAGTACCACATGGAAAAGGGGGGGGCTGCAGTACCACATGCAACCACATGGAAAAGGGGGACGCAGTTTCTCCCAAAAAATAAAATAAATCAGATTCTAGTTTCTTACACCGTAAAACCCCTTAAAGAAAATTATATGTATAGAGCTGCCCAATTAAAGGGGTTTTCTAGGCTCTTCATATTAATGGCCTCTTGTGAGGATAGCTCTGTGGGGGTCTGGGACCCCCACCGATCATCTGTTTGGGGAGGCCCCTGAGCGCCTCACAGAGCACAGCACCGTCCATTTGATATCGCAGCCCTGCCTCATTTAATTGAATGGGACTGAACGGCGCCTCAGCCACGTAATCGACCAACGTGACATTCCGTGGCACCGCAAAAATTACAGATCACGTCCTATTCTTGTCTGTTTTGCAGAAGGCACACGAACGGCATCCATGTTTTGCGCATCCGCAATTTGCAGACCGCAAAATACGGCATGTTCGTGTGCAAGAGGCCTTAAGACGACGTTACGTGGAGTCGGAGTGCTTCTTTAAAACCTACAGTAAAATACTGAAAACTAGGTTAGTGGCAGCGTTTTCGGGGCCACGGCACACTGCGTTATATCCACAGGGTTCGCTATAGGCCTTTGCATTTTTTTTTTCACAAGCATTTTAAAAAGCGCGTGTGTGAACGAGCGCGAAGAGGCATCTTTTGATTTTTGAGGCAAGATGAAGGAAATCGGAAGGAGGCGCCAAACCGCACGGATTCCTTTTTATGAATGAACAAGGTTTTGCCATTGTAATCGGCTCCATGAGTCACGGGGCGAGTCACCCGTAAGAGCCACTCACCTCTGCCCTGCTACCTGCAGCCGGAAGCTACGCGGGTTAACCCCTTCCTGCAGGTGGACCTACCTGGACATCCGAATTCTCACCTCAATAGGGCGTATGCCCCGGGTCTGCCCAATAGTCTGGCCATCCACTACAGCAAGGATCAGCCACGGCCGACTGTTCTGTAACTACAACTCCCAGAATCCTCCTCTCCCTTCTATGGGAGTTACAAGAACAGCCAAGTATGTGTGCATGCTGGGAGTTGTAGTTTCACGGCAGCCGCACTATAGCCTAATGCCAGCTGAAGCCACTGATTTAGGTGGGACAGGCCGACCATCTACTGTTTACTCACTCCGCCCCATTCACAACACACGCACCCTCAGCGGAGCCGAGCATACATGTGCACGGGGGGAGTCTGAACAATGTATGGCTTTGCTTTAGGTCACGCCTGGGTTCACATGTAGCAGAGGTGCTGCCGATTTTCTACACCGGCACAGAAACCGACATGCAGAGCAGATATTAAGTTTAGGCCCCGTGCATACGTCTGTGTGCATGCTGCTCTTCCATTACAGGGCTGCCCGATTCGCGGAACAGCCCCACGGATTATCTCCGTGTCATGTCCGCTTTTTTTATTTTTTCCCCAAACCCATAGAAATAAATGCGGATCTTGCCCTGGGTCCGTTGCAGAATCCACAGTAGATTCTTTTCTGCCCCTGGTGATGTACCCCAATATTCAAAGACTATATTCAGAGAATCAGACAATCGCCACGTGCAATAAAAAAAAAAACATATCGTATAATTCTCGCCGCAATCACCGCAGGAAAATAAAACCCCCAACACAGGGACCGCTGCCTGTAAAATATAACAATCTAATTATAAAACTACAGCCAAAACACAGCAGGCCTGGCTCTGACGCTGGAGAACTACAGGTCCCAGCAGGGAGATTTCAGGACGTGAACTGGCGGAGCACTGGTTTGTCGGGCTGTGAGCTGCTGGTCTCCGGATCATACTGGGGACAGGACGGAGGAGGAGGCCCCGGGCCCTGGAGCACATGGGCCGCACAGAAGATGTACACAGGGAGGAGCGGCTGTAATTACTAAACATGAGAGGCCGGGGGAGCGGCGCCATTACAATAATGTCCTCCTCCTCCTGCACCCGGACATGTTTATTCAAATCAGGCCGTGCCAGGGAGCAGAGCCTCCCTCATTAACCCTCTGCCTGCCGCCCTCTGCGCCTCCATTATTAACCCCTCTGCTCCTCTATTAATCCTTTGTCTGCTGCTGACCCTCTGCCCGCAACAATCACTGCAGTATCATTAACCCTCCGGCTGCTGCTGCAACCGCTTCTCCATCACTATTAACCCTCTGATTGACGCGGCAGCTTCTGGCTCAGCAAAAATTCATTCTGCAGCAGCCCCTAACCATTAACCTGCTGCAACCCCTGCCATTACTGACCCTGTGCCGGCTGCTGCACCACCTGCTCCCTAACCCACTGCAACCTCTGCACCATTATTACCCAGCTACTGCTGCAGCCCCACTGTTATTAACCCTCCGCCGGCCACTGCAACCTCTGCACCACTATGATTAACTTTCCTCCTAGCGCTGCAACCACTGCACCACTATGATTAACCCTCCGCTGGCCGCTGCTGCATCATTATTAACCGGCTACTGCCCCACTGTTATTAACCCTCTGCCAGCCACTGCACCACTATGATTAACCCCCCACTGCACCATTATTAACTGGCTACTGCTGCACCACTATTAACCCTCTGCCTGCCGCATCACTATTAACCCTCTGCCTGCCGCATCACTATTAACCCTCTGCCTGCCGCATCACTATTAACCCTATGCCTGCCGCATCACTATTAACCCTATGCCTGCCGCTGCAAACACTGCACCACTATTAACCCTCCACCAGCCGATGCCGCACCACTATTAACCCTCCGCCGGCTACTGCTGCAACACCTGCTCCCTAATCCACTGCCGGCTGCAACCTCTGCACCATTATTAAACGCTACTCCTGCAGCCCCACTGTTATTAACCCTCTGCCCGCAACCACTATTATGAATCCTCTGTCAGATGCCACTGAACCACTATTAACCCTTCGCTCTCCGCCACAGCACCACTATTAACCCTCTGTTGGATGAAACAAACCACACAGCCAGAATTGTGAATCCGTCCACTGAAGCTCTGTGACTACCCTCATGGGCTCGACATCACAAGTCGCCCCCCCGCACTATTACCCAGTGTGACCGCCATGGCCCTGCCTCAGCCACAGGCAGCGATTTACTGCACATGCTGCAAAATAGACAATACCAGAAAATGAAATCTGCAGCTTCTAAACACAGCTCTGTATTACATGGTATCCACAAGGGGACTATTCACCGGAGCAGAGGTCCTGGAGCCACCAACAAGGGCCACACATCCATAACCGGCACCGCATTGGCTTTTAAGGGAAGAAAAACTGGAAGTTCTGATAAAACAGACTCCAAACACCGCGACCTATAAAACCGGTCCAGATGCAGACGCGCGTCACAGACACGTTTCACATAACACGCAGGAAACACACAAGTCACCTGCTGGACCTCCTGCACAGTCAGACCACGCGTGGCCCCCTCCTATACACAGTCCATAGGCCCCGCCGCCCCTATAGGTTCCCTCTGTCGTGTAGTGGAGGCTACAGAACAGTGCGGGAAGTTTGTCACCGGCTGCTTCACCCCGGCGGACACCGCAGGGGCCTCATTTTAATTACGGGTTGTCAGATTTCGCCCCAACAAAAGCAAAAAGCCAACCTATTATTTTGCTAATAAAAAGCGTAAGCAGCAGTTCCAAGGTCACCGCCAGCGACCAGCGCGTCATCCATCCTCGTTACAGGCACGGCCACATGCATTATTATTAGACGCAGGCGCGTGGCCAGGCTGGCGCTATAGAGGGATTCATGAGGCCTGCAGCACATCGCACCAGGCAGGCGCTGCTATAGAGGGATTCATGAGGCCTGCAGCACATCGCACCAGGCAGGCGCTGCTATAGAGGGATTCATGAGGCCTGCAGCACATCGCACCAGGCTACAGATTTTGGGGTTTTTTGCCTTGAGGTTCACCAAGAATTGATAAATCCATGAAATGGAGAATTGGTCGAAAGGTCCTTCTCTTATTATTACGTGAGTAAGCGGTAATAACGGCTGCCAGGACAGACCCCATAGGGGCGGTTGCGCAGCTTTTCACAGACCCCGATTGGCAACTGCCTCCTGCGTTATGCAGCCGTTTTCTCCCTCCTACTGTCCTGTCAGTCTCCACTTTGTTCCTGGTATTCAGGTCATGAACCAGGAGGCTCAGGATGAACACTGCAATGGGTGGAAAAGCGCTGGCGTGCATGGAATAGCGGGAGGACGCAGGAAAGGTAATTCTGCGACGTATGGAGCCCCCTGAATAAAAGGCTCTGTACACCGCAGCACAGATCGGCACTGACCCCCATGAGGGGAGATTCGGATGCAGCAGAATTTTCCATTCACCTGAATTTCAGATTCTGCAGAAATTCATGCACCGGCTGCAGCGGAATGGGACGGACCGCCATTTGCAGAAATCTCCACAACGGACCTGCCGCCTGTGAAGAGACCCTTAAAATGACTCGCGTTCCTGGGAAGCAATAATAATGGCGTCATGGAAGACACAAAACCGCGTCAGCGGACGGCGCGCACTGGTCTATACCGAAATGGACAGTAGATTCCCGCCGTCAGACGCCTCAAAGGAGCGAGGCTCCGAACACCCGTCCGTCGCCCGCGCCAGTCCATACAGCAGGCCCGGGCCTAAATACGAGGAGGAGATGACAAAAAAAAAAAATGTACAAACCTGTCCTATAAGAGGCTAGAATAAAGCGCAAAATCAGGTCGTCGAAGGACTGCCGTCCAGGAGGAAGGGGTTAATGAAATAACGACCCCAGTGTGATGCTGAAGTTAAAGCATGGCGGACCCCTAGGATAAAACGCCAACCCCCCCCCCCCCCTCACTTTATGAACAAGAAATAAAACTTGTCAATTATTATTACATATACATTGCATTTGGGGCTTTTTTTTACGTTTTTTTTCCCCGCCCCGTCTACATCACAAAGCGATAAATCCAGGAGCCGGACGCTTTCACATTGCCGGCCTAATATAACAAAAATGGTCCGCGGCGCCCTCTGACCCGCACCGAAAAGCCGCCCCTTTGTCCCTGCGATTTCAGCACACGACAACATAGAAGCTATTAATTACAGCTAAGCCATTTACGGGGCCGGATGCGTCGGGCTCGGCCTGGAAAGGATCGGATTTGTCTTTTTTTTTTCTTTTACAGGTTCCTACATGTCTCCCCCCCCCCCCCCCCTACGAATGTCATCCATGCGGCTAAAGCTTTGTTGTAATGTACTGGTTACTGGTGGAACTGGGAACGCCCCATACAAGAGAGAAGGTGGAGGGAGAGACGAGACTGGGCCACTTAAAAAAAAACGCATAAAACGCTTCATGTGTTACCTCCACCGGCCCAAAACGTTACCCCACAGACCCCTAATCACAGACCAGTGCTCCCCCCCTCCCCTCTGACCGGCGCACCATTGGGAACCAGCAGCTACGGGGTTATTCAGGAGACTTGTGGTCCCTTTAAAAAGTATGCTAAACCTGGAGCACGGAAATGAATATGTAAAATCAGAAGGACCAGGGGGAGGAAATCCAGGGCTCAAAACGTGTGGGGAAGAGAGAGGGAACGGCCAGGAACTGTCAGAGGCTCACGGCGCACCCCCCAACCTGCAGGATAACCATATCAGCGTCCTGGGAGAGATAATGGGGGGCTGAAGAAGCTAAACAATACAAATACTTAAATATAAAACATTCTGAGAGCCAATAATGAGCAGATATAGCTAAAAAAAATACTTCAAAAATAATCCAAAACATTCTGAGAGCCAATAATGAGCAGATATAGCTAACAAATACTTCAAAAATAATCAAAAAAATTCTGAGAGCTAATAATAAGCAGATATAACTTATAAAAAACTTCAAAAATAATAAAAAAAAATAACTAAAAAATATACTGAGCATGTTAAGCAGGCATAAATAAAAAAAAATACTAAAAAAATTAAAAAAACATTCTGAGAGCTAATAATGAGCATGTAAACAAAATATACAAAAAAAATTCTAGAGCTAAAAATACTTAAATATTTTTCCTGCTCATTAGCCATCAGGAAAATTATGTAAAAAAAAATATAAAAAATACTGAAAAAAATAAAAATCTGAGAGCGAATAAGGTGCAACTAAATATCAAAAATACTTTCTAGAATTGTAACTTTCTTTTTCAAGGTCAATCGTCCTACTGGGCAAATATAATGGCGTTAATAAAAAAATATATATTATTATATTTTACAAAATAGACATCAGGTGACAGTTTGTAGCAGATTTGGTAATTTCCTCCATTCAAGTCAATACCGCGCTGTCAGTCTACAAGTCCCGTGTAATACCGCGTGGCGGCATACAGCCCAATATACGCCCCGTACACCGGACGGGTCACCCCCATTATAGAAATTACTAATACACCCAGAACAGCCGGCGCCAGAGCAGGACGGCAAAGGTTAAAAACACTTCCGAGCACCGACATCAACACCAAAGCGCCCGCGCTCGTCTCCTCCCCATATTGTACCTGGACCCCCCCCCCCCCCCCCAATTTATAAAAAATTCTTTCACAAACATTATGTCATGAGGAAGTGCGCCAGATGGAAATATCCGAACGTGTACCCCACACTGGTACAGGTAGGCGCCTCATGTCCAATAAATATACAGGATATAATACATCACACATATAGGATATAACATATTATATATATACAGGATATAATACATCACACATATAGGATATAACCTATTATATATATACAGGATATAATACATCACACATATAGGATATAACATATTATATATATATATATATATATATAGGATATAACACGACACATATAGGATATAACATATTATATATATACAGGATATAATACATCACACATATAGGATATAACATATTATATATATATATATAATATAGAGGATATAACACGACACATATAGGATATAACATTATATACAGGATATAACACATGACACATATAGGATACAGTTATAACCCCTGCACATAACACGATACAAGTATTGGCCAGAGCTGCACCCACAGCGCCGGAGGCCTGGCGGCAGGTAATAGCGCGGCAGACGGGGAGGGGCAGGACATTTTGGGATAATTAGGGGAATATTAATGGTGGAAATAATGAGGAGGGGGCAGAGAGGTCATGGGAGGGGTGGTCGGCCTGTATTAATAATAATGAGGAGGGGAAGGCGCCGGGGGCAAAGGCCGAGGTATCATTCTATATTATATGTAGGCAGACAGAAGAGGGTGAATACCGCAGGTTTAAAAAGACGGTATTGATTTTCAGCCCTGGGATTTATTTATTTGAGCCCTTTTATCTGAAAAAGCGACAGCACAAAACGCAGGAGACGCACAACGGGCACCGACGTGAAGAATGGGACACTTAGTGTGTAATGGGGAGATGATGGGAGTTATCCTGCAGTCAGGACTACTGATAATGGCAGGTTACATATAAATGATACAGCCCCTATATGAATAAGGGGTCATTATATATAATGCATGCATAAAAATGAAGGGTCTGTATAAATATATATATTATACCGTCCCGATATGAATTAGGTGTATATAATTATACATCCCCTATACGTATGAGGTCAATATACATCCCCTATAAGTATGAGGTCAGTATACATTTATACATCCCCTATATGTATGAGGTCAGTATACATTTATACATCCCCTATATGTATGAGGTCAGTATACATTTATACATCCCCTATACGTATGAGGTCAGTATACATTTATACATCCCCTATACGTATGAGGTCAGTATACATTTATACATCCCCTATACGTATGAGGTCAATATACATTTATACATCCCCTATACGTATGAGGTCAATATACATTTATACATCCCCTACATGTATGAGGTCAGTATACATTTATACATCCCCCATAAGTATGAGGTCAGTATACATTTATACATCCCCTACATGTATGAGGTCAGTATACATTTATACATCCCCTATAAGTATGAGGTCAGTATACATTTATACATCCCCTATAAGTATGAGGTCAATATACATTTATACATCCCCATAAGTATGAGGTCAGTATACATTTATACATCCCCTATATGTATGAGGTCAGTATACATCCCCTATATGTATGAGGTCAGTATACATTTATACATCCCCCATAAGTATGAGGTCAGTATACATTTATACATCCCCTACATGTATGAGGTCAGTATACATTTATACATCCCCTATATGAATGAGGTCAGTATACATTTATACATCCCCTATATGTATGAGGTCAGTATACATTTATACATCCCCTATAAGTATGAGGTCAGTATACATTTATACATCCCCTATAAGTATGAGGTCAGTATACATTTATACATCCCCTATATGTATGAGGTCAGTATACATTTATACATCCCCTATACGTATGAGGTCAGTATACATTTATACATCCCCCATAAGTATGAGGTCAGTATACATTTATACATCCGCCATATGTATGAGGTCAGTATACATTTATACATCCCCTATATGTATGAGGTCAGTATACATCCCCTATATGTATGAGGTCAGTATACATTTATACATCCCCTATACGTATGAGGTCAGTATACATCCCCTATATGTATGAGGTCAGTATACATTTATACATCCCCTATAAGTATGAGGTCAGTATACATTTATACATCCCCTATATGTATGAGGTCAGTATACATTTATACATCCCCCATACGTATGAGGTCAGTATACATTTAAACATTCCCTATACGTATGAGGTCAGTATACATTTATACATCCCCTATATGTATGAGGTCAGTATACATTTATACATCCCCTATAAGTATGAGGTCAGTATACATTTATACATCCCCTATAAGTATGAGGTCAGTATACATTTATACATCCCCCATAATTATGAGGTCAGTATACATTTATACGTCCCCCATAATTATGAGGTCAGTATACATTTATACATCCCCTATATGTAATGAGGTCAGCATACATTTATACATCCCCTATATGTATGAGGTCAGTATACATTTATACATCACCTATATGTATGAGGTCAGTATACATTTATACATCCCCCATAAGTATGAGGTCAGTATACATTTATACATCCCCCATAAGTATGAGGTCAGTATACATTTATACATCCCCTATACGTATGAGGTCAGTATACATTTATACATCCCCTATAAGTATGAGGTCAGTATACATTTATACATCCCCTATATGTATGAGGTCAGTATACATTTATACATCCCCTATAAGTATGAGGTCAGTATACATTTATACATCCCCTACATGTATGAGGTCAGTATACATTTATACATCCCCTATACGTATGAGGTCAGTATACATTTATACATCCCCTATACGTATGAGGTCAGTATACATTTATACATCCCCTATACGTATGAGGTCAGTATACCTTTATACATCCCCTATACGTATGAGGTCAGTATACATTTATACATCCCCTATAAGTATGAGGTCAGTATACATTTATACATCCCCCATAAGTAATGAGGTCAGTATACATTTATACATCCCCTATACGTATGAGGTCAGTATACATCCCCTATAAGTATGAGGTCAGTATACATTTATACATCCCCTATAAGTATGAGGTCAGTATACATTTATACATCCCCTATAAGTATGAGGTCAGTATACCTTTATACATCCCCTATACGTATGAGGTCAGTATACCTTTATACATCCCCTATAAGTATGAGGTCAGTATACATTTATACATCCCCCATAAGTAATGAGGTCAGTATACATTTATACATCCCCCATAAGTAATGAGGTCAGTATACATTTATACATCCCCTATACGTATGAGGTCAGTATACATCCCCTATACGTATGAGGTCAGTATACATTTAAACATCCCCATAAGTATGAGGTCAGTATACATTTATACATCCCCTATAAGTATGAGGTCAGTATACATTTATACATCCCCTATAAGTATGAGGTCAGTATATATGTATGAATATATCTAGTCAATACATAGAAGCAGTATACAGCTGATAAGGAGCCCATTATATATATCGCACAGCCCCTATATGAATGAGAGCAGCATATACATTGCACAGCCCCTGTATCAGGCTCAGTATATATATATTGCACAGCCCCTGTATCGGGCTCAGTATATATATATATATATTGCACAGCCCCTGTATCGGGCTCAGTATATATATATATATTGCACAGCCCCTGTATCGGGCTCAGTATATATATATTGCACAGCCCCTGTATCAGGCTCAGTATATATATATTGCACAGCCCCTGTATCAGGCTCAGTATATATATATATATATATATATATTGCACAGCCCCTGTATCGGGCTCAGTATATATATATATTGCACAGCCCCTGTATCGGGCTCAGTATATATATATATTGCACAGCCCCTGTATCAGGCTCAGTATATATATATATTGCACAGCCCCTGTATCAGGCTCAGTATATATATATATTGCACAGCCCCTGTATCGGGCTCAGTATATATATATTGCACAGCCCCTGTATCAGGCTCAGTATATATATATATTGCACAGCCCCTGTATCAGGCTCAGTATATATATATATTGCACAGCCCCTGTATCGGGCTCAGTATATATATATATTGCACAGCCCCTGTATCAGGCTCAGTATATATATATTGCACAGCCCCTGTATCAGGCTCAGTATATATATATTGCACAGCCCCTGTATCAGGCTCAGTATATATATATATTGCACAGCCCCTGTATCAGGCTCAGTATATATATATTGCACAGCCCCTGTATCAGGCTCAGTATATATATATTGCACAGCCCTGTATCAGGCTCAGTATATATATATTGCACAGCCCCTGTATCGGGCTCAGTATATATATATTGCATAGCCCCTGTATCAGGCTCAGTATATATATATTGCACAGCCCCTGTATCAGGCTCAGTATATATATATTGCACAGCCCTGTATCAGGCTCAGTATATATATATATTGCACAGCCCTGTATCAGGCTCAGTATATATATATTGCACAGCCCTGTATCAGGCTCAGTATATATATTGCACAGCCCCTGTATCAGGCTCAGTATATATATATTGCACAGCCCCTGTATCAGGCTCAGTATATATATATATTGCACAGCCCTGTATCAGGCTCAGTATATATATATATTGCACAGCCCCTGTATCGGGCTCAGTATATATATATATTGCACAGCCCCTGTATCAGGCTCAGTATATATATATTGCACAGCCCCTGTATCAGGCTCAGTATATATATTGCACAGCTCATGTATCAGGCTCATATATATATATATTGCACAGCCCCTGTATCAGGCTCAGTATATATATATTGCACAGCCCCTGTATCGGGCTCAGTATATATATATATTGCACAGCCCCTGTATCGGGCTCAGTATATATATATTGCACAGCCCCTGTATCAGGCTCAGTATATATATATTGCACAGCCCCTGTATCAGGCTCAGTATATATATATTGCACAGCCCTGTATCAGGCTCAGTATATATATATATTGCACAGCCCCTGTATCAGGCTCAGTATATATATATATATTGCACAGCCCTGTATCAGGCTCAGTATATATATATTGCACAGCCCTGTATCAGGCTCAGTATATATATATATATATATTGCACAGCCCCTGTATCAGGCTCAGTATATATATCATTGCACAGCCCCTGTATCAGGCTCAGTATATATATATTGCACAGCCCCTGTATCAGGCTCAGTATATATATATTGCACAGCCCCTGTATCAGGCTCAGTATATATATATATGCTATCAGCTCATATATATGATATATATATATATTGCACAGCCCTGTATCAGGCTCAGTATATATATATTGCACAGCCCCTGTATCGGGCTCAGTATATATATATATTGCACAGCCCCTGTATCAGGCTCAGTATATATATATTGCACAGCCCCTGTATCAGGCTCAGTATATATATATTGCACAGCCCCTGTATCGGGCTCAGTATATATATATTGCACAGCCCCTGTATCGGGCTCAGTATATATATATTGCACAGCCCCTGTATCAGGCTCAGTATATATATATTGCACAGCCCTGTATCGGGCTCAGTATATATATTGCACAGCCCTGTATCAGGCTCAGTATATATATATTGCACAGCCCTGTATCAGGCTCAGTATATATATATTGCACAGCCCCTGTATCGGGCTCAGTATATATATATTGCACAGCCCCTGTATCGGGCTCAGTATATATATATATATTGCACAGCCCCTGTATCAGGCTCAGTATATATATATTGCACAGCCCCTGTATCAGGCTCAGTATATATATATATTGCACAGCCCTGTATCAGGCTCAGTATATATATATTGCACAGCCCTGTATCAGGCTCAGTATATATATATTATTGCACAGCCCTGTATCGGGCTCAGTAATATATATATATATGCACAGCCCCTGTATCGGGCTCAGTATATATATATATATATTGCACAGCCCCTGTATCAGGCTCAGTATATATATATTGCACAGCCCCTGTATCGGGCTCAGTATATATATATATTGCACAGCCCCTGTATCAGGCTCAGTATATATATATTGCACAGCCCCTGTATCGGGCTCAGTATATATATATATTGCACAGCCCCTGTATCAGGCTCAGTATATATATTGCACAGCCCCTGTATCAGGCTCAGTATATATATATTGCACAGCCCCTGTATCAGGCTCAGTATATATATATTGCACAGCCCCTGTATCGGGCTCAGTATATATATATTGCACAGCCCCTGTATCAGGCTCAGTATATATATTGCACAGCCCCTGTATCAGGCTCAGTATATATATATTGCACAGCCCCTGTATCGGGCTCAGTATATATATATATATATATATATATTGCACAGCCCCTGTATCAGGCTCAGTATATATATACACATTGCACAGCCCCTGTATTGGGCTCAGTATATATATTGCACAGCCCCTGTATCAGGCTCAGTATATATATATTGCACAGCCCCTGTATCAGGCTCAGTATATATATATTGCACAGCCCCTGTATCAGGCTCAGTATATATATATATATTGCACAGCCCCTGTATCAGGCTCAGTATATATATATTGCACAGCCCTGTATCGGGCTCAGTATATATATATTGCACAGCCCCTGTATCGGGCTCAGTATATATATATTATATAGCACAGCCCCTGTATCAGGCTCAGTATATATATATTGCACAGCCCCTGTATCGGGCTCAGTATATATATTGCACAGCCCCTGTATCAGGCTCAGTATATATATATTGCACAGCCCCTGTATCAGGCTCAGTATATATTGCACAGCCCCTGTATCGGGCTCAGTATATATATATATATATTGCACAGCCCCTGTATTGGGCTCAGTATATATATATTGCACAGCCCCTGTATCGGGCTCAGTATATATATTGCACAGCCCCTGTATTGGGCTCAGTATACGGCATCCCTCCGCGCAGGCTGCTGACCGGGGCGCCTATAGCCGGGGCTCCCCTATAGATGGCTGCGAGGCTCCTATGTGACTATTTCGCTTTGCTCTCATTGTTCCCGGGGGCCCCTCTGGCCCCTCAGCCCCCGCACAGCGGGCTGTAGGTGAGGGCTGTTATCCTCCGCCGCTCCTGCCTCCCCGGGATCCGGTGTATTTACCGTCCTCCCCCCCACCCCTGACGTTAATTATAATAATCCGGAGTACTAATAAATTATGCTAAGTCGCCCGTGTGTGTATGAATATGAATATGTAAAACGCGGTAATGATTACCTGCTGCCGCTGCTGCTGAACTCTCATCTTGACTCGCTGCTCCTCCGTCCGCCATTTTGAATATTTTAACCAAAATCACCCGGCCGCTAATCCCTCCCCCTCCCCCCCGCGCGGCCCCCTCCTCCCCGCTGCTGAGGAGAATTTTTTTTTTCTTTCTACTCAATGTGCTTTATTTAAAACAGACACGTGTCCCAGCTTCAGCTCCGCCCACCGCCGTTGTCAGTCAGGCAGGCTGGGGCTGCAGGTGCTAGGAGGTGGGTGGGGCTAGCTCGCTATGGACTATGAGGTCAGGGGGGAGAATGGAGCTTGCGCGCATGCGCGGAGGAGCAGGCAGGTGGTTTGTGAGAAGTAGACCTGGCTCCATAGGCTGCGGAGATTGCTGGGACTTGTGGTGCCGCAATGTGGAATATTTATGGAGGACTGCAAGTCTCAATGTGCACTTATCACTGCGGTGGGCGATAAACTGGAGCAGCAATAAGGAGGCTACACGTCTCAGTATGCTCTGTTAGGAGATGTATAAGATGAATGGCTTGCTGAGACTTGTGGTTCCAAAAAATGGAGAAGGTACACAGGACTACTAGTCTCATCATGCTCTTTATTACTGGTGATGAACATGCTGGGACTTGTGGTTCCTTATGGTGGAGCAGTTGTAGAGGACTACAATTCTCATTATGTACTTATCACTGTAGATGAACATGGTGGGACTTATAGTCCTTCTACAGCTGCGCCACAATATGGAACCACAAGTCTCATCACGTCCTTATCGCTGGTGATGAACATGCTGAGACTTGTGGTTCCATAATCAGGAGCAGCAGTAGAGGACTACAAGTCTCATCATGCACTTACCACCGGTCATAAACATTCTGGGACTTGTGGTTTCCTGGTACAAAGCAGCTGTAGAGGGACTACAAGTCTCATCATTTACTCATTACTGGTGATGAACATTCTGGGACTATTGGTTCCATAGTATGAAGCAGCTGTAGAGGGACTACAAGTCTCATCATTTACTTATCACTGGTTATTTTACATGCTGGGACTTGTGGTTCCATATTGTGGAGCAGCAGTAGAGGACTACAATTCTCATCATGCACTTACCAGCGGCCCTAAACATAAACATTTCAGTGCCATAGTACGAAGCAGCTGTAGAGGGACTACAAGTCTCATCATTTATTTGTCACTGGTTACGAACATACTGGGGCTTGTGTTTCTGTAATCCAAAGCAGGCGTAGAGGAACTACAAGTCTCATCATGCTCTTATTACTGGGGATAACATGCTGGCACTTATGGTTCTGTAATCTGGTACAGCTGTAGAGAACTACAAGTCTCATCATGCGCTATGATTACAAATGTTTTGCAAACTAGTAAGCCGTGCTGAGACTTGTGGTTCCACGGCCATGTGACTGTAGGCGGCGGTGACTTGCTTAGACCTGCTGAGACTTGTGGTTCCACAACCAGGAGGCTTTGCGATGAGAAACGACGACAGGCAGGAATAGCAACGGCTGGAAATTTACAGGGGATGCTGGGAGTTGCAGTCTCGGCTCTGGTTCCCAGCAGAGGAGTGCAGCGCGGTGTCGCCCGCGGCGGGTCGTGTCAGCACTTGCACAGGGACTGTGTGCTCGCCCCATTGTGGGGAGGAAATAAACCTTCTTCCAGAAAGACTGCGGCTTTGTGCAGGGACCGGCGCGGGTTATTAACCCCTTGGCTTCCTGAGGCTCCTGCCCCGGGGTGATTTATATTTCATTATAAACCGCAGTAACCTGTGATATCACTGTGAGCATGCACGCCAGCACATTACATCCCTGTACCAGCTGCACGGCGCCATAATACCGCCATGCGGAGATTTCCGTCACTGTGTGCCGCCACATGTGTCTCTGTGCATGTGGATCTGACCCTACGGTATGCCATGAGAGCACATTATTAGGGTATGTTCACATGGCGGATTATGAATAGAGCCAAACCCCAGGCGGACAACCGCCACACCTTCAAGCAGCCTCTGTCCGGACATCGCGCCAAGAAGGGACATGTCACTTCTTGGCGCAGTCGCAACTTTAAGCCACCAGTCCAGGAACTGCAGCGCCGCTTCCCATTGAAAACGGTGGGAGGCAGACACCGCATGGCCTTCGGTGTCCGCGCTGCGTGAACGGGTTCTTGTAGAGAGGGTTTTTTCAGCCAGATTTCATAGAACAGAAGTCGTTCTGCAGGTATGTTCCCCTTTATGATGCCATATGGCGGCACACGGAGTACCAACCATTCCATAGTGCAGCATTACCCCGTGCCTTCAGGATCCATGCGCACAGCTCTGCTATGTGCATGACGCCTAAGAAGACGCCGTATGGCGGCACACGGGGTACCTACCGTTCCATAGTGCAGCATTACCCCGTGCCTTCAGGCTCCATGCGCACAGCTCTGCTATGTACATGACAACTAAGAAGACGCAGTATGGCGGCACACGGGGTACCTACCATTCCGCAGTGAAGCACTCCTGCGTGCCTTCAGCCAGGCTCCACGCGCACAGCTCTGCTATGTGCATGACGCCTAAGAAGACGCCGTATGGCGGCACACGGGGTACCTACCGTTCTGCAGTGAAGCATTCCTGCGTAACTTCAGCCAGGCTCCACGCGCACAGCTCTGCTATGTACATGACACCTAAGAAGACGCAGTATGGCGGCACACGGATTACCAACCGTTCCGCAGTGAAGCACTCCTGCATGCCTCCAGCCAGGCTCCACGCCGCACAGCTCTGCTATGTACATGACGCCTAAGAAGGCGCAGTATGGCGGCACACTGAGTACCAACCGTCCCGTAGCGAAGCACTCCTGCGCGCTTCAGCCAGGCTCCATGCGCACAGCTCTGCTATGTGCATGACGACTAAGAAGACGCCGTATGGCGGCACACGGGGTACCTACCATTCCGCAGTGAAGCACTCCTGCGTGCCTTCAGCCAGGCTCCACGCGCACAGCTCTGCTATGTACATGATGCCTAAGAAGACGCAGTATGGCGGCACACGGATTACCAACCGTTCCGCAGTGAAGCACTCCTGCATGCCTCCAGCCAGGCTCCACGCGCACAGCTCTGCTATGTACATGACGCCTAAGAAGACGCAGTATGGCGGCACACGGATTACCAACCGTTCCGTAGCGAAGCACTCCTGCGTGCCTTCAGCCAGGCTCCATGCGCACAGCTCTGCTATGTGCATGACGCCTAAGAAGACGCCGTATGGCGGCACACGGGGTACCTACCGTTCCGCAGTGAAGCATTCCTGCGTAACTTCAGCCAGGCTCCACGCGCACAGCTCTGCTATGTACATGACACCTAAGAAGACGCAGTATGGCGGCACACGGATTACCAACCGTTCCGCAGTGAAGCACTCCTGCATGCCTCCAGCCAGGCTCCACGCGCACAGCTCTGCTATGTACATGACGCCTAAGAAGACGCAGTATGGCGGCACACTGAGTACCAACCGTTCCGTAGCGAAGCACTCCTGCGTGCCTTCAGCCAGGCTCCATGCGCACAGCTCTGCTATGTACATGACGCCTAAGAAGACGCAGTATGGCGGCACACTGAGTACCTACCGTTCCGCAGCGAAGCACTCCTGCGTGCCTTCAGCCAGGCTCCACGCGCACAGCTCTGCTATGTACATGATGCCTAAGAAGACGCAGTATGGCGGCACACTGAGTACCAACCGTTCCACAGTGAAGCACTTCTGCGTGCCTTCAGCCAGGCTGCACGCGCACAGCTCTGCTATGTGCATGACCCCTAAAAAGAGGTTTGCAGAGGTACGTGGGACGGTCATGTTTACTTTTACGAGCGGCCATAGACAGGACAGACGTAAAGCTGTTTTTTGACTGAAACAGAAAATTTCAGGTGACTGTGTAATGTGTTCTGGAGGCCTTCTGAGATGAGGATTGGGCAGTTGGATTTGGACATGTCCAATCCTTTCTGTTCTCAGGGGGGAAAAGCTGCTGCCTTCAGATTTCTTCCCGTCTGTCCATTCAGAACACATGCATGCTCAGTTGAACCAAGCATGCATATGGATAGAAGAGTATCTCCTAATGCTTGTCTGCCGAGCAAGCTTGTGGGATTGGCTACAGTTATTGGGGGGGATAGGGATTGGACATGCTGAGGTTTTCAATTGAGGTGTACAGTTTATAGGTCACATTAAAGGTGGAAAAAGTTCTGAAATTATTTATCTTTGTTTCATTTTTTTTTACAGAACAGAAACCTGACATTTTAACAGGGGTGTGTAGGCTTTTTATATCCACTGTAATTGTTGCCAGGTATAAATTGTGAGCCATTACAATACTGCCTACTATGTACAAGAATATAACTACTATAATACTGCCTCCTATTTACATGAATATAAGTACTATAATACTGCTCCTATATACAAGAATATAACTACTATAATACTGCCTCCTATGTACAAGAATATAACTACTATAATACTGCTCCTATGTACAAGAATATAACTTCTATAATACTTCTCCTATGTATAAGAATATAACTACTATAATACTGCTCCTATGTACAAGAATATAACTACTATAATACTGCCTCCTATGTACAAGAATATAACTACTATAATACTGCTCCTATATACAAGAATATAACTACTATAATACTGCTCCTATGTACAAGAATATAACTACTATAATACTGCTCCTATGTACAAGAATATAACTACTATAATACTGCTCCTATGTACAAGAATATAACTACTATAATACTGCTCCTATGTACAAGAATATAACTACTATAATACTGCTCCTATGTACAAGAATATAACTACTATAATACTGCTCCTATGTACAAGAATATAACTACTATAATACTGCCTCCTATATACAAGAATATAACTACTATAATACTGCTCCTATGTACAAGAATATAACTGCTATAATACTGCTCCTATGTACAGGAATATAACTACTATAATACTGCCTCCTATGTACAAGAATATAACTACTATAATACTGCCTCCTATGTACAAGAATATAACTACTATAATACTGCTTCTATGTACAAGAATATAACTACTATAATACTGCTGCTATGTACAAGAATATAACTACTATAATACTGCCTCCTATGTACAAGAATATAACTATTATAATACTGCTCTTATGTACAAGAATTTAACTACTATAATACTGCTTCCTATGTACAAGAATATAACTACTATAATACTGGTCCTATGCACAAAAATATAAGTACTATAATACTGCCTCCTATTGTACAAGAATATAAATACTATAATACTGCCTCCTGTGTACAAAAATATAACTACTATAATACTGCCTCCTATGTACAAGAATATAACTACTATAATACCGCCTGCTATGTACAAGAATATAACTACTATAATACTGCCTCCTATGTACAAGAATATAACTACTATAATACTGCTCCTATGTACAAGAATATAACTACTATATTACTGTTCCTATGTACAAGAATATAACTACTATAATACTGCTCCTATATACAAGAATATAACTACTATAATACTGCTCCTATGTACAAGAATATAACTGCTGTAATACTGCTCCTATATACAAGAATATACCTACTATAATACTGCCTCCTATGTACAAGAATATAACTACTATAATACTGCTCCTATGTACAAGAATATAACTACTATAATACTGCTCCTATGTACAAGAATATAACTACTATAATACTGCTTCTATGTACAAGAATATAACTACTATAATACTTCCTCCTATGTACAAGATTATAACTACTATAATACTGCCTCCTATGTACAAGAATATAACTACTATAATACTGCCTCCTATGTACAAGAATATAACTACTATAATACTGCTCCTATGTACAAGAATATAACTACTATAATACTGCTCCTATGTACAAGAATATAACTACTATAATACTGCTTCTATGTACAAGAATATAACTACTATAATACTGCCTCCTATGTACAAGAATATAACTACTATAATACTGCTCCTATGTACAGGAATATAACTACTATAATACTGCCTCCTATGTACAAGAATATAACTACTATAATACTTCCTCCTATGTACAAGATTATAACTACTATAATACTGCCTCCTATGTACAAGAATATAACTACTATAATACTGCCTCCTATGTACAAGAATATAACTACTATAATACTGCTCCTATGTACAAGAATATAACTACTATAATTCTGCTCCTATGTACAAGAATATAACTACTATAATACTGCTTCTATGTACAAGAATATAACTACTATAATACTGCCTCCTATGTACAAGAATATAACTACTATAATACTGCTCCTATGTACAAGAATATAACTACTATAATACTGATCCTATGTACAAGAATATAACTACTATAATACTGCTCCTATGTACCAGAATATAACTACTATAATACTAATCCTATGTACAAGAATATAACTACTATAATACTGTCTCCTATGTACAAGAATATAACTACTAGAGATGAGCGAATTTCTAAAAAATTTGATTCAGCCGGTTTGCTGAATTTTTCGAAAAGATTTGCTTCGATACTAATTTATTTGCGGCAAATTACATTAAAAAACTGGCTGCAGAGAGCCTATATAGTAATGTAGAACACTGTGCCTTGCAGTAACACGCATAGGGAGTCTGCTGGGGTAGTGAAATAATACTGTGAGTCAGTATGACATGCAGATGACAGGCGTCGCTCTTACCCTGGGTTCACTCCTGAGCGTTCTTCACGCGTTTTTGTCGCGCGTATTACAGCGCGCTTTTGCAAATAGGAAACGCGCGTCGTACGCTCGTTTGTGTGATTGACTACTGTGGTGTAAATCACAATACGCGCGACAAACGCCCCAAAAAAAGCTCAAGTACTTGTTTATGCGTAAGGCGTTTTACAGTGCCTGCCTCCATCTGCACTGCATACTGCCTTGGTGCGCCTCGTCTTCTTCATCGCCCTGTAGCTCCTCTGGCTTCTCTTGCTCCTCCTCTCCTGTCACCTGTGTAGAAAAACCACCCATTTTGCTACACATTGCTTGTGCTCCAACATCCTCCTCCAGTTCAGCCCCCACAGGGCTCATGTAGCCAAGAGATGTAGGCGCCACGTCTCCTGTCCCCTGACCAGCCAGATTTACCAGCATCTGTTCCAAGATATGAAGCAGTGGAATTACATTGTTCATCCCGTAGTCTTGGCGACAAAATAACATGGCCTCCTCAAAGGGCCTGAGCAAACGGCAGGTGTCACGCATGAGCTGCCACCAACTGACATCGAAGTTACACAGGGGAGTACTCCTGTCCGCTTGGATCATCAAGAAATCGTTTATGGCCTTCCTCTGTTCGCATAGTCGGTCCAACATATGAAGGGTGGAATTCCAACGGGTGGAAACATCGCATATAAGCCTATGTTGGGGATGCTGTTCTGCAGCTGGAGGAGTGTGCTTGGCGGTGTACAAGTGGCTGGAATGCATGCAAAGTTTCCTGGAAAGTTTTGGATGTCTTGCAGATGGGTGGAAGACTTCAGAAACCGCTTGACAACCAGATTGAACACGTGCTCTGTGCGCCTTGACGCAGCACCGACACCATGTTCTTTCCGTTGTCGGCCACCATGGTTCTGATTTTGAGTTGTGGAGAAAGCCAGGATTCGATTTCTTGATGAAAAACATGGAGCACTTCCTCCCCTGTGTGACTCCATTTGCCCAGGCAAACAAATTGTAGAACAGCGTGATGCCGCCGTGCCCTGCACATGTGGGAGCACTGTCAATTGTCTCTGCAGTGGAGGCTAAGTACAAGGTCGAGGAAAAGGTGGACATTGTCGCAGGACCAACAGTGTGAGAACGTGGAGGCGGAAGCGGCGCCATCTGGCCAAGTTGCTGGTGTGGCTGGGCAGGAACCACATTCACCCCAGTGGGCCTTAAAGGATATATATTGTCCTTGACCAGTTACAGCTCCACATGTCGGCGCTGCTGTGCACTTTGGCAGACACCGACAGCCTCAAGGACTGGCCCACCTGTTCTACATATGTGTGCACAAGCCATCAGTTCTCTGAAAGGTGCAGAGTCCACCACTTGGTAAGGGAGGGACTGCAGCACCTGCAACTTGGACAGGAGCACTTTCAGCTTCTGCGCCGTTGGGTGAGTGCACACATACTGTTGTCTCTTGGCAATCGTTTTGGTGATCGATTGCTGACGGAATGACTGACGAGGAGCAGGAGCATCAGGACCAGCCCATGATGGGAAGGACAGACAGCTCCCTTCGGGCTGAGATGGTGGAGACTTGACTGCCTGAAATCGGGTGCATGCCACTGGGTGATGCGGTTGCTGCGGCAGGCTGGACCACCACGTCGGAGCCACGGTTCTCCCAGGCCACCTTATAGCACGCTGCATATGTTGACGCAAGGCCATGGTGCCAACGTTGGCACCCTGGCCACTCTTCACCTTCTGCCCACAGATTTAGAAAATGGCCATGTTCACCTCCTCCGGCGGCATAACAAAAAACTGCCACACCGCCGAGTAGCTGATTTCACCCCCAACACTCCGCACTGACTGACCGCTACCGCTGCTGCTTCCGTGAACCCCTGCACCACTAAATTCTGGGCAGGTGGGCTCCGCTGCTGCCTCATGCGCAAGCTGCCACCCTCTTCTCCAAATGATGATGAAGACCCTTCGTCACCCATCGGCTACATCATCATTGAGTACTGTCTACACGTCACTGATGTCCTCCTCAACGGTCTCTGGGTCAGGAGCCTGCTTGCTCACAACACCAGCTCCCACGCCACTCTCCTCATCACTATTTGCTCACCTAGCGGAGGAAGCGGCAGATGTCTCCTCCACATCTTGGCTGGGCAGTAGCTGCTGACTGTCCTCTAGTAGCTTGTCCTCACTGTATAGTGGAGCTGAGCCCACAGCGTATAGTACAGGGCTGGCCAACCTGCGGCTCTCCAGCTGTTGTAAAACTACAACTCCCAACATGACCTGCTATAGGCTGATAGCTGTAGGCAGACTGAGCATGCTGGGAGTTGTAGTTTTGCAACAGCTGGAGAGCCGCAGGTTGGCCGTCCCTGGTATAGTACTTCTCTCGCTGAGTGAACAGAAAAGGACAGAGGTAGGTTGAGAACAGGTGAGGGCACAGGGCCTGTTACCGGGCCATGCCAACTAAGGGTTGTGTTAGAGGAACCCACCGACTCTTGGCTGGGGGTGTCTGATGTCACATGGAACGAAGTGGACGACCGAGTCAACTATTCAAGAACCGGGGGGTTGCTGGTCAAGACACGACCGCTAGATGACACCGGGAGCTCAGGCCTCTCTCTGCGATTCCTGCTGCCATGCCCCCTTACTCTCCTGCAACCTCTGCATGCGCCAGGAACATTTAGGCCTCTGCCACTCCCCTGTGCAGGGCCTGGCACTTTTCTGTCTGACATACTGTTAGATCAAATAAGTAAATAGGAAATTAATAGACCCCAAAAAAGTTTGTCATTTTGTCACTTCACCGCACAAAGGCTAATAAGCCCTTTTTTTCCCAGTAATACACCCCACAGAATATAAAACTGCACCGCACAAGGGCTTATAAGATGTAGAAATATTTCCTAGTAATACACCCTGTTAATTGCTGTATCACACAGCACTTGCACCCCAATAATAAGAACGGTTTGCTGGAATGACAGAGCTGTATAATGGCAATTTGGATCTGCAGTCACTGCAGCAAGGTGTAATAGGATTGTTCTCATTATTGCCCAGGCTGTAACCTCCCTTATTGGACCCTGTTCTTCCTTAATACTGTGGAATAATTCCTCCCTATCCTTTTCCTACACTTCTAATGCTCTTTCCCTGAACTTCTGTTCAGCAAAATAAAAGTTTTCGAGTCTTTCCTAGCACTGTCCCTAGCGCCTGCTAAGGTCTCTCCCTGCACTAAGTACACTGGAAAATATCTGAATCCAATATGGCTGAGGCTATTTACAGGGCTGTGACATCACAGGGCTGGCTGATGATTGGCCGCATGCATGGCATTGTGGGTGATCCTTCGTTCCCAGAGTTCTTTGCTCCATGTCCTAACACGTGCAGCATCCATTTTAGGAAAAAATGCGATTCGTTACCATAAAGCGTAAGGAAGTTTGGATTCGGTGCAAATCAAATTTTTCCTGAAATTCAGATCGAATTCCACTTCGTCAACTTCGATTCGCTCATCTCTAATAACTACTATAATACCGCCTCCTATGTACTAGAATATAACTACTATAATACTGCCTCCTATGTACAAGACTATAACTACTATAATACTGCCTCCTATGTACAAGAATATAACTACTATAATACTGCTGCTATGTACAAGAATATAATTACTATAATACTGCCCCCTATGTACAATAATATAACTACTATAATACTGCTCCTATGTATAAGAATATAACTCCTATAATACTCCTGCCTATGTACAAGAATATAACTACTATAATACTGCCTCCTATGTACAAGAATACAACTACTATAATACTGCTCCTATGTACAAGAATATAACTACTATAATACTGCCTCCTATGTACAAGAATACAACTACTATAATACTGCTCCTATGTACAAGAATATAACTACTATAATACTGCTCCTATGTACAAGAATATAACTACTATAATACTGCCCCTATGTACAAGAATATAACTACTATAATACTGCCTCCTATGTACAAGAATATAACTACTATAATACTGCCTCCTATGTACAAGAATATAACTACTATAATACTGCTCCTATGTACAAGAATATAACTACTATAATACTGCCTCCTATGTACAAGAATATAACTACTATAATACTGCCTCCTATGTACAAGAATATAACTACTATAATACTGCTCCTATGTACAAGTATATAACTACTATAATACTGCCTGCTATGTAGTAGGATACAAGCAAAATGATCAGCAGTTTTCCAGTAGAAGGACGTCTCTTCCTGTGATGTGAGTGGCGGTACGTGATATGTATATTATGTAGAGTTTCTCTTTATTCAGTGAACAGATGTCATTTTGTGTCATCCTGTAATTCTGTTTTAGTCACTTATCCATTACCCTGTGCTTTCTGCGCCACAGACACTACATCTGGCGGTATAATACGGGTGAACATGGCGCCTCCTCCAGACTACACAAGTCCATTGTCATTGACACTTTATTGGCAGCATTAGAAAATGACAGCGCTGCTCTTGTCTATTAGGCAGCTTTCAGCACAGCGGTTCATCGACCCTCCCGCGAGGCGTTTCGCAAGCGCCGCTTTATTCCCGTGTATTTGTATAAAATAGTTCCTGTAATAACAGATTGTTCCCCGACCGATCCTGCGAGAAGAGCGTCTCTCACCGCCGCAGCAACAAGGATCACGTATAATGCGGCGGCATTACCTGCGCATCACAATATAAATGGGCAGATGGTTAGAGATGGTCCATTATGTGAAATGCATTCATCTTACACAGAATCGGAGGCGTGCTCTGGGTATAGCACATTACAGGTGCCCCACCGCTACCCGTATGCAGTACACTCGCCGCTCTTCAACAATTGCAATGTCGAGAGAATTTCATTTGAGTGCTGACAATTGTAAAACTATCGCTCTGAAGGAGACATTATTTCCCCTCTGGTTTCTCCCATTGTATTCATTTATTCATTCGCCACAAAGGCGCCGGAATTGAAAAAATGTTTCATTTGTGAAGCTTTTCACGTTTCTTTTAATTTATAGTTTAAGTTATTACCTCGTTGCCTCCTGTGGATTTTAAAGGGGACAGCACCTAATTTCTTTCTAAAGACAGCCATTAGGACCCAGCGCTGCAATAAAGAAGTTTTAAATGAATTAAAGGGGTATTCTGGTTGTTACAAGGTATCCCCTATACACAGGAGAGGGGATAAGTATTAGATTGGTGGGGGTCCTACTCCCGGGATCTCCACCAATCACGAGAACGGGGTCCCTGTATTTCTCGGAACCCCCGATGCACGCCGCCGATCCATTTATCTCTATGGGACTTCCGGAGTAATTCCGCCGACTACTTCGCTGCAAAAGACATGAATAAAGTGGCAGTTTGCACGCCCGACCTCCCGATCCGTTCCATTCGAGGAGTACGAGTCCCTGTTTTCATTATCAGTGGGAATCCCAGCGGTAGGACCCCACTGATCGAATAGTTAGCCCCTATCTTTTCTAAAGGGAATAACCTGCGCTGATACACTGTAACAAAGTATCAGTAGAGAGATTTGTGCTGCAGATATGTGTTGCCCACATAGGATTGACTCATTGGTAGCAAACCCTCTGCTGTGAGAAGGTTTCGGTCTGTATGGGTTTCAGCTTCCGCATGTAGACAAGAGCTTTCTCATTCACTGACAGCCAGCAGAGATCTGAAACTCAAAGGGGGGTATTTGTTAGGTTTGATGGACCAGTCTTAATCCCCCACTTCGTTGGCGTGCAGGGTTTCTTAAGAAATTGATCGACAGCCGCTATCAGCATATTTGTGCTGACGTAAGGAATTTGCAAAGCTGTCGGTCTGCAGAAGCCCCTCCCATAAAACTATGCATGGGGGCGCTGTCCGTGTGGCTGGTGCAGACAGATGCAGACCCATTGAACTTGAATCGGTCCGTGATCCATCCGCACCGCAAAAAAAATTTAACAACACTCCGTAGCGCTTCCGTGGTTTTCCGCACCATATCTTCCAGATTGCGCACCCGTTCAAGTGATACGCAGCACACACGGCCGCTGCCCATATATAGCGGACGAGCTGCTTTTTTTTGCGGCCAATTTAAGTAGGTGCGCCTTTTTTACGCATGAATTAGGCACAAAAACATACAAATTTTTACTCCAGTCCAGGGGTGGCGGAGTTCTGTTTGTCTTGTATTGGGCTGTGCCACAATTTAGGTAACATAGTCTCATCGGCGGGTAGATATGCGCCTTTTCACAAATGTTTATATGACTGCGACTTTTTATATCTAATATGCAACTTTTTTGCTACACTTATGCACCTAATTCTTGAGCCGACCAACCAGTAATCTAATTGCACACGATCCACCTGCGCCCTGACGAATACACAGACGTGTCTCCTCATTTATTACCCGCTCTGCGACCGGACCTCCCAGTTTCCAGAACCCAAGGCCCACCCCCAGGTTTACAGCCCCCAGACCTGACAGTCAGATACATCTTCGCGTTCCTGCCATGTTCCTGGCCTCCGCTTGGCATCACGGCATTGCTGCAATGGCCCCCCAGGAGCGTTGGGAAGTCTAGGAATGGGGAGAGGTGAGTATGGGGGGTACCTGCCCCTTCCGGAGGATTTACAGGTGTGAGATCTGTGATGCCCTTTCACCTCTTCACATGATACATTGTAACCAAGCTCGACACATTGTATCTTTACAGCTCTGTTGTCCACACATCATTTTTTTTTTATTACATTTTTTTCCATTTTTTTTTCTATTAGAGAGGAGCATGGTCGATAATGTGAAGATGCTGAGCTTTGCTTGAACTAATAGCAGGAAAGGAAAAGCCGTGGCGTGTGAGCGGGGCGAGTGCGGCCTGTGCGGTGTTCTGCCTTATGATTAGACAGCAGGACTGTCAGATGTATTTGGCACATTTTCAAATCTTCCAGCACAATAAGCTGAAAAGACGTCTGCAATGCAATCCCACTCGGAGAGCCCACCGCCGGCTGGAAACCTCGCCGCAGACGCACACCTGTAAATTAAAAAATAAATCCGCCCCAGAGTCCGCGCTTATCTTCTAAAATGCAGCCGGATTATGTTGGGATCAGGGTCATGTGTGAGAGGAGGGAACTTTTCTCCCCTTGTTCTTCACTCACAACTTTCCTGTCGCTTTTTCACTTTCTAAAAGCAGATTTCTGTGTTCTCCCCCGGAGCCGTCACGCTCCGCTTCTGGAAGGTTCCAGCGGGTTTTCTATTAGCGGACAACAGGGTTTGGTGCTTTTTCACGCTTGCGGTTACTATTCCAGCCAGTCCCCGTCTCCATCCAGCAAAAACGTCACCATTAAAATATCAGTCAATGATGCAATTTAGTGTTATGCCATCAAAAAACCCAAACTGTAATTACTAGAGACTTGTCAGGTGGTGTATCTAAGCCAGTCATGAGCAGCTGTATCTAAGCTGATCATGTGGGACCCTGCTTACTGAACTAAGCCAGTTATACATTCTGCCGAGCCATGTATCTAAGCCTATCATGTGTGATGTTGCTTATTGTGTTGGTGTATCTAAACCTATAGTGTGATTCCGTTTGCTGTGCTTGTGTATCTAAGTCTATTTAGTGATTATGTCTGCTGAGTTTATGTATCTAAGCCTATAGGATTTTATCTGCTGGGTCATTGTATCTAAGCCTATTGTATGTGATACTATCCGTAAATACGTTTATCATATGTGATACTGTCTCCTGAGTCACGTATCTAAGCCTATAATGTGCGATACTGTCTTCTAAGCCAGTGTTTCCCAACCAGTGTGCCTCCAGCTGTTGCAAAACTACAACTCCCAGCATGCCCAGACAGCCTTTGGCTGTGCGGGCATGCTGGGAGTTGTAGTTTTGCAACAGCTGGAGGCACACTGGTTGGAAAACACTGTTCTAAGCTACTGTAAGTATCTAAACCTGTCGTTTGTGATACTGTCTGTGGAGCTGTATATCTAACCCTACCATGTGTGACACTGTCTTCTAAGCTGTGTATCTAAGCCTATCATGTGATACTGTCTGCTGAGCTGTTTATTTAACCCTATCATACGAGATACTGTCTCCTTAGCTGGTGTTTCTAAGCCTCTAATGTGCAGTACCTTCTGCTTAGCCATGTATCTAAGCCGATTGGGTGTGATACTGCCTGATGAGCTGGTATATCTAAACCTAGAACGAGTAATGCCGTTTTCTGTGCTTATGTATCTAAGCCTGCTGAGGCTATGTATGTGTACCCCTATGTGATTTTATCTGCTGGGTCACTGTATCTAAACTTATTGTGTGTGACACTGCTGAACTGTGTATCTAAGCCTGCCATGCAGGATACTATCTCTTGAGTCATGTATCTAAGCCTATAATATGTGATGTTTGCTGATCTGTGTATCTAAGCCTACCACGTGCATTACTGTCTTTTAAGCTGTGTATTTAAGCCCATTATGTGCGATAAGGGCTGGTGAGCTGTGTATCTAAGCTTTTGTTTTCATACTGTCTCCTGAGCTGTGTATCTAAGCCTCCCATGTGTGATACTCTCTTGTGTGCTATTTCAGAGAATGAAGCTCAACAGACCATGTAATATTAGGGCTCATTCACACGAATGTATTATTATTATTATTATTATTTATTTTTAGAGCGCCATTCATTCCATAGCGCTGTACATATGATAAGCGGTGCACATACATAATACAGGCAATTGCACTAAGCATGAACGAGACAAGTTACAGACTGGTACAGAAGGATAGAGGGCCCTGCCCGTGAGGGCTTACAATCTACATGGTATGGGGGATGGAGACAGTAGGCGAGGGTGAAGCTGGTCATGGCGGTATAGAAGCAGCAGTGTCACTGGTCGTAGGCTTGTCTGAAGAGGTGGGTTTTCAGGTTTCTTTTGAAGGATTCCGCTGTAGGTGAGAGTCTGATATGTTGGGGTAGAGAGTTCCAGAGTATGGGGGATGCACGGGAGAAATCCTGGAGGCGAGTGAGGGAAGAGGAGATAAGAGGAGAGAAGGAGGTCCTGTGAGGATCGGAGGTTGCGTGTGGGGATGTATCGGGAGCTCAGAGATGTAGGGAGGGGACCGATTGTGGACGGCCTTGTATGTGTGGGTTAGTATTTTAGACTGAATTCGCTGGGCAATGGGGAGCCAGTGCAGGGACTGACAGAGGGGAGATGCAGAGGAGTAACAGGGGAGAGATGGATTAGTCGGGCAGCAGAGTTGAGGATAGATTGGAGGGGTGCGAGAGAGCTAGATGGAAGGCCACAGAGGAGAATGTTGAGGGCATGTACAAGCATTTTTGCCGATTCAAAGTTGAGGAAAGCGCGGATGCGGGAGATGATGAGGGCATGTACAAGCATTTTCGCAGACTCAAAGTTGAGGAAAGGGCGGATGCGGGAGATGTTTTTGAGTTGGAAGCGGCAGGTGGTGGAAAGGGCTTGGATGTGCGGTCAGAAGGAGAGGGCAGAATCCAAGGTCACTCCAAGGCAGCAGACTTGGTTGACCGGGGAGAGTGTGCAGCCATTGATTGTGATAAATAGGTATTTTGGGGGGGGGGGGGGGGCAAGATGAGGGAAAGATGATGAATTCTGTTTTATCCATGTTAAGTTTTAGAAAGCGAGAGGAGAAGAAGGAGGATATGGAAGATAGGCATTGTGGGATTCTGGATAGTAAGGTGGGGTTATGTCTGGACCAGAGAGGTAGATTTGTGTGTCAACAGCATAAAAGTGATACTGAAAGCCATGTGACTCTATAAGCTGTCCTAGGCCGAGGGTGTAGATAGAGAAGAGCAGGGGTCCTAGGACAGAGCCTAGTGGGACACCAACAGAGAGGGAGTGAGGCGAGGAGGTGGCGTGAGAGTGGGAGACGCTAAATGTCCGCTCTGTGAGGTATGATGTGATCAAGAAGAGGGACAGGTCAGTGATGCCAGGAGATGAGAGAGTTTGCAACAGAAGGGAGGTCAACAGTGTAAAGGCAGAGGACAGGTCAAGGAGAAGGAGGACAGAGTAATGGAGAAGGCAGAGGACAGGTCAAGGAGAAGGAGGACAGAGTAATGGAGAAGGCAGAGGACAGGTCAAGGAGAAGGAGGACAGAGTAATGGAGAAGGCAGAGGACAGGTCAAGGAGAAGGAGGACAGAGTAATGGAGAAGGCAGAGGACAGGTCAAGGAGAAGGAGGACAGAGTAATGGAGAAGGCAGAGGACAGGTCAAGGAGAAGGAGGACAGAGTAATGGAGAAGGCAGAGGACAGGTCAAGGAGAAGGAGGACAGAGTAATGGAGAATGCAGAGGACAGGTCAAGGAGAAGGAGGACAGAGTAATGGAGAAGGCAGAGGACAGGTCAAGTAGAAGGAGGACAGAGTAATGGAGAATGCAGAGGACAGGTCAAGGAGAAGGAGGACAGAGTGATGTTAATGTATGGGTTCTGTTTCCGTATTGCGGACCGTGTGCATTCCGTATCACGGATGCGGACCCATTCACTTTAATGGGTCTGCAAATCAGGAGATGTGGAGCGGTGCGGAACGGAAGCATGGAACGGAACTCCACGGAAGCACTACTAAGAGCTTCTTTGGGGGTCCGTTCAGTACTTCCGTACGGCAAAATGATAGAATATGCCTTATCTTTGAGGAACAGAGGGATGCGGACCCATTCAAGTTAAATGAGTCTGGATCCGTCCCGGAGGCCTCACCAACATTCTCCGTGCATTGGGGATCGCAAATTGCGGCCCCAATGCACGGAACGGAACACATATGTTCGCGTTAATGAGCCCTTACTGTAGAGAGCTTGCTGATGATGTATCTAAGCTCATCATGCACATGGTGGTGCACACAGGACATGCGGGCAGACATTAGAAGGGCAGAGTGGGCAGGGAGAGGCAGGGTGAGGTAAGTAGTTCTGCGGAGTGTGAGGAAAAGACATTTCCATGTTCTCTTCTGATAAATCTGATGCTCGTAATAAAAGTGACTGAGGAAGAATTGTAATAAGAGAGGAGAAATCCTCAGTCCTCCGGAGTCCTGCCCACCGCTGCTGCCCGCACTGTACAGGCAGTTCTAAAAGGGGATCTGTCAGCAGCTTTTACCATGCAGAACTGCTGAGAGCACTAGGTAGAGGCTGGGAAGAGCAGCGTGAACATAGCTTTTGTGGAGCGTTCCTCATCAGGAGTGCTGAGAATATGAAGTTTTAGTCTGCTGCCAGGTTCTGCTCCTGCAAGTGCCCAGGAGGCGGAGCTTCACTGTGAAGTGCCCTTTGCATTGAGCTCCTTCACAGCCCCTCCCCTCTGCTATGAGTGACAGCTATAGTGCTCTCCTGGTTGGATGCTACACCGGTCATTCAGCATAGAGGCAAAGAGGTTGTGAAGCAGCTAAATGCAAAGGGCACTTCACAGTGAAGCTCTGCCTCCAGGACACTTGCAGGAGCAGAACCTGGAAGAATAAAACTTCATATTGTCGATGCTCCTGTTGAGATCTCCATCCTTATGCCTACTATGAAAGTAGGCATAAGGATAGGGGCGTAACAAAAACTCATCGGCCTGGTGCAAAAGTACAGCTTGAATCTATGCAACTTCTCTTCACTGGCTGCTGCCCACCTTTTGCTATCAGCTGCAATATTCCGTTTGTCTGTAATCCTGGTGGTCTAGAGAAGTAAATGGGTTAATGTCGGTATACCTAGTGGTCTAGGGCAATAAATGGCTTAATGCCAGTAAACCTGGTGGTCTAGGGCAATAAATAGGTTAATGTCAGTATACCTGGTGGTCTAGAGAAGTAAATGGGTTAATGTCGGTATACCTGGTGGTCTAGGGCAATAAATGGCTTAATGCCAGTAAACCTGGTGGTGTAGGGCAGTAAATGGGTTAATGTCAGTATACCTGGTGGTCTAGGGCAATAAATAGGTTAATGTCAGTATACTTGGTGGTCTAGGGCAATAAATAGGTTAATGTCAGTATACTTGGTGGTCTAGGGAAGTAAATGGGTTAATGCTAGTATACCTGGTGGTCTAGGGCAGTAAATGGGTTAATGTCAGTATACCTGGTGGTCTAGGGCAGTAAATGGGTTAATGTCAGTATACCTGGTGGTCTAGGGCATTAAATGGGTAATGTTAGTATGCCTGGTGGTCTAGGGCAGTAAATGGGTAATATTAGTATACCTGGTGGTCTAGGGCAGTAAATGGGTTAATGTCAGTATACCAGGTGGTCTAAAACAGTGTATCCATGGTGGTCTCAAAAAGTGAAGGTGTTACACCTAATCATAGCATAATTGTGCTCATACACCCAAAAGTTTGTACACCGGCAGAACCAATCACAGATCAGAGAACAATCTGAATCTTTTTATGCTACAATTAACACTCACACCTGAGTTAAAACTCGTGAGCGGTATTTATAATCTTGTATATAGGGGTAGAGTTCAAAGAGTTCTTTTCATTTGGACCAGCGCCTCGTTCCTGGCACCGCCCGTGCTTCCACCTGGGATTCAGGTGAGCGCAGCTCCTACCTCTTTTTCCTAATCATGTATGTAGAGGTAGTATTATAGTAGTTAAAGGGGTATTCCGGTTGTTTGAAGTTCATTCCCTATCCACACGATTGGTGATAACTATTAGATCGGTGGGAGTGCTACCGCTGGGTTTTCCACCAATCATGAGAACAGGAGCCCCGTACCCCCTGCCGCCCCCTAAAATGAACAGAGCGTCCGGTCGGTCATGCGTGCTACCACTCTATTCAGTTATGTGGGAATTCCGGAGATGGCCGAGCGCTGTACTCACCTATCTCTGGAACCTCCATAGAAATAAATGGAGCGGCCACATGCATGTGTGACTTGCCACTCCATTCATTTCAGGGGGGCTACAGTGGATACCGGGCCCCTGCTCTTGTGAACTGTGGGAGTCCTAGCAGTAGGACCCCCACCAATCTAATAGTTATCTCCTATCCTGTGAATAGGGGATAACTTCAAACACCCAGAATACTCCTTTAAATTCTTTTACATTTGAGGCAGTATTATAGTACTTATATTCTTGTACATAGGAGCAGTATTATAGTAGTTATAGTCTTGTACATAGGAGCAGTATTATAGTAGTTATATTCTTGTACATAGGAGGCAGTATTATAGTAGTTATATTCTTGTACATAGGAGGCAGTATTAGAGTAGTTATATTCTTGTACATAGGAGCAGTATTATAGTAGTTATATTCTTGTACATAAGAGCAGTATTATAGTACTTATATTCTTGTACATAGGAGCAGTATTAGAGTAGTTATATTCTTGTACATAGGAGCAGTATTATAGTAGTTATATTCTTGTACATAGGAGGCAGTATTATAGTAGTTATATTCTTGTATATAGGAGGCAGTATTATAGTAGTTATATTCTTGTACATAGCAGCAGTATTATAGTAGTTATATTCTTGTACATAGGAGCAGTATTATAGGAGTTATATTCTTGTACATAGGAGGCAGTATTATAGTAGTTATATTCTTGTACATAGGAGCAGTATTATAGTAGTTATATTCTTGTACATAGGAGGCAGTATTATAGTAGTTATATTCTTGTACATAGGAGCAGTATTATAGTAGTTATATTCTTGTACATAGGAGCAGTATTATAGTAGTTATATTCTTATACGTCGTTTTAGACGTGGTCTTAATACCCCTTGCGCTGGAGGTGGATCCTACTAAGTTTTGTAGAGGCCTGGGCCTCTTAAGTGTATCACCCGCCTGTCTAAATCAACGTTATCTCCCTTGCTGGAGTAGATTTAGACCATTTTCTACAATAAAACAGGCGTAGAAAATGATAAATTAGACTCACCCAGCGACTCGCCCCCTTCCCTGCCCACACTACGCCCCCTCATTTTAGACCTAGCATGAGCTGGAAAAAGTCACAGATTGAGGTGCAAATAACCTTTGCGCCGCAGTCTGCCACAAATATACGCCAAAAAGTGGCATATATCTGTTAGTTAATAACCCCCATTATGTTTACTATATAGTAGCAAGTAGTGATAATGAACGGTAGTCCCTATTTTGAAGGTGATGTGTCCTACTGTAAATGTGTTCTGAACAGTTGTCATTTCCGTTTTCTGTCCTTGGTAGTCGGTTGTTTGGCTTTATTATTACATCTCTAAATGTCACTCAGTGCGGTATTAATAGTGAATGTAGAATATGTAATACTGCAGTGCAGTGTGAGTGTTTTCATGTAGGATTGGGAAAATGTTACTGGAATAACACAATATTTGTGAAGTAAACCAGTCACACTGCGGCTTTTTATAGAAAGACTCTGGCGGTAGAGGGGGTGATCTCGTAAAATTGTGTTTCAGTTTAATATATGTGTTTGAGTTAGAACAACTTAACCCCTTATCCACTGCTAGGTCAGTGCGGGTCCAATCCACTATCTCCGACAGTCCCATAGAGATGAATGGAGCAGCAGTGTACATGCTCACTTATTTACACGGACCCTCGTTCTAATCGGTGGGGGTCCCAGTGGTCAAGCCCCAACGATCTAATAGTTATCCCCTATCCTAGCGATTTGCCACCAAATTATCAGATTTAACAGTCACATCTGTATCCGTGTAGTGAGAATCAAAATGTCTTTTGTATACGAAAAACATCAATAAGCTGCTGTTGATGGATCCATTATTCATATCGATTAAGAATAAAAAGTAAAAAAGGAAAACGTTTTTCTCATTAGACTCTCCCTTTAATCTTAGCGTATAGACACCGGGATACATGGCACAAATAGTTTTACATAACTTTTAATAATTATTAATATCTTACTCTTGCGAATAGTTGATAAATGTATGATCTTAGGATGGCGGGGCACATCTTCCATGAGGCAAGATGAGCATCTCGCCTCAGGCAGCGACCAACCTGCCTGTGAGGGGGCGGCAGGAAGTGAGGGGTCCCGTCCCCATTGCTAAGCCTCATAGGCAGGAGGTTTCGATGACATCACCGCAACCTCCTGCGCTGGGTCTCAGGTGGTGCAATGTTGCGGTCACGGAAGCATGTGCTCTGATTTAGACATTCGTGAGCACGTCATTGCGCCACCTGGGACCTGGTGCAGGAGGTTGGGCTGATGTTATCTCTACCACCTGCGCCAGGACACGGGAACTCAGGCCACAGGTAGGAACAGGCTCATGGCCTGCATCAAGGGACACATTTTGTTTTTAGTATATATATGTTGGCACTATTGGGGGGGGCATTATATATATAACTTCTACAGGGGGTGTAATAATGCAGTGGGCACTATGGGGGGAAGGCATTATTTATATTTCCACTACGAGGAGCATTATAATACAGGTGGACTAAAAAATGCAGAATATTCTATATATTATCACTACAGGGAGGCATTATAATACCATCCAGAGCACTACAGGGTGGATTATGATATAGGCCGGAGCACTACAGGGTGCATTATTATATAGGCCGGAGCACTACAGGGTGCATTATAATATAGGCCGGAGCACTACAGGGTGTATTATAATATAGGCCGGAGCACTACAGGGTGCATTATAATAGAGGCCGGAGCACTACAGGCTGCATTATAATATAGGCCGGAGCACTACAGGGTGCATTATAATATAGGCCGGAGCACTACAGGGTGCATTATAATATAGACCGGAGCACTACAGGCTGCATTATAATTTAGGCCGGAGCACTACAGGTTGCATTATAATATAGGCCAGAGCACTACAGGGTGCATTATAATATAGGCCGGAGCACTACAGGGGGCATTAAACATACAGGAACTACAGGGAATGCATTATACGTACTGGCACTACAGGGGTCGTTATAACTACAGGGGGCACTATAGGGGGGTCCTTACTTGTACTAGGGGTCCTATGGGGTGGGCACAATTTGGGGGCATTGCTACTAATGGGGGGATGTTTGGAGAACATTATTGCTATTAGGGGTACTTTAGAGGGCACTGTTACTATTAGGGGCAGTCTCAAAGCAATATTACTATAGGGGAACCCTCTATGTGTCACTATTATTTCTGCCTTATGGAATTTGGGGGCATTGGGGAGCACAGCGTGCATGGTATTGGGGGTAGCAGCAGGGTAACAATATTAGGGTTCCAGGAGGGGAGGATGATGAAAAAGTCAGGAACATAAGATGTCTGTGTGCCAAACTCTGCAGAGACGAGATGTGGCTGAAAGAAGTCGTCATGGCGGTTTGGGCGGAATGGAGAAGATAAGGAAAGAGAACATCAGGGGAGACGTCACTGGATGTAAGAGGTATGGGGCGCTGTATTACTCTGTCCATCATCTTTAGCAGTAGGGGTGGGAATCGGGGGGTTGCCACGCCAATGTCCGCCTCAGGGGGGCACCGCTGTGACCTACAGTAAGGTGAAGTTCTCATGCACACAATATTTGGGACTGACAGAGGCAGCCAAGTACGGCACTGCATTACAGGCTGAAGCTGCCCAACATGATAAGCCAAGATGATAAGCTTGTTGACTGTTTCCAGAAGATTTTTTTTTCTACATTATGCAACAAATTTAACCAAAAAAGTCATGGATATTTCCTGATTCTGGAGCCAATGCTCATCAAAGGGAATGTGCCACTTTAATATAACAAAACATGGGGTAGCTCTACCTGCAAAATGTTCTGTGCATGAAATGTTATTGAGAACACGTGTGCAGTCCACCGGCTGCCAGAATAATAACCATAAAACAGGACCAGCTATAAAACAACCATAAAAGTACTAAAAGCTTCATCACATGTGGGCAACCGATAGCTCGGTGGTTTTTATGTAACTTCCTTAGCACCTGATTATTAGTTTGCAATTACAGGAGTGATCTGAATACAATGTAGCAGATCTTTGCTGCAGGCTATACCTATAAAGTGCATGTAGCAACGGGAAAGGCGACAATTGTCCCATGCTCCCTTGCACTCTCTGACATTAGCTTCCTTACACACTCTCTGACATCTGCATTGATTTTTTGCTACGTGCAGTAATTATGCTTTTCATTAGTTGTCACAAAATATATTTCAGATAATTTCCAGCTGCTAAAGTGCTCTATTATCTAGTATCGGACACAAATCAATACCCAACGAGCAGAGATCAACCGGAAACCTCAGGAATAACAATTAGGCAGCGTCGCGAGTGTGTGAACTGTACTTTATCTGTCAAGAATTCATTCAGGGAGTTTTTTTTGTTGTTTTTTTTTTAAATCCTATATTTTTATTTACCATGTTTTTTTTTTTAGAGGAGGAAATTAAGAAAAAAATATTTTTCATCAGACCTCAGTTCAGAGCCCTAATCAGACCTCAAATAAGACCTCAAATGTGAAAAAAAAATTAATCAGACCTTAGATCAGACCCCTAAAGTTAGAAAGACCCCAAATCAGACCTCAGATCAGATCCCCAAAGTTAGAAAGACCCCCAATCAGACCTCAGATCAGACCCCCAATGTTTCTAAAACCCCAATCAGACCTCAGATCAGACCCCCAATGTTTCTAAAACCCCAATCAGACCTCAGATCAAACCCCCAATGTTTCTAAAACCCCAATCAGACCTCAGATCTGACCCCCAATGTTTCTAAAACCCCAATCAGACCTCAGATCAAACCCCCAATGTTTCTAAAACCCCAATCAGACCTCAGATCTGACCCCCAATTTTTTGGGGGGAAAAAGTGCATCTTATAGGGTGAAAATATGGTATATTATAATGTGACGACTGCTGTAGGTAGGCAAGATGACCCATTTAAAAATATCTCACAATATAACGCACAATATAACCCTGTACTGTGTACTGTATTATGGGTGAATATTCACATGCCCTAACACAAATGCACACAGCTCTGGGACTCAATGGAGCCATATTGAGAGTAAATAATTTTAAATGGAGAAGACTTGGAGCAATGGTAAATCTTCCCACAAGATTTGTCTGCTGAAAAGAATCCTCATCATCCAGGAAGACATAAAACATCTCAGAAGATCAGCAGAACTGAGGCGTCTCCATTCCTAGTTACGATTAATGTCCATGACTCTATGATAAGGAAGAAACCGGGCAATAATGGGATTCATGGCAGAAAGGAGAAGAGCAAGGGAAGAGTGAGGAGAAAAGCGAGGGAAGATCAAGGAGAAGAGTATGGAGAAGATGGAGGGAAAAAGCAAGAAGAATGAGGAGAAGATCAACCAGAATACCAAGAAGAATGGTGAGGCTAAGATCAAGGAAAAGAGCAAGGACTATAGTGAGGAGAAAACCAAACAGAAGAGTAAGAAGAATAGCAAGGAGAAGAGCAAAGGGAACATTGAACAGACGAATGAGCAGAATGGAAAGACTAAGGAGACTGAGAAAAGGGCAAGAAGCAGAGTATGAAAAAGGAAGAGACTGAGGAAAAAGCAAGGAGAAGAGTGAGCCGAAGAACAAGGAGAAGAGCAACCAGAATAGGAAGAAGAATAGTGAGGTGATGGTCAAGTATAAGACCAACGAGTAGAAAACCAAGTGCAAAGAGAAGAGTAACTCTCACAGTCATGTTACAGGTCTACGGCTAGCCATTCTGACTCTCTGGATGTTGGCGCAATGCCCGCCATTGACTATAATGGGATCTAGCAGAGATCCGGCCGCTACCCAGCAAAACCGCCGCATTTTTTGTTCAGCCGAATCTTGGCATGTTTGCTGGGTAGTGGCCTCATCTCTGACATATACCATTATAGTCAATGGGGGCATTGCAGTAACATCCGGCTATGGCAGATCCAGAAAGCTTCTCTGCCAGAACAGCCCTCTGAGGTAATAACGCTATTGTAAAACTAACCTAAGAAGAAAAGTGAGGAGAAGAACAGAGAAGAATGAGAAGAGCATGAAAAAGACTAAGGATCAATCTTCCCTGGCTTTACTCCTCACTCTTCTCCTTGCTTTTCTGTTTGATCTTCTCGCTCTTCCCTTGCTCTCCTCCTTTCTCTCATGAATCCCATTATTGTCCGGTTTCTTCTTTATCATAGAGTCATGAAAATCAATCTTAACTGGGAATGGAGAAGCCTCAGGATCTTCCTGGATGATAAGGATTTTTTCAGAAGCCAGTTCTATGTTGGAAAATGTACCATTGCTCCAAGTCTTATTTGGCGGAGGTATCTTTGGGCCTCCTCAGGCACCAGGGCCCGTTGGACTGCTACCCCTTCCCCCCATAGCTATTCTGGTGCTGATGTTGGTTGTCACACAGCGAGAGAAGTCGACTCAAGGGCTTTTTTTTCTGCATCATTACATTTCGAGACCATGGACAATGTATTTAGAGAAGATTTCTTCTAAGTGTTCTCCTTTTAGCTGCCACTGATTGCGTCCGAGTATAAATGCATTTTGGGGTGCACGCTCAGTAAGCGCCTCTATAGAGCTCTATATGCTAAGTCCTCTGAAGCTTCTCATTCACTTCTCGAAATTGTCCTTTTCTCCATACATTGGCATAAAATCCGGCATTAAGCGAGCCTCTCCACCGTGCATTAGACGCGCAGATACTTCATATATCCAGTCATCCCATTATGAACAGAAGAGTCTCAAATAACATTACACAGTGTATGGAGTCACAGCTGAGCGATAATTCACAGCCACTAAGCAGCTTACTTCATGTTAAACCCCTCCGTTCAGTGGAGAAAACTTTCACTTTTACCAATTCTGCAACACTGGAGAAAAAGGGTTTAACTGTTTCCAGGCGGGACCTGAACTAGCGATGAAATACTCATTTATTGCATTAAATGACAGTCTATCTGTTCTGCCCAGCAGGGTTAGAGAATCATTACAGATCACGTCTGCCTCAGTCTTTGTATTTCTGAAGTGTTTAGTGTGGTTATAGCACCACCTAGCGGTGTTAAGTTGTATAACACTTTGTTTTTCCATGAAGACTACTGCATTGTGGGTGGTGCACTGCATTGTGGAAGTGCAAAGCATTCTGGGAAAGAGAAGTCTCCAGTCTCCAGGACAAAGTACAGAGCTGTCCTATGCATGTCTCCTTCTCAAACTCCACCATCCTTGTAAAAGCATATCTGGTGAGAGATCTACCTTTGTTTCAGGGACATGATGTTATGCAGAGCTGTTCATCTAGTTGTAATTGTTACTCAGGGAGTTGTTATTACTGTTAGCTAGCCATGCCAGACAGCCATTTTACCATGTGCCTTCACTCATGACTGTAAATGTTATAGTACATGCTATGCTTTATACTTATACATGCTATTTGTATTCTTGTACTTTTACCACACTTATACAATCTCTCACTCACCGCGCAGAGAGTACAACCTGTTGACCAATAAACAAGTTAGACTACAAAGAACAGTCCTCTTATTTGAAAGACAGGAATGGTTTATGCTGAATGTCAGACTGCACACTGTGTGAACTTGTATGAAGACAGAACACTATTATCAGGCGAACTCCACTTCACTCACGTTTTGTGCTGAAGTTGTTATTTTGCTGCAATTTTTCACAAAATTCCATTTGAAAGTTGCAACAGAACTTGCAGATGAGGGTTTGTTACCATTGTGTCCAGTCTAGACAATCTCCACAAGCGCACATCTCTTGTTCTGATAGTTTGTTACAATGTATCAGTTCAGGGGAACTGTATCAGTCTGGAGTCCAAACTGAGGATTGTAAAGACTTGATACAATTGATACAAATTTTAAAGTGGTTCTCTCACCTCAGACATTGGTGGCTTATCCCTACAATAGGCCACCAGTGTCAGATAGCAGCAGGTCCCGATCAATGGAAGTTCAGAAAATAGCTGCGTGCCGGCTCGGCTATTTCCAGTAGTCCCAGGGAAGTGAATTGAGCAGTGGTAGCGCTTCCGCAGTGCCATGACCATTCATTTCTATGCCCCAGAGGTGGGACCAGCACCTGTCTGACATTGATGGCATATCCTAGCTATATGCCACCAATGTGTGAGATAAAACAACCCCTTTGACTGTGTGGAGTATTAGACTTGTAGGGAGTTTTACCCACTGGATGTAACCTGTATGTTCTCATTCACGGACAGCAAGCAGAGATCTTAAGGATGGTGAGAACTTGAAACAAAAAGGAGGAAATTCATTATTCCCCCTATGCCACTTTTTGGGATAAAGCCACAATTACCATTTAAAGCCGATCAGGCATGTTGAAAACCAGCAACCTGATTGTACTCTTCCCCCGATATTTGCCATCAGGGAAGATGGAAATCACCAGTATGCATTAGGGAGTCGGCCAGTCCGACCAAAGTTGGCGGAGTCAATTAACCTTAATCTAATGGGTATGGTCAGCTTTAGAAAACCTGTTATGATGGCGGTTGTTTACGAGACTGTAGAACTGGACATCACTAAATGCCTCTGTTGGTATTCGGATAGTCCCAGGACTTACAGTAGGGCTGAACTGCGCAATAACCAGATGGGAGATGGTGATGGGATGAATGACAGTGAGCAGAAATATATACTGACCTTGCTCTGAAATATAAGTCAGCAAGACAGCTCGAAACCCAACAGAAAACAAGATCCACACCGAACACAATTACTATGAAGCAGCAATGAAAGACAATAGAACCACAGGTCCCAGGAAAATAAAAAACTTAACTTACCTTAGCCACTTGATCGCGTAGTTGCAATCTCTTCTTCATTCATTAGCTGCCGTCTAAAGGACCTGTGATGATGGACCATGTGATGTGACGTCATCACAGGTCATTTAGACTGCAGCTAATGCTTGAAGAAGACAGAAGATATCGGCAACTATGCGATCAAGTGGATAGGGCGAGTACATTTTTTATATTTTTAACCGCTTAATCCACATTCTACAAAGCATTCTTTATTGAGAATGCTATTATTGTCCCTTATAACCATGTTATAAGGGAAAATAATGAAGATCGGGTCCCGTCTCTTAGCAACCATGTGGGAAAATCGCACTCCATCCGCACTTGCTTGCGGATGCTTGCGATTTTACCGCAGCCCCATTCACTTCTATGGGGCCTGCGTTGCGTGAAAAACGCAGAAACTGGAGCATACTGCGATTTTCACGCAATGCAGAAGTGATGCGTGAAAATCATCGCTCATGTACACAGCCCCATAGAAATGAATGGGTCCGGATTCAGTGCGGGTGCAATGTGTCCACGTCACGCATTGCACCCGCGCGGAAAACTCGCCCGTGTGAAAGGGGCCTAACAAATTTTAAAGTGGTTCTCTCACCTCAGACATTGGTGGCTTATCCCTACAATAGGCCACCAGTGTCAGATAGCAGCAGGTCCCGATCAATGGGAGTTCAGAAAATAGCTGCGTGCCGGCTCGGCTATTTCCAGTAGTCCCAGGGAAGTGAATGGAGCAGTGGTAGCGCTTCCGCAGTGCCATGACCATTCATTTCTATGCCCCAGAGGTGGGACCAGCACCTGTCTGACATTGATGGCATATCCTAGCTATATGCCACCAATGTGTGAGATGAAACAACCACTTTAACTGTGTGGAGTATTAGACTTGTAGGGAGTTTTACCCACAGGATGTAACCTGTATGTTCTCATTCACGGACAGCAAGCAGAGATCTTAAGGATGGTGAGAACTTGAAACAAAAAGGAGGAAATTCATTATTCCCCCTATGCCACTTTTTGGCATAAAGCCACAATTACCATTTAAAGCCGATCAGGCATGTTGAAAACCAGCAACCTGATTGTACTCTTCCCCCGATATTTGCCATCAGGGAAGATGGAAATCACCAGTATGCATTAGGGAGTCGGCCAGTCCGACCAAAGTTGGCGGAGTCAATTAACCTTAATCTAATGGGTATGGTCAGCTTTAGAAAACCTGTTATGATGGCGGTTGTTTACGAGACTGTAGAACCGGACATCACCTATAGCAGTCACCTTTCCCAAATACTAAATGCCTCTCTTGGTATTCAGATAGTCCCAGGACTTACAGTAGGGCTGAACTGCGCAATAACCAGATGGGAGCAGATGGGAAATGGTGATGGGATGAATGACAGTGAGCAGAAATATATACTGACCTTGCTCTGAAATATAAGTCAGCAAGACAGCTCGAAACCCAACAGAAAACAAGATCCACACCGAACACAATTACTATGAAGCAGCAATGAAAGACAATAGAACCACAGGTCCCAGGATACACTGATACAACACCAATACAATACGATGCAAAGATTTGGAAACAAATGCACAGAGCTTTTGCTATACTCGTCAAAGAAGCACAGAAACTCTGAAGCTTTAAAGGAGGAGACAGCTACACACCTAATCATCACCCAAATTATCACCACAGAGTCACAGGAGAAGACGACACACGAGGGGCTGCCCAAGAGATATGCCTCACTCAGTGTCATTATCCTGTACCCCAGTGCCAGTGTGTCATTATCCTGTACCCCAAGTGTCAGTGTCATTATCCTGTACCCCAAGTGTCAGTGTCATTATCCTGTACCCCAAGTGTCAGTGAAATTATCCTGTACCCCAAGAGTCAGTGCCATTATTCTGTACCCCAAGTATCAGAGTCATTATCCTGTATCCCAAGTGTCAGTGTCATTACCCTGTACCCCGAGTGTCAGTGTCATTATCCTGTACCCCAAGTGTCAGTGTCATGATCCTGTACCCCAAGTGTCAGCGTCATTATCCTGTACCCCGAGTGTCAGTGTCATTATCCTGTACCCCGAGTGTCAGTGTCATTATCCTGTACCCCAAGTGTCAGTGTCATTATCCTGTACCCCAAGTGTCAGTGTCATTATCCTGTACCCCAAGTGTCAGTGTCATTATCCTGTACCCCAAGTGTCAGTGTCATTATCCTGTACCCGAGTGTCAGTGTCATTATCCTGTACCCCGAAGTGTCAGTGTCATTATCCTGTACCCTAAGTGTCAGTGTCATTATCCTGTACCCCAAGTGTCAGTGTCATTGTCCTGTACCAGTGTCAGTGTCATTATCCTGTACCCCAAGTGTCAGTGTCATTATCCTGTACCCCGAAGTGTCAGTGTCATTATCCTGTACCCCGAGTGTCAGTGTCATTATCCTGTACCCCAAGTGTCAGTGTCATTATCCTGTACCCAGTGTCAGTGTCATTATCCTGCCCGGTGTCAGTGTCATTATCCTGTACCCCAAGTGTCAGTGTCATTATCCTGTACCCCAAGTGTCAGTGTCATTATCCTGTACCCAGTGTCAGTGTCATTATCCTGTACCCCAAGTGTCAGTGTCATTATCCTATACCCCAAGTGTCAGTGTCATTATCCTGTACCCCAAGTGTCAGCGTCATTATCCTGTACCCCAAGTGTCAGTGTCATTATCCTGTACCCCGAGTGTCAGTGTCATTATCCTGTACCCCGAGTGTCAGTGTCATTATCCTGTACCCCGAGTGTCAGTGTCATTATCCTGTACCCCGAGTGTCAGTGTCATTATCCTGTACCCCAAGTGTCAGTGTCATTATCCTGTACCCCAAGTGTCAGTGTCATTATCCTGTACCCCGAGTGTCAGTGTCATTATCCTGTACCCCAAGTGTCAGTGTCATTATCCTGTACCCCAAGTGTCAGTGTCATTATCCTGTACCCCGAGTGTCAGTGTCATTATCCTGTACCCCAAGTGTCAGTGTCATTATCCTGTACCCCAGTGTCAGTGTCATTATCCTGTACCCCAAGTGTCAGTGTCATTATCCTGTACCCCAAGTGTCAGTGTCATTATCCTGTACCCCAAGTGTCAGTGTCATTATCCTGTACCCCAAGTGTCAGTGTCATTATCCTGTACCCCGAGTGTCAGTGTCATTATCCTGTACCCCAAGTGTCAGTGTCATTATCCTGTACCCCGAGTGTCAGTGTCATTATCCTGTACCCCGAGTGTCAGTGTCATTATCCTGTACCCCAAGTGTCAGTGTCATTATCCTGTACCCCGAGTGTCAGTGTCATTATCCTGTACCCCAAGTGTCAGTGTCATTATCCTGTACCCCAAGTGTCAGCGTCATTATCCTGTACCCCAAGTGTCAGTGTCATTATCCTGTACCCCAAGTGTCAGTGTCATTATCCTGTACCCCGAGTGTCAGTGTCATTATCCTGTACCCCAAGTGTCAGTGTCATTATCCTGTACCCCAAGTGTCAGTGTCATTATCCTGTACCCCAAGTGTCAGTGTCATTATCCTGTACCCGAGTGTCAGTGTCATTATCCTGTACCCCGAGTGTCAGTGTCATTATCCTGTACCCCGAGTGTCAGTGTCATTATCCTGTACCCGAGTGTCAGTGTCATTATCCTGTACCCCGAGTGTCAGTGTCATTATCCTGTACCCCGAGTGTCAGTGTCATTATCCTGTACCCCAAGTGTCAGTGTCATTATCCTGTACCCCAAGTGTCAGTGTCATTATCCTGAACCCCGAGTGTCAGTATCATTGTCCTGTACCCCAAGTGTCATTGTCCTGTACCCCAAGTGTCAGTGTCATCATCCTGTTCAGGTGTAAGGAAGCTGCACAGCAAACAGGCGAGGATGAGGCAGCACAACCAACATGTGTAGACCTAGCTCTGGTGTTACGTCGGCCATACCCTTTAGGATGGCTGTCGGGCTAAACACTCGGTCGATAGCTGTTCCATCTGAACACCCATACACCTGCGTGCTCAGCATAGTCATGCATTCTCTAAAGCAGGGGTAGACAACCTCCAGCACTCCAGCTGTTGTGAAACTACAACTCCCAGCATGTATACTTGCTCTGCTCTTCTCAGAGCTCTCATAGAAATGAATGAAGGATGCTGGGAATTGTAGTTTCACAACAGCTGGAGTGCGGAAAGTCGCTGACCCTTGCTCTAACGGGAGAGGGAAATAATATGGCAGCCTGGGTGGCTAATGTTTATGGACAGCTTTAGTTAATGGGGGGCATCTTAAGTGTTAAAGCCACTTTTCCATAGTGCAGCTTCCTCTAATGACACTTCAAGAACATCTTGCATTTTCCTCAGTCATTAAAAAGTTACGGCTTCTTGCCCATAAACCTCCATAAGTCAGAACATGTGTGCGTGATTAAAAGTATTTCCATGAAAATGAATCTAAAAATCCCTGGGCTCGTGCAGCTTACACCAGAGGTTATTTCATCCTTCTTGGACTGTTACCCGTTAATTGGGGATTCATTAATCAGCAGAGTGTAATGGTTGTACAGCTAATAATCCATATTATGATGGACTGGTCTACATTCATTGCAATGGGAACGCTGTCGACGTATCTTAGAGATATGACATTTCTGGAGGGGAAGGATGCTCAGTCATCGATATCAGGGAAGGCTGTCTTCGTGGACCACCACCAGTCCTGTTGAAACATCTTAGAAGATATGGTCAGGAGAAAGGGCTATGATGTTTTACATACAGCACATGACTCCTTATCGCCTCTTATTGGGGGCTGATAGAGGAGGGTTCTTTATCATTATATCTAATAGACGCTCTACTTTAATGGCGTCTGTCTCGGAAGTAACCAACCATCATCCCAGTGATAGTCCATGTAGTAGGTTCATCCTCTAAGACCTTGAGCAGAACCATGCATAAGTCTATCACCCCGTGGTCTATACATCTCCTCTACCCCAAAACTGTAGCTGTCAATACTATGTGGACTACCAGTTAGCAGGTTCCTAGTAGAGGATATAGCTCCTTTACAGCTCCTAAGATGCCATCAGTCTAATTCTCCCACCTTGCAAGATATTAGTCTTCCTGTACATCACCACCTGATATCATCTTCCTCATCAGCTTGTATTTTCTTGCCCCAGGTGAACTTTGCTTCAACTTTCTCTCACCCTTACCCATGTTGTGCAATAAAAGGACTTGTGTATGTTTTTTAGGGGTTTGGAGACACATGCATTTGCTACTCTTGCTGTGAACAAGACCAGACACTACCCATGGAAGGAGCTCCATTTTGATTTTTGCTATCAGTCCCTATATCCTGAATGAATATGTGTGAGCATTGCATGCTCGTGGTAGCGTTATTGGTCCAAGCGTGTGTCACGGTGCGGTGTGGGGAATATACTCCATACCAAACACAGGAGGGAGGGGGGAAAGGTACTAGGCCTGGAAACTAGGGATAAGGGAAAAGGTCACCACCTGGTAAGTCCCTAAACCGCGCCCTGACTGCTAACAGTATGAACAGATGGTAGGAATGCTCATACACCGTAGCCTATGGCCCTGTCTCACCCTACAGGGCCCTGGAAACAGAGTCAGGACAACAGGTGACCTGTTCCTTCCCAGCTGAAGGAACAGGGGACCCCCTCAGGCCTAATACCAAAAGGGAAGGGAAAAACCACAAACAATAGGAAGAAATGACACTTAACTCCGAAGCATGCGGACAAGCAGGAACTCAGAGGAGAACCAACACCAGCGCTTTCACAGCCAAAAGGAGCTATCAACCGCATAGCCTGATGGGTGAGGCCAGACTAAATAGGAGTTGGAATGACCACTTAATCAACACCAGAGACAAGAGGTGTGGTCATGAACAGCAACAACATTGAACAAAGTGAAACCAAAGGGACTGTCAGATAACATCACGTGCAGCCAGTCTCTTAGATCTTCTGACCCCTGTCACTGGAGGGACCGTGACAGCGTGTTCCTGCGGGAATAAAAGATTGGCCAACACAAGATATCCTATCCTTCTTTACCCTAAATCTGCTGTCAGGGGGCATTCAGGAGGCCATGATACACACTAGCTCATTGGACAGTCCTACCTTAATTGGAGGGCTTGGCCAACTTTAGTCATATGGTTGACAAAAAGACAATAGAGATCTTTTAGAGACATTTGGCGCCTGGCTCTTATTGTTGAGAGATGCTCATTTACCCCACAATGATGCCTGTCAAGGGTTAAACGTATAGTTCCTCAATTCTAGAGCTCTTTAGGGCCAGAGCCACACTATTAAAACCCTACTCTGAAAATAGGAGATCTCCAATGGAGGGACACCATCTGTGCCCTCTATGTTCTCTAAGACCTTATCGAAGAAAGTTTTCTAAATCCAACAACCCCCTCAAGGAAAATGAAGAGCAACAAATGTTCTTGGAAGGTCGATATCTGAGATCTTTGCACAAATGTTCATATATATGATATACGACCATGTTTTAATTAAATAAGGGAGAACTTTCATAGGAGACCTAATGATCACAGAGTCTTCCACCTGGCTTCTGGAGATACATTGGCGCAGTAATGAGCAGGTGGCATAGATAGAGGACAGGCAAGTTTTCCCCAATTTGCCCTACTGTTTTCTTGCTGGTTGTGACAAGGCTGAAATATTTCTTTGCATTACTGCCGCAGTACAAAAAAAAAAAGTTGAGCTAATCCTCTTACTCCAGATAGATGGGAGGGGGACAGAGATCGTTATCTCCTTCTCTGAGCTCCTGCCCTCTCCTTTCTTCACTGCAAGTTCCTTCTCGCCTAATTGAACATCAGATCTCCCCAGCTCTGGTTCACAGCGATCTAGGGGCCTTGTCAGGGAAATAACATCAAAAACAGCAGAAAATAAGAGAAGCAGAAGTTCAGGCAGACCATGGCCGTCCACACTGGACGTGTGTGTGTCACCTGCAAGAAGGGCTTCTGGGCATTGTGCTTTATAAAAGATGAGACATTCTTAGATCGGCCTTTATGGTCATTAAATGTCTTCTCCTGGGCATTCTTCAGTGGTGTGTAATGACGCACACACATTGACGATGAGCGAATCCATTCTAACAAACCAATTAGTCTCATTAGTAAGGGGTTGTCCAATGTCTAAAACATGCCCCCCAATGCCCGGGCCCCTCATATAGATTATACTTATCCCACGTCGCTCCTAACCCCGCACGTCCGCCACTGCATCACCCGCGATGTTAGGGAGGCTCGTCCCTATAGGGAGATGTAGAGGCGGCCATGTGGGGTCAGGAGCGACGCGGGGTAAGTATAATCTATATGAGGGGCCCGGGCATTGGGGGGGAATGTTTTAGACATTAGATACCCCCTTTAGCCTGTGAGGTGCTGTCCCCACAGGTGAAGAACTGCCCACCTGCCTTTTGACTGAGATGGCCGGACATCTAGCCGGGCGCTGACAATCTGGACACTGCACCGCTGCTCCGAGTAGTGATGCAGGCGCCAAAGCTCAAAATTCGCTTCGGGGGTATCCGCTGATGTGTTAGTGGTGGAAGCATAGTCACTTCTCACCAACTCAAATCTGAGCAGCTGCTCAGGGGCGGGCTAGATGTTCGGCCATGTCAATCAACCTGTAGGTATCGCCCTTCACGGGGAAGACGAATCGATTTGTTAGAATTAATTTGCTCATCCCTAAGAGATATATATATATTTATATATACACACATATATACAAACACTCACATAATCACACAGGCATATATATGTATAATCACATACATACATAAATGTACTGTACGTACAGATTGCATCTTTCTACAGTATATTTTACAGCTACCTTTACACCTAGAGACTCTGTTCCTTCTGCAACTACCACGCCCTCTGCACTTTGATTGACAGGGCCAGGCATTGTAAAAGTGATCACACCTGCGCCGTCAATCAAAGTGCACAAGTCACAGCAGCTGCAGAGAGAGAAGAGCCTCTAGGTGTAATGGTAACGCCCCCTGTTTTCATCCAGAGAAGATTTTTTTTTATCAAACATCGGGGGAATTTGGCTCAAGGGTCAACCCAACACCATAATGGCGGGGCCATGGTTTCTCTGAGACATTTTTCCTTCGAAGTCCACCACTTAACCCATGACTTCAAAATGGCCGCCACTTCCTTTACCACGTAAAGAGGAGAGGGACGTTCATGAGCACAAGAAAGTTTTATTAGTGGGGCAGAGGGGAATGCTATTTCCAACATAAAAACAATTAAGAAAATCAGTGGGATAGAGATAATAGTCGCTCCTTCCACCACCATCCTGATTTGATCAATGCTTTGTTGAAGAGTCAATGACCACGATGAAGCAAAAGCGGGTTTGAGATGAAGTCCCAAGGTCTTCCTTCCACAGGTGCCTAGGAGTGTGCTGGGGTCAAGCAGCTCCTGAAAGCAGCCTCGTTTCTGTCTTTGGGGCCTCCTGTCCTCTGTCTGCACCACTGCTGTGGGTAATGCACGCTGCAGAGGCGACATCCCTGGAATCAGAACTGGCCGCACAGTAGGAGTTATTGCAGAAAATCTCTTTCTCGCTTTCAAACCAGAAATCATTCCGGAGAATTTATTAATGAGGAAAATCAGGAACCTTGCTGAGGCCTCGGTAATTATTTTACAAGGGCATTTCACCGTGCGGCTACAAAGTGGGGATTAGTGGCTATGAATTATGGGTGGAAAAGCTGAATCTTAATGAATTCGGATGATTCTCTATTATTTTCTAGTGTGACTATTCTAAGGTCACTTTAGAAGGGGGTTTCTGGTTTTACGTAAGCCAAGCTAAATTATTGCCTAATGACAACTTTCTTATATTTTTGGGGGTCATTTATTATTAGATATACGCCCATTTTTGGCGTATACCTGTCACAGATTCGGTCGCAAAGAGGATATGCGGCCGGATCTGTTACTTTTCCCCGCTCACGCCAGGTCTAAAAAAGGGGAGGCTGGCATCTTTGCATAACTTAGGCGCATCATGCGCTAGCGCAACCGTCTAAAACCGTGGTCTTAATAAATGACCCCATTTATGTTTTAATTCCTCGCGATTTCCAAGCTCTCTGCTTGCTTTCAGTGAATGGGTACACAATTGTCTACATTCGGAGGAAGTAATCCTGCTCTCAGATGAGAAGGAGTTACAGTTGTATCCAGTCTGGACAATGCTCTGTGAGCTCAACAGCCCGGACTCAAGACCAGGGATGGTCAACCTGCGGCTCTCCAGCTGTTGTAAAACTACAATTCCCACCATGCCCTGCTGTAGGCTGATAGCTGTAAGCAGTCTTTGCATGCTGGGAGTTGTAGTTTTGCAACAGCTGGAGAGCCGCAGTTTGCCCATCCCTGCTCTAGACTGATACATTGTTACAAACCAGTAGATTAGTGGTTTGATGGGTTTAGCTCAAAGAGCATTTTCTAGACCAGGGATGCCCAACCTGCGGCCCTCCACCGGTTGTAAAACTACAACTCCCATCATGCCCTGCTGTAGGCTATCTGGGCATGCTGGGAGTTGTAGTTTTGCAACAGCTGGAGGGCCGCAGGTTGGGCATCCCTGGTCTAGACCGTATACAATGGTATTCACTTCTAGGCTGAGAGCAGGGCTGGTTACGGACAGATTTGCTGACTTTAAACAAGAATGTTATCTTTCTCAGACAGCAAGCAGAGATCTTGAACATGTTGAGGGACTAATTATATGCAAAATATTCTTTCTATACATAAAGCAGAAAAAAATAATTTAAAAGACACATAAAATGGTGCCAAAAGCTGGGAAGGATATATTTTTGCCTACAAATTACAATACAAAAAGTCCAAGGAGCATCAAAACCAAGGCGACAAATGGAGCATAAAAGAGAGGAGAACCGGGCAGCTAAAATAGAAGAGTCCGCCTCCTCTATGGCAGACGTTGCCTTTCAAAACTAGAACAAAACTCAAGATAATTTCGAGTCCAGTTTGGCGTTTCAGTCCTCCTCTTTATGTCTTCTGAGTCTTGCTTTCATCTCTTCCTGCCGGCTTCTCCAGGCCACAATGATATCATCGTCATCCATTTCTTCCGTTTCTTCTTTGGTCTTTCTATTCCGAGCCCATCGGCTTCCAGAGCTGTCACTTTCTAAGGGGTCGATCTTCTCAGTCTTCATCGTTCTTTAATCTCCCAGTAAACTTTCTTTTGGAGCCTGAATCGATTGAGTCTGAGATATCGGAATCTTCATGATCTAGGTAACTTTTTCTAGGTTGTCTAGCGCTCGGTAGATCTTCTAACCCATTTTCTTCTTGTGAGTGGTCACTGAGGTTGGGTTCAGGGCTTTGGGATTCGTAGACGTTAGTGTGCCGGACACGATCGTACTCTTCTTCGGAAGACATTGAAACTCTTGATGTGGCCCTGGTTGTGTCTCTGTAGCTCTGATATGATGAAGAGCCCTCTTTGTCCCAATCTGATGATTTTTTGGTGTATCCATGGACTTGTGGACTCACATATCGTTCATGTTCTGATTGTCTTGACCTTTCATAAGATCTTTCATTATGAGATTCCGAGGCCTTTTCTGTGTTTACACCACTGAGCCATTTGCCTATATTCGTTTCCAAATCTGAACTTGTTGGTTTGGTGCTTGATAGATTACTTAGATAGGATGTTTTTTCCGATTTTTTCCATTCTTGGTTTGAGGACAACCTAGAACTTTGGAATTTCGAACTTAGAATGCTTTCTTTCTCTTTCTTTCTCTTCATCCTCTTCTGTACCTTTCGCCTTTTTCTTCCTGTACATGTAGCTCCGCTTGTTGTCAGTGACAACTTTTTCTTTCCGATATTGGCTCAATTTTTCAGTCAACTCTTCTCTAATTTCATTTTCTTTCTGGTTGAGCTTTTTTAGATCCACGTCATCCATATAAAGTCCAAAGAGTGGGACACTCGTTTGGGTAATTTTTCTCTTAGCGCTTGGTATATTTGTAGCCGAGTTCACTGACGTATTAGACAATACAGTATCTGAGCTTTTAAAGTCACGATGCTGAAATCCAGAACCTGAGAGGCATGACCCTCCTGCGGCACCGAGTATGGAGGATCTTTCATCATCTGCTCTTCTTCCAACATCTCCAGAAGCCATGCTCATTGATGAAGATGCACGGGACATCATCATGATCTCATTCTGTTTTTGAGCAATGGTTTCATTCACCACATTGGCTATCCAGTTCTGAATACCTGCAATGGAAATAGCATCCGCCCCAGGTGGTAAGTTTGGTGGGAGGACTGTAGGAACTTGTGCTTGGCTAACAGCACTTCTAGCCTGGGACTGACGGGATCTGTTGCTCTGCATACTCAACACTGAAGCTGCATCATTACCACCGCTACTTGAAGGTGCAATCTGAAATAGAGCAGATAACGGGATGCTACCACTAATTGAGCTTTCATTATCCCACCCACATATAGATTGGCTTTCCTCCAAGGTCTGCTTAGAACGTTCCAAAATCTCAGCCCTCCTTTGTTTGCGTTTGATACTTGCAGTGTCTTCTCCTTTGGTCAGTTCCACAATTTCCTCCTTATTTTCATTGCCTACTCTTTTCTGGTGCTTCATTTTCCAGGCTTGGTAGGCTGATATGTCTACATCCGATTGACTCATTTGATCCTCATCTTTCTTCTCACCATTGTTCTCCTTGTTTTGGGCGTCTGATGCTTCGGAGTCTTTTTTGTGAAACCCAAATTGAATTCTCTTAACTTTCCACCTTTCCAGAGGGGTCAGCTTATGTTTGTTCTTTTTGCAAAAGTTAAATAAAGAACTTGCTTCAGAGCAAAGACTTTCTTCATCCATATCCTTTTCCCTCTTTTTATCTTTCGCGTCGCTCTTTGTTATGGCCTCCTTCTCGATTTCCATGAGCCGCTGGTTCCACATATCCCAAGTACTGTCAGTCGATACAGAGTCCGTACGTCGTCTGGTCATAAGGTTCCTTCGGCTCACTTCAAATTGTTCCTTTAACATCCGAATTTCCTGGGAACTTACACTTTTAACATCACTAATTTCACTTGGAGAATAACTTCTCTCCCTCATCATAGAACTTTCATCATCTCCAGGATTAAGGGAATGATATTTAGCGTTTTCCTTCTGCCAGTTATAAATCATCTGTCTTAGCTGATCGTCACTCACTTCTTCTTCTTCTTCTTCTACTTCTGGAAGTTTTATGCTTTGCCCATTTTCCTTCTTTGGTATCTCCCTTGGCGGAAGTCCTTGTTTTCGTCTCCATTCTTCATAGATCTTCTCCTCCTCGTCTTCATCGATGAGGGTTGGCTGCTTAGACACTACACTTGATTTTGCCCCAAGGCTCATGGCGCTTCCCATAATGCTAGTTGTATCCTCTTCCTCAACAGTGATGGAGTGGACTTTGGCTCCCATGATGCTCTCCCTATCTCCTTCTTCGTCCACCACTATAGAATGTGTCTTGGCTTCTATGACCGAGCCTTGACTATTGGTATCATTGTCATCTCCTCCGTCAGAATATTCACGCTCTTCCAGCAATTTTTCATTAAGTTCTCGAAGCTGCATAATAAAACCATCATTAGGGTAGATGGCTCTTTTCTTGCGTAAGGTCATTAGGGCTTCAAGGATGGTCATGTGGTGGAAAATCATCAAGTAAGCTGCGACCAGAACGGCAGATCTACTCATCCCCATCTCGCTGTTCACCAAAACTTTACCTGTGAAGAGAGAATAGAAGTTATTGTTTTGTAAAATGTCTACATTTTAGGTAACCATGATATTGATCACGAGGCCATAAATCTACACCTTAGGTGGTTGGGAACAGAAATGGTAGGTGCAGAGATAGCCGTCATGCCCAAAAGTTCCTCTGCCACATAAAAAGACACCAGTTTTATTCATGGTACAGGGTGAAGTGAAGGCTGGTTAAAGATTTCACATTGGGACCCAGGAGCGTTCATTTACTCCTCTACCTAGACATCTATGCTCTCACCTTGAAGGTATGGACCAGCTTTATTCCAAAAGATCCCACCACTGTCTTTGGACTCCAACAATGATTTATGGTTCCAGTGAGACCAAGTAGAACCCTTCTGCAACTTTACAGGGAGCAATTGTGACTGCTCTGTGGGATATGTATGGGTGGTCCGATGGTTTTAATAGATGCATGGATTAAGGATCCCTGATAGGACATACAGGCTCGAGGATCTGCCATTGTCCAGAATGACCCATTCTCACAAGGCTCCGGCTGCTGCTTCGTAGGACAAGGACAATGCTATTTTTAAAGGCTCTGGTGGACGGGGGTCAGGGCTCTGACAAGAAATGATTTATATTCCTGAAGTATTTAGAAGGTACCGCTTGGAAGGTTAAAACACAAGGATGATACGAGGAAAAAAGGACAACCGGCCAACATCCAACTGCCATTCGCTGCAGTGACGGAGAACTGCCTCCCGGCAGTGCCGTGTGATTGGTTTCATCGAGCCGTGATACCCTTGGACTTATAGAATATATTATAACAACTTTTCTTTAAAAACTTTTTTTTAATTTTTTTAAACAATCTATTTTTACAATTGTCGTTCAAAAGGAGGCATCAGTGAGGACGTAGCCGACTTCTCCTGCTTCATTCTCAGAAGCAGTTTTACTGCCCACCTTGAGGCTCATACAAGTTTATGTCTCCTTCAAGATCAATCGATTTATCTCATATTTTTAGATGCATCAGATTGTCACTAAATCAATTTATAGATCTATCTCTCTGTATCATATCTAACTAATATCTATCTGTCTCTCTATCTGTATGTCAATCAAATCTCATCTATCTATCTATCTATCTATCTATCTATCTATCTAATATCTATCTAATATCTATCTATCTATCTAATATCTATCTATCTATCTATCTATCTATCTATCAATCAAATCTCATCTATCTATCTATCTATCTATCTAATATCTATCTAATATCTATCTAATATCTATCTATCTATTTATCTATCTATCTATTTATCTATCTATCTCATATCTATCTATCTCTCTGTATCATATCTATCTCTCTATCTGTATATCAATCAAATCTCATCTATCTATCTATCTATCTATCTCATATCTATCTATCTATCTATCTATCTAATATCTATCTATTATCTATCTATCTCCTATCTATCTATCTATCTATCTATCAATTTATGTATCTATATCTAATATATCTATTATCTATCCATCTAGCTTATTATCTATCTAAATCATATCTATATAGTTATCTATTATATTTATATGTATCTATTTAATCTATCTCATATTTATCTCTATCATCTATCTATCTATCTATCATCTATATCTATCTATCTATCTATCTATCTATCTATCTATCATCTATATCTATCTATCTATCTATCTATCTATCTATCATCTATATCTATCTATCTATCTATCTATCTATCTCATATCTATCTATCTATCTATCTATCTATCTATCTATCTATCTATCTATCATCTATATCTATCTATCTATCTATCTATCTATCTATCTATCTATCTATCTTACCCCAGCAGACAGAATGTTGGGGTAAGGCAGTGTAAATTTTGTCTGGGTGGGTATCCATCTACCTTCCTATCTAATATCTATCTATCTAATATCTATCTATCTAATATCTATCTATCTAATATCTATCTATCTAATATCTCATATCTATCTATCTCTCTCTCTATCTAATATCTATCTATCTAATAAATATCTATCTATCTATCTATCTCTCTATCTAATATCTATCTATCTATCTATCTATCTATCTATCTCATATCTATCTATCTATCTATCTATCTATCTATCTCTCTATCTAATATCTATCTATCTATCTATCTATCTCATATCTATCTATCTATCTATTTAATATCTATCTATCTATCTATCTATCTATCTAATATCTATCTATCTAATATCTATCTATCTCATATCTATCCTATCTATCTATCTATCTATCTATCTATCTATCTATCTATCTCTTGATCTTCCCCCATCAGACAGAATGCTGGGGGAGTATAATACAGCCATTAATCCGCACTATTTGCAGAAACCCGTCCGGCTCCTGCCTGTGGATTGTATTATTTTTATTCTCCTTATATTTTTATGCTTTGTTATTGTTGCTCTTGCCCCGCTGATTCATCATGGCGTCAGGTCTGTCCGGCAGCAGTTTATTTTTATCCCTTATCCGGCCTGTGGGGCCCCTATAACTGGAAGGGGCCGATGTCCCTTCTGTGGTGAACAGGACTGAATGGCTGAATTGTATCCCTGCATTTACTGCCCAGACGCCCAGCTAAGAGGATGCAAACTATGGTTATTATCTGGGTGTCTTCATGCGTCTGGTGTATCTAGTACTTGTCTTCAGGTTGCGTCTTATACTCCAGTCACATCCGAAGCTGCATCCCATGCCGATCAGGACAGGTACATGTTGGAATCCAAATTGTTACCCTGTGATGGAGAATACATTACAGCACAGCAAGTTTTTAAATTTAGCTTTGGATGTGACTGGAGTATAAGCTTTCCTGCCTGAGACAAGTATCCAGTATCTAAATAGTTCGGTATCTGAATGTCAGATTGGCGCCCTCGGGCACCTAACATGGGGGGGGCACTTGTCTGGAGCCCTGTACTCAAATCTGAAGACGTCATTCCTCCGACACTCTATAAAACCTGGAGGACATTGATCGATAGCAGGGTCAGGACAATGGGGACAGGATTTTATTAAAGGGGCTTTCCAGGATTTCTATATTGATGGCCTACCCTCAGATGGGGGGTCCGACACCCTGCTCCCCCGCCGATCAGCTGATTCCGAGTAGCTCTGGCACCGGTCTGCTCCAGTTGAATGAATGCTGCAGTAACCATTTCTGTCCACCACACAATGGGGGGAGCTGTAGTTCCTGTGACTACTACCAGGGTCCAGGCTACTGCAGAACAGCTGACCATGAGGGGTTGTCAGATCCCCACCAATCACATAATTCATCAATATAAAAATCCTGGAGATTGACCTTTTTATGCTAGTCTTCATGTAAAAAGTACACCGGCATAAGATTTTCCAAGTGTATTGAGCGGTGCACTCATCTTGGCACATCTCGGGAGGACTGTGCACCAGAAACTGAAACTTATGCCAGCTAGGTGTAATCTCCACCAGTTTTCGGGGGAAATTAATGATATATCCATCAGGTTCTCTACTTTTTAGAATCTGTAATTGATGTAAGTGGGCAAAAACTTGCAAATTTTTAAACAAAATGGAACTTGCATAAAATCATTGCAACTATTCGGGGGCATTTTTATAGCCCCTCTGAAGTGCTATGGCTATGGTTATGCTTAGCCACCCATAGTGCCCACTGGACACTGAAAGACCCCACAGTGCCCCCCAATATCTATAATGCCCCTCTTAGTGCCTTCCAGTTTGTATATTTATATATAAGCTCCCTACTGTGCCCCCAGTATACACTACTCACAAAAAGTTAGGGATATTTGGCTTTCAGGTGAAATCTATGGAAAAAGTAAAAAGTTCCAGCTCCAGTGATATTATATCATGAAAGTCGGGCAACAATGGTGATCCCACTCTTCATGAAGGGCGGCCCTCAGGTCATTGGGGTTCTGGGGTACAGAGTAACGAGCCTCTACACAGCGACTCAGCTGATACCAGAGGTTTTCAATGAGATTCAGGTCTGGAGTTAGTGCAGGCCGCTCCATGTGAGGTCCTCCAGTCTCCAGCAGCCTCTCCATGTGAGGTCCTCCAGTCTCCAGCAGCCACTCCATGGGAGGCCCCCCAGTCTCCAGCAGCCACTCCATGTGAGGTCCTCCAGTCTCCAGCAGCCACTCCATGGGAGGCCCCCCAGTCTCCAGCAGCCACTCCATGTGAGGTCCTCCAGTCTCCAGCAGCCGCTCCCTAATGATGTGACCTCGATGAGTTGGCGCATTGTCCTCCATGAAGATGACATTAGGCCTGAGTTGTTCATGCAGAGGCCCAATGACTGGATTATTGATGTTATTCAGGTAGTCTGGGCTGTCACTGCACCATTCACACCGTGTAGGGCAGTTCTGTATGGACTAGACCCACCTGCCCACACTGTAACACCACCACCATCAAAGCCTCGTCTGGTGACAACAGTGGCTGATGCACAGCGCTCTCCTTCACGTCTCCAACATCGTTGGTGGTCATCATTTCTGCTCAGCGGGAATCAACTTTCATCAGTGAACAGCACTGACCCCCACTGGTCCCTCGTCCATACAAGACGATGGCGCCTGTGCCTGGTGGTGCGGTCAGGAACCCTTGCAGGTTGTCTAGCACGCAGACCACGCTGATGTAAAGGGTTTTGAATGGTCTGCCTTTCACCTCCCTTAAATGTTCCTGGAGTTGTGTGGCATTCATCATCCGATCATCCAGTTCCACAGGGCATTGATCACAGTGAAGCGTGGGATGTGGCCAAAGGACGTCCACGTCTCTGCCATTCTAGGACTCTTCCAGTCTCTTTGTATCTCTCTTAACCTGCTGAAGACACTCTAAGCTCTGTGGCCACTTCTGTCAGAACATCCAGCTTGAAGCCTCGTAATGGCGTTGATCAATTGTAAGGTGTCGACTTGGTCTCATGATGTCAAAATGTGAACAGCATGATGAGGAGGACTGTTTAAATGTATTGAGCGATTCATGGATCAAACACCTGTTGTGAATTGTTTTGCTGCTAAGCTCCTTGTTAGAGAACAGCAAGTTGTGAAAAAAGTACTGAAACATTGGACACTTGGACAGAGAAGGTCACATTAAGTTCCCCTGTAAAGGTTAGAGGGCATTTTAGGTTCCTCCTGAAATTTCATTCTCAAGCCAAATATCCCTAAACTTTTGTGATTAGTGTATATTTTCTCCTCATTGTTCCCCCAGTATATTTATGTGCTCCCCATTGTTCCCCCAGTATATTTATGTGCTCCCCATTGTGCCCCCAGTATATAGATATGTGCTCCCCATTGTGCCCCCAGTATATAGATATGTGCTCCCCATTGTGCCCACAGTAGATATATATGCTCTCTATTGTGCCCACAGTATATATACAGTATATCTGCCCCTCCAGTATATATATGTAATCCCATTGTGCCCCCAGTATATATATATGCTCCCCATTTTGCCGCAAGTATATATATATATATATATATATATATATATATATCTCTATTGTGCCCCGAGTATATATATAAGTGTCCCTATTGTGCAACCAGTATATACATATACTCCCTATTGTGCCCCTAGTATATATATGCTCTCTATTGTGCCCCTAGTATATACATATGCTCCCTATTGTGCCCCTAGTACATATATGCTCCCTATTGTGCCCCCAGTATATACATATGCTCCCTATTGTGCCCCTAGTACATATATGTTCCCTATTGTGCCCCCAGTATATATATATGCTCCCTATTGTGCCCCTAGTAGACATATATGCTCTCTATTGTGCCCCTAGTATATACATATGCTCCCTATTGTGCCCCTAGTAGATATATATGCTTCCCTATTGTGCCCCAGTATATATATATATGCTCCCTATTGTGCCCCAGTAGATATATATATGCTCCCTATTGTGCCCCTAGTATATATATATGCTCCCTATTGTGCCCCCAGTATATATATATGCTCCCTATTGTGCCCCCAGTAGATATATATCCTGCGTATTGTGCCCCCAGTAGATATATATGCTCCCTATTGTGACCTAGTATATATATGTTTCCCGATTGTGCCCCCAGTATATATATGCTCCCTATTGTGCCCCTAGTATATATGTGCTTCCTATTGTGCCCCCAGTATATATATGTTCTCCCGATTGTGCCCCCAGTAGATATATATCCTGCGTATTGTGCCCCCAGTAGATATATATGCTCCCTATTGTGCCCCTAGTATATATATGTGCTCCCTATTGTGCCCCTAGTATATATATGTGCACCCCATTGTGCTCCCAGTAGATATATATCCTGCATATTGTGCCCCCAGTAGATATATATCCTGCATATTGTGCCCCCAGTAGATATATATCCTGCATATTGTGCCCCAGTAGATATATATGCTCCCTATTGTGCTCCCAGTATATATATGTGCACCCCATTGTGCCCCAGTAGATATATATGCTCCCTATTGTGCCCCTAGTATATATATGTTCCCTATTGTGCCCCCAGTATATATATATGCTTCCTATTGTGCCCCCAGTATATATATATGCTCCCTATTGTGCCCCTAGTATATATATGTTCTCCCGATTGTGCCCCAGTAGATATATATGCTCCCTATTGTGCCCCTAGTACATATATGTTCCCTATTGTGCCCCCAGTATATATATATGCTTCCTATTGTGCCCCCAGTATATATATATGCTTCCTATTGTGCCCCCAGTATATATATATGCTCCCTATTGTGCCCCCAGTATAAATATTGGCCACCTCTCAGACCCCCCTGCCCGGTAGTGCTTTAAAAAAAAAAAAAAACCTGAGGGAAAACTTGATCCTCACTGGAGGCAGCAGGACCTGATGCTCCCCGCATGATCATGTGACTCCTGAAAGGCCCTTTTTTAAAAACATAATGTCACCATTTTTAATGTCCATTACAGGCGTACACTGCTTTCTATACGGCCGTTAAACAACAGACCCATTGATTTCAGTGGGGTCCATCTGGCCGTGAAAATGGCGAAGAATACGGCATGTGCTTTTTTTTGATAGCCGTTGTTCAGTGGCTGTTAAAAAAAAAAACAGTCCTGTTAATAGCCCCATAGACTTTCATTGGTTCTGAAAACAGCCATCGTGTAAATGAGCCCCGAGACTGCGGTGCAAATAGATCAAGATGCTCACCCCTCAACACATTTGGCGCAATTCCCTGCCTTCTAGACACGCTTATACGCACGACCACTGTATATTTTTTAATTCATCATACATGCTGCAGAACAAGATTTAAAATGGTGCTCCAATCCATAAATCTGGCGCACCCATGTGCCTTACCGATTGGCTTCCTGTGATGATAGCCCCTGCGGGAGGGTGGCTACATGACGAGTATAAGATGCCATCATTGTATACATCATAAAACATTGTGAACAGGATGTGGAGACACATGCAGGTCTAAGGCCCAGGAGAGGCGACAGCCTGCGCAATGTGCAGCAGCATGCGGCCTGTCACAGGCCCTGGGCAAACTCCAGCTGTTTTCGTATTGCAGTATCAATATGTACGGCAGCACGACTGACACGTTATACTAATACAATGTTACGGATTATTACCCCTGTAGGTCAGCAATGCTTCATCCAGGAACTCCGCAGCCGGTCGGAGGAACTTAGAGATGTCACATTCTGGAAAGTCGTCGACCTCCACTCCCATGTACTGAATTTCCATCCCGGTGTAGAAATTGGGCCCTGTAAAGACGGTGGTGTTGTGTCCGGCATTGAGGATGTGGGTGATGCCCATACGCTTCAGACGCCCCTTGTTTACCGCCACACTCCTGGAATAAATCAGTAAGTCCTGCTCCTGTCAGTCTTGTGGGAATGCACCTATCTGAGGCCTCAGATATATGGATGATGCTCCCTAGCCCCGCTCATAATGCCGCAGT